>QEPC01001478.1:4266966-4280975 GCA_003113815.1 Sphenodon punctatus | reverse complement strand
GTTATATCTGGTGCGTAGGCTGTGTCCGTTCGTCTCCGGCCTGGCCCTGGCCTCCCTCATCCATGCCTTCGTCACCTCGAGGCTGGACTACTGTAACGCGCTCTACGTGGGGTTTCCCTTGTTCCTGGTTCGGAGGCTGCAGCTAGCGCAGAATGCGGCGGCTCGTCTCCTGACGGGGACGGGCCGTCGGGAGCATATTACACCTGTGCTCCGAGCTTTGCACTGGTTGCTGATAGCTTGCCGAGCCAGGTTCAAGGTTTTGGTGTTGATCTATAAAGCCCTTCATGGTCTGGGCCCCTCATACCTCAGGGACCGCCTCACTCTCCGTGCCCTAGAGCAGCTCCTTCGGTCCACCGGGGGTGCCTTCTTGGAGGTCCCCCATGTTAAGCGGGGGGCCACAATGGAGAGGGCATTCTCGGTGGCTGTGCCGCGCCTTTGGAACTTCCTTCCAGAGGAAGCTCGCCTGGCCCCCAGCCTGTTGACATTCCGGCGAAGTTTCAAAACCTGGCTGTTTGCCCAGGCCTTTGGGGAGGGTGGGGTAAGTTTTTTTTTTCTTTTAGCCTTATCTATATATTGTTTATTTATTAGCCCTGTTTTAATTGATTGTATGGTTATTGATGTTTTTAAATTGGTTTATGTATGCAATTTTTATTGTTGGAAGCCGCCCCGGGCTGCTTGCAGGAGAGGCGTGGTACAAATTTAATAAATAAATAAATAAAATATATTGTCCTCTAGAATGAGTGTAAATAGGTACTAAATTTTCTCTTTGAGTTTGAAATGAAACCAGGTTTTTGGAACTGAGATCAGTTTGTCATAGATAATACAAAGAAGGCTCTTATCTAGTAAAATTATAATTCTCATCATCCTCATGGAAATTCTGGGTGATTTCAGACGAGATGGGGCGGCATTCGCCCCGTCCTGAAATCACTCTTCTGAATCCCCGCTGGAATCAGCCCGTCACGTCCAACAGACGTGCCAGCTGATCCCGGTGGGGAATCGGGGAGGGGCCACGCGGCGCAATGTGCGGCCGCATGGCCACGCTCCCCCGCTGCTTGCCCTCTGGGGAGACGGGCGGGCGCCACGGCCAATGCGGCCGCAGCGGCCGCCCGAATTGACCACGGCCCGGAATCCCGCCAGGATTCACCATGTGATTGGCGCCAGCCCTGCCGGTTCTGCCGATGGTGTGGTGAATGTGATTCCCCGCCACGATTGAGCGTGGTTAACATCTGGGGGGGGGGGACTTCCGGTTCCCCAACAGAAGTTACGAGGCCATTCCCCACCACAGGGTATTGACTGTGGTTGAGCGTGATCTCGTAACATCTGAAAATACCCTCTCTCACTGTTAACTCTTTTGCCAAATTGTATAATTTGCCAAAAAATCAAAAGAGGACTGAGAAACCAGTGTAAGTGCATAAGGTTATGAGCCAGGAAATCTAGATTTTATTCCTGCTTTCTTTGAGTTTCTGTGGCGAGTTAATTACTGTTGATTACTATTGTTATAAAATACATATGTTTCAAATTGTAGACAGATTTTTTAAAAATTGAATCATCTGGCAAGATAACCACATCTCTAATGTTAAAGAGGAAAAAAATATTTTAAAGTAATTTCTCCTTGTTTTATTGCTGGAAAATTGCTGAAATAGTAAGAAGTAGCTGCCCCACTTTTGGCAGTAAACATGAATGGTTTTGACAAAAATGTTACCTAGCCAATCATGGAAACAGGACACTATAACAATCATTGTGCCTGATCCTAAGCCCTGTGCACTTCACAAAAGGGTGTGCACAACCCGCACACATCCCGTTTAGGGAATAGCATGCGTGCAAACCGTGTGCAGCTTGCACACGCATGATTGCTCATGCATGCATGAGTTTAGAATCAACCCCTTAAATAAGTGATGGAGAAAAAGTAGTTCAGATGGTATCTTTTATTGGATAAACTTCTGTTGGTGGGAGTATGCAAGCTTCTGGGCTGTACGGGACCTTTCTTCAGTCTGTATTTGCTCAGTCTTTATTTCTGACTTTCATATCCCTAAGGAAGGGCCCTGTGTAACCCAAAGGTTTACATACTCTCACCAACACAAGTTGGTCCTCTAAAAGATATCATTTGAACTACTTTGTCTCTATCTCTTCACAAGAAGGCGTAGTCCAAAAAGACAGAGATGTTTGGGTTGTGTAAGACATGTTCTTTGTTGTCTGCTACAGCATGTTAATGGTTAATATCAATCTAAATGTTTTTGTTCCTCATGGGATGGTATTTTAAATCATCCCATGGAGAGTGACACTGACTATTAGCTCCTACCCAAAGAGGGGGATGCAGATTCTGGACAGAATTCTGAAGTGCAGCTTGTAAATGGTGAAATTGGTATTTATTTATTAAAAGTTATACCCCACCCTTCCCCAAAGGCTCATGGCGGTTTACAAAAACAAATGCACAAAAAGAAAATACAATAAAATCACCCCCAAATCCCTGTGGCGAAACGCCAGTAGGGGGTGCTATACAGCTGAGACTCCCACCTCACTGTGTTTCTCCAAATCTCTGACCAGGGGTTCCCACAGCTGGCAAACCCCCAAAAACTCTTAGTATTCAGCTGCCACCACCTGAGGGTAATTCAGAGGGTATTCACACCCCTCAGGACATGTGAACCCCACAAGGTATAAACCCCACAGCTTCCCAAGAGCACTCCCCTTTCCTGGCACTCTATTCCTGGGATTTCCTCCTCTGTGTTGGAGGCAGATCCCCAGAGCTACCCACAGGAGGCTTCCCTTGGTTCCAAAGCTGTTGGCCCCTAGCCAAATAGGTAGATTTTTCCCTCTTTCCTTGTCTTAGTAGCGAGGCTTGGCCACCCGGCCCAAAGGAGGCGTTTAATGGTCAGCCAGTAACACACACACACACACACACACACACACACACACAGTAGGGTAAAAAGAAAACTTAGACTTTACTGGTACATATAACAAAAAGGAATAAAAGCATAGAACTAGGGGTGATAACCCTTTGAGCAATCAGAGTCAGTCCTGTGGACATAGTAGCCAATTTAGAAAGCGTCTTCCTATAACTGTAACTAGCAAGTACTCACTGGGTCTGATCCGTTCTCCATAGGGGATGGTTTTCCTATGGGGTCCAAGTCCTCCTTCTGGCAAGGCCAGAGTTACTGTTAAGCCATATAGTTCCTGTAAGCCTCCAGACAGGAAGGTCACCAGCCTAGCAGCAGTTCAGTGAGTCCAGAAAGAGAGAGAGGGTCAAAATGCCTGTGCTGGTCCTTTTAAGGCATCCTTGACCTTCGTTCTGATTTGTCCAGGAGGGTCAGCTGGCTGTAACCTAGAAGCCCCTCTCCTTCTAGGATTCGATCATCCCACGTCACCTGTCTTAGGTGTAGAGTCCCCCCCCCCTACCCTTTAGGAATTCCAGGAATGAGGAAGTCCTGAACAGGTGCTTGTTGAGGCCTGGGCTTTGGCTGAGCCAGGCTTGCAGTTTCAGCAAAGAGGGGTCAGAGGGGGATCTTTGTCAGCGCAAGGGCATTTTGCCACAATCCCTACCCTCATCCCAAAACCCAACTAACCAACCTCTATCCCTGCCTGCCAAATAGTTCTTCCAAAAAGAAAAGTTTTACACCATCTCCGGAATATGCTCTAGCCCTGGTGCATCTCTGGGGGAAGGGAGTTACATAATACTCGGGCAGCAACCAAGAATGCCTCTCTGTGGGTCCGTTGGTGTATAGACATGGCTAGCTGGTGGTACCCGCAAGAGGATGCTCCTGGCCAACCGCAGGAGTCACAGTGGAGCATGGAAGAAGAGGAAGTCTTTCAGATATATGGGGCTCAAGCTGTTTAGGGCTTTAAAGCCTAATATAATGGTAATGAGGGATACTAGTGGGAGAGGAGAGGACAATCCTTGTATTCATTCCATCGTGAATTTTAGTATGAGAGAGAGAGAGACAAAGTAAATGACTGTTGGTTTCAGATTGTTCATGTACCTCATTTAAGTGTGGGATGGGGTGTGTTTTATTCCTTCAAAATTAAACAGTTGAGAGCACAGTGCATAGATTTAGTTCCTTATTTAGCTTTTTTATTCCATTTGCTTAGCATTTTTACTCATCAGTGATTCTAATATGTCTTGCTCCATTTGCTTTGTCAGCATCTGCTCAGTCTGAACTGTTGCTCTTCACTTTTTATATTTCCTTTGTCACTTGGATACAGTAATCCCAGTAAAACCTCCTGAGTGGAAGGATTTTTTAATTCACTAGCAAAGGTAATAACTGGGGAACTGACAACCTAAAATGTCAAGCTTCTAAATATTCTAGAAATATTAATATTGCAAATGTGGGGGAGGTAAGAGTTGCCCTTTTCTAATATCATATGACTTGAGGTACCTTTTCACACGAAAGCAAACGATATCCTTAATGAGAAATCTTGGGTTAAGTTAAACGAACTAGAGGTCTCAGTCCAGCTCTGAGTGGGCAAATACTTCAAAGAAGCCACAATTCTTCACTGATTCTTGGGAATTCTAGTGGGCCAAACTCCCCCACTAGCCCCAGAGGAGCTCTCCAACCTGGACACAAAGAGAATTAACTGCAGGGGAAAGTTTGCAAGTATTTATATAGAGAGTTAGGTAAGGTGGTGGTCATAGGCCAGCCGTAAGGGGGAAGAAAAGGATACAAAAAATATTTTTTTATTCACATTTATACCCCACCTTCCCCGAAGGCAGCTTACAACACACAAATAATACAATTAAAAGACCTTTAAAAATAAATAAATATAAAATCCAACTCCAATCCCCCCCCCCAACAGCCTCCCACCCAATGCCTATCCCCACCCATCAAAAGCTTTAATAAAAAAGAAAGGTCTTACACTGCCTCCGAAAGATGTTGAGGCTAGGACTTGTATGCACCCCCAGAGGGAGGGGCAGCAACCAAGAATGCCCTCCTGCGTGCCTCCGTCGTACGGACAAGGGTGGCAGATGGATCCCACTGGAGGATCCATGTTGGAGTCACTGTTGTGGAATTCCACTAGGTGGAATTTCGCTTTGTGGACACGTCCAACATGGGGCAGTGCTCCGCTACACCGAGCTTTGCCTGATCTCCCGCATGATCTGCCTGCCCTTGACACTCCGGCTGAAGTGCCCCACAATCGTCCTGCCCAACTCGACCAGCTCATGAAGGGGAGCCACTTGGCTGCTCCTCTCCAAAGCCCAGACCATCCCTCATCACCAGGTGCTATGTGTGGACAGAACACGAGATGCCCACAAAATTGCTATCTCTCACTGCCTACTTCATATTGGGTCTATTATCCGTCACAGTGAACCCCCTAGTGCTGCCTCCTGCTTCTCCGCCTAGCCACCTCTCCACCATCCTGTTTAGGATCTGCAAAATGTTGGCAGCTATGTGGCTCTGGTCCATGACCTCAGCCTGAAGCAGGGCCCACCTGTACTCTGTCCCTGGAAGGCTGCCAATTTCTGCTCCTGCTCTCCCCAAATCCCACCAATGAGCAGTGTGGGAGAGGTAGGCATACTGTGCATCCCTACTGCTCCAGATTTATTTATTCATTTATTTTTACAAATTCTACCCCACCCATCCTGCCAAAGTAGCTCAGGGTGACTAACAAATATAAAAAGATAAAAATACAATTAAAGTATAATAAATACAAAACATATAAAAAAATACAGTCCACAATGGGGGATGTCAAAGAATAAACAAAAGAAACCCCACCACCCTAAACCTCAACCCCACCCTACCCATCTCCCTCACTGAAAGCCTGGTAGAACAACAAAGTCTTGCATTGTTGTCGAAAAGAGGGGAAGTCCAGGGCCACCCAGGCCTCCACCGGAAGGAAGTCCCTAGGTGTGGCCGCTGAGAACACCCTCTCCATAGTTGCCGCGCCCCCCCCCCCCCGAGCCACTCTGAGGACTTTGAGAAAGATGTTCGTGGTGGACCGCATAGGCCAATCCGGAATGCGGGGGGCAAGGCGGTCCCACAGATAGGTGGGTCCCAGGCCATAAAGGGCTTTATAAGTAAGCACCAACACCTTGAATTGGGCCCAGAAGACTATCGACAGCCAGTGCAGAGCTCAGAGCGCTGGTGTGATGTGTTCACAGCAACCTGACACCGTTAGGAGGTGGGCCACTGCATTCTGCACCAGCTTCAGTCTCTGACCATCACCATGGGTGGCCCCACATAGAGTGCGTTACAATAGCCTTGTCTTGAGGTGATGAAAGCATGGATGATAGTGGCCAGGTCAGAGTCGGAGACACATCAGCCGTAAAGTGCACAAAAGTCCACTCTGCCTTCACCAGATGCTCCTTCACCTTCTGCCTGATACAGGGATAGCAGCACCTACCTGCTAAAGGTGGTGCGGGAAGGGATCTGGTACTGGGGAAATGCCAGCAACAGCAATCTCCTAAAACCTAAATTATCCACCACTGAGAAGGGCTGGTCATCAAGTGCTATCATCTCACCAAAATGGCGAGTGATGTGCTTTGCCACTGCCTGACGCTCTCCCCGTGACATTGTTCCCCATCTCAGCTCCTCCATCGTCACCTGCCATTACACCTGCTGCCCATGGGAGGAGAGGGGCTTAGAAGGGGTCTGCTCTTCTTGTGGCCTGCCCCTGCCTTTGACCTTAGCCACAGGAGCTGCAGGAATGCCACCTGCCACCGCTACTTGGCCTGCCTCCTCTTGCAGCAGCAGAGCATGGTGTTTCTTCTCCATGTGCCACTTCATGCCCGCCTTTGAGAGGTTCCCCGTTTGCATACCCCGTCTTATTTGCGCCCCACAATGGTTGCACACCACCACACAGGAATTCACTCCCCCCTGCATGAAATGCGCCCACCATGGAGACGTCCTGGGCTTTCCCACCTTCTACTCTTTGCCACTGCCCGCACGGGGGGACTGCTGCCATTTCACCCAAGGGGACAAGTGGAGGAGAAGGAACAGCGGGAGTCTCATCCTCACTCCCTGCAACCTCCTCCACTGACAAGTTGCGCCACCGCCTAGTACTGCTGCTACCACTGCTGCTGCTTGTGCTGCTGCTCCTGTTCCTCAGCCTGCTCTTGCCACCTTGGGGGTCCATGCCAGCCGGGCTGCTCTCCCTGCTACGATCAGACAAAGGGCGAGACAATAAAGGGCTGACTAGGGAGTTGCCTATTGGGGGGATTTGCCCAGTGTCCCAACGAACCACTGTCAGCGTGGTGGTCTCATCATCAAGCACCCCCTCCACGCTGCCAACAATCTGCTCCTACCCCATGACCTCTTGCCCCATGCTGGGACCAGGGGAAGAAGCCTGACCAAGAACTACTGGGGGGGGGGGGCGGGGCTCTGCTCACCTCCAGCAGCACCTACACCACCACCACCAGACCTACTGCTGCCTGCTGCTCCAAGTTCAAAAAGAGTGTGCTGCACTTTGCGCTTCTTTCCCCCTCCCAGTGCTAGAAGTGGGTGCCACCTGCTGCTCCATCCCCTGCCTCTCCTGACTTCCACCAGTTAGAATTGCACACACCTCCTCCCCCATAAGATCTGGCGCTGCTGCCCCATGCCACCAGAGGATGGACACTTGATCTTGGGAGGGAGGGGGGTAGAAATAGGGCCAGCTCTTCGCCCAAATCCTCTTCCCCGGGCTGCAGAGCCACCGCTCCGAGTGCTCATGATTGCCTATATCAATAGGCTGTGCTGCACTAAAAGTGATGCGTTATGTGCTGCTTGTAGTGCACAATCCGAGACAGACACAGACACAAGACAACAGCACACACACAGACAACACAGGACAAAGACAAGACAAAGAATGTAAATGAAAGGGGGTTCTAAATAAAAAACACAAGGGAGAAAGGATTTAAGGAGCAGAGGTACTGGGAAGGAAACACAGAAAATAGGGATTGAAAGGGGTAATAGAATAAGGGGGGATTGCTATTTATTTGTTTTTTTGTTGATATATTTATTTATTTTCAAACTTTTATATCCCACACTATCCTGCCCAAGTAGCTCAGGGCGGCTCACAATCTTCATAAAACATTCATAATAATAAGATCACAAGTTAAAACACAACCAAGTGGAGCAAAAACAACCCAGCAACCCTAACCTCCCTTGCCAAAAGCTGGGCGGAACAGCCACGTTTTATGTTGACATCCAATATCTAGCTAAACTCTTGCAGTAAGGCTGCTAAGCGCGCACGCACACACACACGCACACAAAAGCCTGCCAGCAAAATCTGAGAAAATACTCTGACCAAAGCCAGAACTAACCACAGACAAAGATCAGGCCCAAAGAACAGCAGCTTATATTATCTACCCTCTGTGCCCGCCTCGAAGCATGCAGTAATTGTCCAGTGAATGCATCTGTCAGTCTGTTGGGTTGCTCCTCCTCCTCCTCCCTTTTACAGGTCCCTTCCGTGTCTGTATTTGCCTCTGATTGACACTGCATGTGCTGCTGCATATCTGAATAATGGTCATCAAGGGGGAAGCTTCAAATTGCTTATAAAATTGCCCTTTATCAAATTGTCCTGAAATTTGGTAGAGATGATAGTGAAGGTGTGAGATACAATCCTGCCACATTTCATGTAAACTGGATGGAATATAAAAATGAAACAGCCAGAAATGCATTTTCAAGTAAGTTGCTTATAGCATCAAGATCCTTTAGCCATTCTTTTTGAAATTTGGCAGAGATGGTACCCTTGGAGAGGGGCATAATCTACCCAGGTTTCGGGCAAATTGAATGGAAGACAAAGATGTTGCAGCCAGGAATGTGTATGCAGCCTTTCTTAAAACACAAAATTCATTTACTTATACAATCGCTTTCCTTTATCTAATCCTTCTGAAATGTGGTACACATAATGCCCTCCATTGAGGGTACAATCTCCCCAAGATTTATCAAAATTGAATAAGAAACAAAAATGTTATAGCTGGAAGTGTGTATTTTAGTTTTTCCCATTATTTTGTAATAACAAAATGCAATTCTTTAATTATTTCATTATGTTCTTTCATTTTCGTTATTCAATAACAAAAATGAAAGAGGCTGAGCCCTCTTTCATTTTTGTGATTATAGTAACAAAAACGAAATATATCCCCGTAACATCAACATTAACACAACATAAGTACGTTATTTCTTACAGGTCATTAAATTATTTTCATAAGTCACCTATGACATTTTTTCAAAATGCCTTAACTCTGTCCTTGTATAGAAATTGTACATGTATAGAAATTGTATAAATTTTATACAAAAAAATTCTTACAATGGAAGTTCATACAACTTTATACAATTAAATGACTTGTACAATGAAATTCTGCGTAGGACAGTTAAGGCGTTTTGAAAGAACGTTGTAGGTGACATGAAAATAATTTAATAACCTGTAATAAATAAAGTACATATGTTGTGTTAATATTGATGTTACATTATGCAGTATAGATAACGAAGTGTAAATAATTTCCATGCGTTTTGGCATTTACGTTTTGTTGTAATATATGGTGTTAAACATTTTTGAATTGCAATTGTTATTAATTTTCATGGTTTTGAGTTTAAGCTAGGGTAAATGTATTTTGTGAAATGTTTTTGAAGAGGAAAGGTTTTTGTTTTGGAAATGGTCCTGCCTTTAACCTTTTTTTTAAACGGTGAGGCTTTTTGTTTGGGAAAATTTTGTAGCTTTTTGGAGGGTTCCCTGCTAGGGAACCCTTCAGGGTAGCGATGCACAGGGAAAGCTCCTTTGCATAGTGGTACTAGCCCCAGCACAAGAGTCTGGTGTTTACGCTCAAACCTGCACCCAGGGCAAACGGATAGAATTAATGCAGTGTAAAAAAAATGTTCGTAGGTGACTTATGATAATAAATAAATTCATTAAAGGATACGGGGGGAGAGACTGTCTCTCTCACAGACAGTCAGTCAGTTACAGACACACACACACAGAGTCCACAGAAAGAGTGAGTCTCACACACAGACTGACTCACACGCGCACACAGACACACACACACAAGTCACACACAGACACAAGGAGTGGGACTCACTCACATTAACAAACACGGGGAGGGCTCACTCACAACACACACGCATGGGGGAGGGTCACACTCAACACACGAGGGGAGGGAGAAATATTTGGGAAAAGGGGCAGTTTTGCTGGGGAAATTCTTTGGAGAGTAAAATTGTTGATGACCAATGATGTTAAAGCACAGCATACTATCTAAGGCTTAGGCTGAACATTTGATGTTAATGTTACCAAAGCGATGCTAGCACTAGTTGCATGGCTCCCATTGCACTGAGGTTCAATCGGATGGTGCAAGGGGCACTCCCCACTGTTGAAGGAGACTCACTTGGTGGTTGCAGGGGAGGAGTGGGGGGAATTGTGGCCAAAGGCGTTCAGAGCTGACAGAGCTCTGCAAGCAGCTGCTTCACAGACGTGTCTGTGGGTGGAAGGTACAACTCCACGGGCACCACAAACCAGACATTGCAGGGCACAACTCATCCCTCAGTCGGCAATCCTCCTCCTTGCCGATGCACCGAAGGAGACGGGACACAAGAGCTGGGTTTTGAACGGCCGCACTCTTTATTCAAATCAGAATTACATTAACAAATGGGTGGGGGCAAATCGCCTAGTGCAATGCGGGTCCAGTACTTGAACATTGACCTTGTAACAAAACCTAACAACAACAGGGGTGGTTTCGATGTACCCTTGTTTACCACCCCAAGCGTGAACATCACGCTTCCTCTTCTCAGCAGCCCAAGCCGCAGGCGAAGGGGGCTCACACATTTGATGTACGAGTAAGGATAAAGGTGCCTACAGACGGGGGACCATACTTGTCCCTACCTTCTCGCTTGACACCCCTCCCAGGGAGGCAGCCCCACCTTTTGCAATACCCTGCTTTACTGCGGGTGGGCCTCCCCATCTCTTAAGGAGATGACTCTTTCTTATGATCCCTATAACCTAAATTAACTTACTGTACTGGACCCCTGCCACTAAGGGGTCGCCAGGGTACCCGGACGAACCCGAACCCCACCCCAGCTAATAACTAATCTAATATGCAAACTAATGCCTCTTTTAGGGCCTCCAGGTACAGGTCATTACCCTCTGGTGACAGGTGAACACCGTCCAGCCTATACAGGGCTGGACATCTGTGTGTCAAAGCCCGGGTATCTACCCGGCTTCCACCCATCAAGGTCAGCCATCGCCCCACATCCCGGTTAACTGTCTTTCGGGTACGGTCGATCTTACGGGGATGCACCCCGGTGCCCCATGACATTCGTTCGACCAGGTCAGTCCATACCAATTTAGCTGCTGGAAACAGTTTTTTGATCTCCCATAGATCATATTTAATGTTCTTGATCAACTGGACTCCTTTCAGTCGGGGGATGTCATTGTCGCCGAGGTGCATAATGAGTACGTCGGGCGGTCGGCCTTGGGCAGGGGCACGCAGGGCTGGCAGTAGTTGATGCCACCTCATTCCTCTGCGACCCTTCCATTGGATCTGAGCCCAGTCTGTCAAGCCCAACTGGGTTCCCCATCTGGTCTGGTCAGCTGCCCTGCTTGCCCAGTGCACCAGGCTGTGGCCGACGATCCAGACTAACTTCCAACGATGTGGGCAATCACCTGGGGAAGGGATGGAAGAAATTATTACTAACTGGGGGGCGGGGCACCCTGGACGTAGGTCCGGTATGCCCTTGACCTCCATCGGCCCAGTTCCCGGATACCCTGCTCAGACATCCCACTCCTGGCTGCGAAGGTCGCGGCACCGATGCGGAATGAGTGGGTGCCGTAAGCCATCGATGGTAACCCCAGATGGGACAATCCGGCTCTCAAAACTGCCGTGAACTGATACCTCGTAACCGGTTGCCCGCTTCCATGTCTGAACAAGGGGCCCGGGGAAAGGTGACGTAGATTTAGGTACTCCTCGGTTGCCCTTACCGGGCATAAGCCCGGGGAAGCAGACCTATGCAAGGTTACAACTTGGCCCCTCCCCCTTTGATCTGTTTTGGATCGACGAACGTTCAACACCATTCCCGTTGAACCGATCCGAATGTCTTGCAGTTGTAGAGCCCTACCTGAAGTGTTCCTGGCTCCTTCAGCCACCATCTCGCTCACCCGGAACGCTCCAAAGAAAGCTAACTTAAACAATGAATTAAACAACAAAACCTTGTAACTATCGAAACAAATCTGTGGGAGGTTCTGACATAACTCCAGCAGTAATTGGGGGGTAATGGGCGCCCGTTGGTCCGGGGTCCTTCCTGCCTCCCTAGCCCAGCTCTCCAGTAGACGCTTCAGAAAAAAGCCCCGGTCTGGGGGTGTGTGGCCAGCAAGGTTGCTTGCGAAGGCCAGGGCGGACAACTTCCCTGCTATAGTGCTTGGGGCCAGCCCGCTGTGCCTCAGATGCATGGCGAACTGGAGCAGCTGGGGTTCAGGGATCGGGAAACCCGGGGGCCAGCCCTGTGCAGCCCGGTACTGCTGGAATTCTCGGTATGCCCTGTCATAGGCGGTCCTGGTGCGGGGTGCCAGGGATCCCAAAATGGTGGTGTGGAGCTCTATGACCCAAGGTTCCAAACCGACGGTGGCAGCGGTTCTGGATCCAGCAGGGCCCATGGTGCCAGTGAACGGAAGCGCTCCATCTGGAAACGAGAGAGGGCATCTGCTACCTCGTTGTCAAGGCCAGGTACGTGCCTGGCCTGAAAGAGGATGTTGAATTTCAGACAGACAAGAACAAATGCCCTCACTAGTCCCATACCCCACAGAGACCTGGAAGACTGGGCGTTAATGATATGGACAACCGCTTGGTTGTCTCACCAAAAAAGGACTGAGTGATTTGCCAGTTCGTTGGGCCACAGATGGACAGCTAGGACGATGGGAAAAAGCTCAAGGAACGTGAGATCCCTGGTTAAGCCCTGCTCGCACCATTTGGAGGGCCACGGGGCTGCTGCCCATCGCTCTCTGAATATCAGGCTGAAACCCGCTCCTCCAGCTGCATCGAAGTGCACCTGGAGCTCGGATTCAAGCAAGAGCTGATCCCGCCAGAAACTGGTGCCATTGAAATTTGCTAGGAAGGACGCCCATATGTGCAAGTCTTCTCTCATTTCTCTAGTGACCCGGATGTGGTGGGGCGGGGGCGGGTTACCGGCTAGTTTTGCGTAAAGGCGGGACAAGAAAGCCCACCCGGGTGCTACCACCCGGCATGCAAAATTCAGACTCCCAATAACTGACTGCAACTGGCGCACGGTCACTTTTCCTGGCCTTACACATTCATCTATCTTGGCCTGGAGGGAAATTAACTTATCTTGCGGAAGGCGTGATAGAGCCAAGCCCGTGTCCAGCTCAATGCTGAGGTAGGTCAGGTTGGTGGTCGGGCCTTCAGTCTTCTCAGGAGCCGGGGAATGCCCAACTCCCCGGCCACGGCGTGGAAGGTCTGCATCAGGCTAGCGCAGTCCTCCGTGTTGGCCTGGCCGATGAATAGGAAATCATCGAGATATTTGGTGATTCCCCTGCTCCCGGATCTCTGCTTGATGATCCACTCGACCAGGGTGCTGAAACTCTCGAACACCGAGCAGGAGATCGAGCATCCCATCGGCATGGCTTTGTCAAAATAGTACATGCCGTCAAAGTGGAAACCCAGCAGAGAGAAATTCTTGGGATGAACTGGGAGCAGTCGAAAAGCGGACTTAATGTCGCACTTTCCGAGTGCTGTGCCCGGGCCAAAAGACCTAACCAAGGCTAGGGCCGAGTCAAACGACGCGTACTTGACCGAGCAGAACTCCTTGGGAATACTGTCATTTACCGAGTTGCCCCGGGGGTACGATAAGTAATGAATTAAACGGAACTCCCCAGGGGCCTTCTTGGGTGCTACGCCCAAAGGGGAGGTAACCATGCCAGGAAAGGGGGGGTCGGGAATGGGCCAGCGACTCTACCCTCGGCTTGCTCTTTCTGGATTTTTTGTCTAACTACCCGTTCCATTCCCACAACTGATTTAAGGTTTGGAGCCACCCGATGATGCTGGACCTCACCGGCTGGTATGCGAAAACCCTGCCAGAACCCAGTCACCACGTATGCCACTT
>QEPC01001478.1:4227830-4264727 GCA_003113815.1 Sphenodon punctatus | reverse complement strand
TTTTTTAAAAGAACCAGCGGGGACACACACGTGGCCGCAACTGTTTGCCGGGACTCCACGTGCCCGCTGCCGTTTCGGTGCAGCTCCGGCTCGAAGTGAAGCCGGAGCTGGGTTCTTCAGATTGCGCAGACGCCGCCCACCGGGTGGATCCCATGCGGTGCCTGCATTCCTAGTTGCCAGCCAGGGTTGCCTGGCAACCCCGGCCGCGATCACTCTAGCGCACCTCAGACTCTTCCCGCCGCCGTGGCTGCTGCAACCCCGGCGGTGGAAAAAACCTCCCAGCTGTCCCGCTCCCCGTCAAGCGGGCGCGGCAAAGGGCCTGCCGCCCGCAACCCCCGTACCGGAGGGGCGAGCGGAGGCAATTCTCCCTCACCCCGGCTGAAGGACTCTGCCACAGACAGCAAGCAGGGAGAGTTCTTCTTCCTGCTACCGAGACCTAGAGGCCAGAGCAGGGTCATCCTAGCGGATCCCGTGGAGAGGAGCAGCCGCTGGGCAGCTAGGCGGGGGTGGGTGGGGTAGTTCCTCCCCCCGCCCTGATCCAGTGGCCAGAGCAGGGACATCCCAGAGGCTCCCGTGCAGGGGAGCAGTGTCCAGCAGGCAGTGAGGTGGGGGAGGAGGCGGGAATTCTTACCGCCGACCCAGTGGCCAGGGCAGGGATGTTCCAGAGACTCCCATGCAGAGGAGAAGCCACTGCCAGGTGGCTAGTGCTGTTGGCAGGGTGCACTGGCAGCAGTAATAGAGCGAGTGGGAAGGAGGTGGCAGCGCTAGTCCCTCTCTTCTCCCTTCACAATGCTGCCCATGCTCTCTGCCTGGTTCATGCCTTCCCTGAACCCAGCAGCACTGATTGCTGCCTGAGAAGCATGGGTAATACTGTGTATGCGTCAGAAGCGCAAGACTAAATTTGTCTAATGCTTAATAACTCTTGATTAGCTTCACTAAACACCTTCCATTCACAACAGCACTTGATGGACACCTCAGGCTCCATGCCTGTGACGTCTTGGGGCTCAACTTGTCCAGGAAAATGGGTTTTATCTCCCTGACCCTATTTATTTGGTTAAAGAGTTCCCGGGCCCTGTTTTAATAATTGTTGCTGTATTTTATTCAGTTTAAAATGGTTTTATATGTGTTTTAATATATGTTTTGTGTTTGGAAGCCACCCCGAGCTGTTTGCAGGAGGGGCGGGGTAAAAATAAAATAAATAAATAAATATCAATCTTAACAAATCCTCGGGATGCGGAGAATTTTGATCACCATCAATGAACTTTTACATTATTATAACTTTTGATTTTGTAACTGGATCTTCTTCATGTTTTGCATATACGATGGTCCCCACAAATATAACCCATGGTTAAATTTTTAGAACTGTAGCTCAAGCAGTTGCTTCAATATAAAGTGTTTACAATTCAGCATTTATACGAGAGAGGTCCTGCCTTTAACTTTCCAGCCGTGACTCGCAGCTAGACAATGATCAGTTAAGAGCTATACTGTGTGCGAACACGCAGGATATTGCAAAGTGCTTACAAGAGGTTACACTTGTATAATTAAGGTATAGAAAATTTGATCCTCTATCTACAATATCTAGCCATTATTAAAACAGTTTTGTAATACATACCCATAAAGAAGTTAAATTAAGTTTGGCTTGTGTCACCTTGTGTTGGCTTTTAAATCATTAACTGTGAAACCACATTATTCATTTAACAGAGATACAGTAATTGTTTCTTGTATATAGTTTTTGTACGTATAATCATTGCTATACTTAAGAATTGCATAGTATACTAATTACAAGGTACTTAATTTCATCCTCATATTCACTGTCTACTCCAAGGAACAAATTTGACAAATACACTGTAGATTTGAAGAATACTGTTATAATCAGGCTTTCATTTTTAAAAACAAAAACTTGCATTTAACAACATATATAATATAAAAAATTGAACCAATAAGGTGTCTAGTCTACATAATGATTTGGTGAAACCACTTTATATTTTTGTAGCCTTTCTTCTCCCTCTGCTTTTCATAGTTCATCATCTTCTACAGTTGTAATTCTACAATTAAATTGCAACCTCTCTGGAACAGGAGCCTGTCATATTTTTGTCTTTTAAAGTGCCTTGCACTATATAAATAACTCTTCTTCCTCCCTGATGAGTGTTTTTGTTACGCCTGTTAAGTTAACAAGTTATTTTATGTCTATTTTCAAGTACTTTTTGACATTATAGAGCCCCTCTCTTTAGTCCAGCTAGTGTAAAGATGTCTTTTACAGTTAGTAACAAACTTTTTTCTTAAAAATTCTCAGAGATAAAGCAATTTTGAAAAGTAAGTTTTAATCCTTGAAAACAAATCTGACTCTTCCTTCAATATTTAAAGCATTGGTTATAATCCTGAGATGTGTGTTTATATAATTTGCCTGATGAAAGGCAGGAGTTTTATCTTTTGTCACTGGAGGAGAAATAATGTGAAACAGATGAATGAGAAGTTCAGACATCCCAGAAATTGAAAGTTTTGCTGGAGTTTTCTTTCTACACAACTCACCTTATTTGGAGCTTTCTTCATCAAGTATTAATTTTCTTACTTTTCTGTTAGAACAAAAAAAGGAGAAAAAACACTGAGTGTGTCAGCACAAGATGCTGTGATATTCAACACTTATTTTTAGGATACTGAATGGGCTGAAGATGGTCTAGTATGATCACACTTTTGTTTATCATCTTTTTAAATGAGAGTTAGACCATATAAATTAAATTAACAAAGTTCCTACAAGAAGTAATTGCGGTGCATTGATACTGAGAAAACTTCTTTAAACAATCAAAGTAATAGCAAAGTAAGTAGCAGTCTATCCGTAATTCTTAACTTGTGCAGGAGAGTTGACCTAAGTCCATTTTGATGGGAGCCATTCCATGAGCTTTTGATGTGTGCAAAATACACATCATACTGAGCAATCCACTGGTGTGCGTGCCTTAACATTGCCATTTTTAGATTCTGCTGTTGCAGATAATCTGAGCTCTGATACAGTTTGTATTCAAAGGGATTGTAATGTGTGCTTTAAAACATTGTAGTAGGTCCAATTTTTATATAGCATCTGTTTTTAAAAATTAGATTTAATCTTGATTATCCACTGCACTTGCATAAATGCTTCTGTCTGATGCCATCCTCACAGAACAATCTGAAGTGATAGCTGGACAGTAGCCTTGTGGATGGGATTGTAGGAGCTGCGTAGAAGAGTAGATGGAGAATGTGAGCAAGCTTCAGTTGAACTTGTTTTACTAAATATTAATTATTTGATTGGGAGTGTGTGTGTGGAATTCTCATTTTCCTTTCTGTGTAATGACACTGCTTTGTCATTTTGTATCATTATGCTTAGTTCCTTTGCTGAGCAGACCCTAAAACCCATGGCAGTAGCACTCAGTGTGGCTGTCGGAGCAGACACTACTCGTAAAGTTGAACTCTCATGTCTTGGGATTAACTGTCATCCTACTTGCTTCTCTGTTTCTCTGACAGACTGACAGAGTAGGATACTTTGACTCTGGAGGACCATGTTTCTTGGAAATACAAACTACTGCATGTTTTGAAATTAGAATGCTCATAAATGGCTATTTTAAATATATAGCAGAAAAGTCTTTCCCTCGCATGACAGAGGATGCCCAGGAAAGGTTAAGCAACTAGCTGCTGGATTTTAAAACAGAGTTACACCCCAGATACATTAGAATTGATGATAGGAGCGTGCCTTCCAGTTGTGCTGTGAATTGGGTGATGAGGGTGATAGGGCTATCGAGAGTCACAATCCATTTGTGAACAGAAAGGCAGAACCTGACTACTCCCCTTCCAGGGTAAGCCTGAGAAACCTGGGATTGCTGCAGAAGTAAATTCCCAGGCAGGAAGCAGCTTAACTGAGAAATCTAGGGGCTGATTAACCATGATAATAAGCGGCTTGGAAAGTGAAATAGAGTGAGAATACTGAATCGGTGCAGAATGCCAAAAACCTGGGCGCATCATATTAATAAGGGGTCAGGGACTTGAACTTTCAGGAGAAGGCTGTTCTCTTTTGGACCCTTTTGTTTGTTGTAAATAAAACTGGATGGGACTACTGGAATGTGGCTGTGTCCACTGCCCTTCAGAAAGTAGACTGAGGCATGGACCCAGATGGCATTGCAAATGAGTGAGTAAATTGCCTACGTTCCTTGGTCCCATCTCCTCACATACACATACCGCCCAATGTTCCAAGTGCACAAAGAGGGATGGAATCCATGCTCCCATGTTCAATTACTGCAACTCCCTCAGTACACAAAAACTCCCCTACGTACGGGGCAGTCAGTCAATCCAAAACCACATCGCAATGCGCAACTCCCTGCCCCTCCCCAAATGCTGATTTGGAAATTATGAGGATGTAAAAATTACGATAGGCTTTAATGGGCTACCGAAAGAACATGGAAGCTTCACCTTGGAAATTCAACTACATGGAAGTTCAAGCAAAGTCAAATACTTATCAGGTACAATGGGTCCTCAGGAGTTGACATTAGGGATCAATAGAGAAAAGGAGATTTTCAAGCAAAGCAAAACCTATATAAACTGGAATGAGAATTGTATGGAAGGACATAACCACTCACTTCATTACACATGTTCCCCATGACTCCCTTACTGGCATTCCACTGAGTCCCTTGTTTTTGCACTCATTTCTCATTGCTTTGTCTTGTCATTCACTCACTCCCTTGTCATTTCATCCATTACCCCCTTGTTGTATGGATGCCTTTTAGCATTCTATCATAATGCCATTGTCATGTTCTCCCTGTTATTCCACCCAACCTTCTGTCATTCCAACTGTTTCCCTCTAACTCTTGTTTGTTATACACAGACCTCTGTATCCCCTTCAGCTTGTCTTTCCTTCTGTGCCACTGTGTAGCCCCATTGCACCTGAGATGCAGCTCCTTTGTATTCTTTATATCCCTTTATAATTATAATAATAATAATAATTATTATTATTATAGAGCACCTCCCTGCCATAGTACGTGGAGCACTTTACACATAACTTAATACAACCTCACAACAACCCTGTGAGGTAGGTCAGGCTGAGAGAATATTGTGATGGGCCCAAGGTCACCCAATGAGTTTCTGGCTAAGGCGAGACTAGAACCGCGGTCCGTTCCCCCCCGCCCCCCCTTACCTCCCGGTCCATGTACTGCCCTTTTAGACATTACATCACACTTGCTATCGAATCTTGTTGGCTCTTCAAACCTGTTATCATCCACACATCCCCATTTTTACAATTGGCAGTCCCTGTTGTTCCTTTTAGAGTGTACCCTGCTCAAACACTTTTCCTGGGAGACAAACAAAAAGTAGTGTCTGTGACTTGAATACCTGTCTCTTGTCTTTCTCCTTCTACAAAGTGGGATGTAAGAGTGGGATTGGTGGGAGGGTATGCACATACATACAATATCAGCATTGTATGTATTTGACAAGAAGTTTGCACATGCTTCCCATCCTATGACATCCAGGGGAACTGTTTGTTTGCTTCTTTTTTGTAGTTGAGAACCTTCCTTTCATAATTTGTGCATCACAATAGAAAAGTTTGTTTATTTACTTTTATATATTAATAGAAACATACATGAACAATACTTTCTATTCTAGTAATGGTCTTAGATTTGTGCTTGAAGTTAAGGCCACCAGTGTCTGACTGAAGATAGTGATCTGTCAGTGTGACTTCTCAAAGGGAGAAATTATGAAGTAGATAGATGTTGATAATGGAAGCAGTTTGCTTAAATGTCTCTTCCCTTCTTTGTTCAACTTTCTCCCTCTTGACTCTTGTGCTGTAACTAGTTTCCTGGTTGTCAAGCCTTCTGAAAAAAATGTCACAAACCCAACACTTTTTCCCCCTCTTTTCAGGTCATCGTTAAGAAACTTCCAAGTGTTCCAGGTCAGGGTTTTGGTGCCTTAGCAGTGCATTGTCATGAAAGCTTGCATGTTGGTTGCCCAATGTCTGGCCTTGTTCTGTGATGCCTTTTGCTTTTATGAGCTTTATGCATACTCCAGAATATATGCAAGGAGGGGTTTAGATCATACAATGGCTTCATCCAAGCAACTTTAACATGCCACCTCTTTTATTTACAGTGCATGTAGCTGCTCCCAGCTCGGTAACAGAACCAAGCATGGGACTACAGTGATAGTGCTATCCCCATTGTGTATGACTTCAAAGTGCCATCCAACCTTCTGCGCTAAATGATGTGTTACATTTTAATGCCAAACATCCACTGCATAGGCTTCATAATACCAAGCATTAATGCCTGTGGGTTTTTGCTACATCTGTGGTGACATCTCTCTTAATATCTGTATAGCAAAGCTTACCCATTAGTGATACTTTGATCAGCTGCTCAATTGTGGGGAAAAATTTCTTTCCTTTCATCTTTAGGATCCACTTGCCTGAAGCCATGAGATCAGGGAGATTTGTGCTTGACAGCTAAACAATCTAACTGTAGTTTCTTACAGGAGTAGTGAGATCAAGGTATTGATGTACTCGTGTGCCTGGTGGGCCTGGATTATGGAGGGTGGGCCAGATGTCAGGAAATCTGAATTTCATTCTTAGTTCTGAAACAGGTTTTGTGTGTGACATTAAACAAATTACTTAATAGCTTTGTGCCTCATTTTCCCCATTTGTGAAATAGGAATATTTGCCTGCTTCACGGGCCTAGCAAGGCTAAAAAAAAAAGTTATCCTAAAACTCTGAGATCCATATTAGCTAGTAAATAAAGAAAATCGCTTGGGATGAGTAAACAACAATAAAACATGTCACAATAGGTAGTCTGAAGTATGTCGGAATTAATCTGTTTCCAGACATGGTGAAAAATAAATAAATAGATACAGTGGTTTTCTGTATAGCAAGAAGTGCTATCTTGTTTCCAGCCCAGTAAGGGTACTATTGGCTATTGTGCTGATTATAGGCATTGAGAATCTATTAATGTTCAGGAAGAAAGCCTTACAAAAAAGGTGAGAAAAGGGGTGCTAGTTCTGTTCTTACAAGTGCATATGAATCTATGTGTTTCCTTATTAATCTTCATAAAATCATTCAACCATACAGTTGCAGCTTCATACATAATTTGGGGTGTTCTCTTTTTTCAAAATAATCCTATTGTGAGCTTACCAGGAAAAATTTGAAGTATTTCTTACTGCTGCCAGTCTTACACGCTTTCTTATCTGAACACCTTTGGAAATGATGTAATTTGAGGTTTGGTATTTTGTCCTTTGGGTTTTAGGAAGTTAGGAACCATCTGGGCCAAAACATGCAGGGTAATCTGTAGAACATATTCCATTATTTATAGAGACGTACCCAGGAGCAGCAGCAAAATTGGTTTGGCTTATTCTTAATTATGATTCTGTACTATTTTTATTATTATTATTATTATTATTAGACATTTATATAGCGCCAGTCGTGCGACCTGGTACTGTACAGAACATAGAATTAGATGCGGTCCCTGCCTTTGGCTTACAATCTAAAAGACAAAGGGGCATTATTATTAATGCCATCTATTCAACTCGGCATGTATCGGAAGGGGTTTGAGAAGGTGACTGGTTGGGAGAGAGAAACCCCAGATCCTACAGCAACAAATCTGGGTAAAATAGAGGGGGAGGAGGGAAGGGTTTGTTTTCCCATTACTTGCTACAGTTTGAGAAATTTGAAAATTTCAGACTCGAGATATAGAACTTCCTTAGTCTACCAAAAATGTATGAATTTCTGGGATACAGGATCTCTCTCATAGGGCTTCAGGACATGAGGACTCTCTTCTGTATCTATCATGTTTGTTCCCTTTCCCCTCTGGCAGCTAGAGTCACCTTCCATCTTTCTTGTGAGAATACACCCCTTCATCAAAAGAACAGTATCTTGTGCTTCTCTGCCTTTTCTCCTAGGAAAGAAGCAAGTTCCTTAGGGGCTGCTTTGTTTTCTATTACTGTTCCCTCCCTGTGAAAGAAGCAATAGTGAATGGGCCATTCTTCTCTTAATGAAACTTCCTTAGGAAGTCAGCTTGGTGGGAAGGAGAATATCATATTTATGATTTTGTGAAATTTTAAAAGACATAATTGAAAGGTCTCTACCTTTCATCCTCATAAAGAAAACTTGATGGAAAGTAGTATGTTAGCTACCTGGTACTAAAGATTATTTCATATAAAAGTTGCCTCATTTAAACCAAAGGAAAAAAAAATCTTATTTAAGGGACTATTTTCAACTTTAAAATTTCTGTCTGATATGTGTTTAACTCCTGTTGTTACTTGTAATACAGGCAAGGGCATAGCTAGGTTGGGGTAAGTGCTCTGGTAAAGAAGATGAAATGAGCCTCCCCCCCCCCCCCCCAGTGACAGGGACACAGCCGCTCTAGGCAGCGTGAAGTTCCCAGAGCTCCTGGGCCCTGGTGCAGCTGAACCATAGGTCCCTATTAGAGCCACCCCCTTGAATACAAAGGTGAGGCGTTTCCAGTTCGTGAGCCAAATCTGTCCTGGAGCTGTTTTTTATTTGGCCCCCTTTCCAGTTCCTAGATATGGCCATAGATCAAGTCCCTATTCTCAAACAGTGAGCTCAGGAAAAGGTAGCTCAGATACAAACATGCACTCAAGGGAAGGAGATGATGAATTCCTGACATAGGTCCAGGATATGGACCGTCCCTTTCCTAACCCCTTACTGAGTGCACCCCACCCTGCCCCCCTTAAACACCCCTATCCAAAGTCTTACACCATGCTATGGAGCTTGTACTAATTTTCAAAGTGGTCCTCAGGAGGGAAAAGGTTCCTGGCCTCTGCTGTAATACAGTGCACCCTCATTCTAATACACTTCATTGGTGTTCATTTTCATTTATTGTGCAGGTGTACTCATGGCTCCTAATATTTTTAATCAGTATTTTTCTCCATGGCAGATGTCTCTGCCTGCCCTGGGTATTGCACTGGTTAAAAGTATTGGGTGCCATGCTGCTTCAAATGGGAACAGGTGATAGCAAAGCTGGAATCTGGGGCTCCAGTTGGATTCCAGCTGGAATCTGGGGCAGAGAGCAGCCAGAACCAAAAGTGGGGCTTCTAGTCACCCAGGCTGGTCATTTGGTGCTAGTGACCCTCCCCCTGCTGCTTCTATAGAGATGGAGGGGTCCAGCACCAGCTGGGAGCTTACTGTTGTCCCTGCTGGTGCTCGGGAACTTTTACTCACTCTCATTTAATGCTGATAGCTTCTGGGAATAGCACCAAATGACAGCAGGAAGTTAAGGCAGAACTTCTGCTTTCACACTGGACTCTCATTTGCTTATCCTGATTATAACATGGGTTCATTTATAACATGGTACGCAAACGGCTCCAAATACTGCACTGTAACAAGGGTACGCTGTACCTGCTACTACTATTATTGGAAGATGATAGCCAAAAAACACCACACACACCCCTTTTGTTTTCTTTCCACCTTTGGGAACCTTGTTGTTTAGTCAGTTTCACTCACTTCCAGTTTACCCATGTTATTTCTCAGCCTGTTTCAACATAAGGTAAATAAACATTTTGTAATAGTATGAAAGCATTATTATAAGACCATCAAAAATTGGCAGAGTAACCTAGGGCAAGGGAACTGCCTGCAACTAGTTTAATGGGGTTTTGTTTTGTTTGTTTTTAAAAATCAACTAGTCTTCCAGCTCTTGTAATGTAATTTCCCCCCTTCAATGATATTGTTTCCTTCACTCTTTCCATTATGATGCTAACAATTTAATGGGGAAAATAATTTATTTATTTCAGACTGTTGGAAAGAAAATACCTCCAGCTACAGCAACTCAGGAGCCAACAAAAATAGAATTGGACAGCAGAACAAAGAGTAGGTCTCAATATTTTTTTCTTCTTCTTAACACTCAGAGCTGCTAAGGTTGTTGGGAATTTTTGAATATTTTTTCTTTAGTTTTACTTAAAACAATTTTTGTATGTCTGAAAAATAACAAAGAAATACTTAAGGTGTGTTTACCATGTGTTTTTGGTTGGCAGTTTTGAGAGGAGGCTTGTTTCACAGACTTGTAAATTGTTATTACCCTGATAATTTCATTGCCAACTCTCTCTACCCACCAAAAATGGAATGATATTACAAAATCCACCCTCGGACTGAGGGCACTTTCATAGAGAAATCAGATTTAAGTGTAATTCTGCTTCTTACAATCATATGTTTAAAAACACCTTGATGCACCTATGCCTTTTTTGCTTTCCTAACTTTGTTGAACATAATTCTGTGGGATGTAGGTGTCTCCCTGGGGTGTGTGATTGGCTTTAGGACATTTCAGAGGCAATGAATCACTGTGCTTAAAAATGAATACAAGTAATAATTAAATCACTTAGATTTCTGCATTGTCAGATGGAGGCATATTTAACTAGCATACAAAGTAATTAGACATAAATCAATCATGTTACAATTAGTTATTATCAGATGTCTACACAGCTGGAAAGAAATACGCAAAATTCAATAAACATGTGGCATTCTCTTCAGTCTTTGAGTCAGCTGCATGCTATTGAGATATCAAAGAGAATTGTCCAACTGTATATAATTTCTTATAACCTGTATACAATTATTATAAACTAAGAGCAAACATGGTGAAAGTTTGTTGGCTAGTATAAGATTGCCAGAAGAATCAAGATAAATGACAAAAAAATAGGGTAGTTTGGCAAAGCTTTACATTGAAGAAATGGAAGAACAAGAGTTGAAGCAGGAAAATGTTCCAATATGCTGATTTTTGAAGAGGTGAAACATTCAAAAAGCTTTTAATGTGACCATAATGTAAAGAAGACGTGTGCATGTGCGGGCACGTGCACACAGATACACAAACATCCCCTCTAGTATTATAGAGCCCACAGGAGCAGGCTCTATTAAGGTGAGATGGGCTGTCTGTCGTTCAGTGCCTATGGTTTGCATTGGATTTTTCGACCTGTTTGCCTCTGAGAGGCAACCTTTTTTTTTTGCCATTTTTATTCTTTTGGTTTGGAATTTTTTTTATATAATTTTTTTTTTTAGCAGAAAATTCAAGCAGCCTGCCCTCTAATTGCTGCTTGATTCCCAGAAGGAAAGGGTATCGAGAACTATCCTAAAATGAAACTCAAAGTTGCCAATTTAGTTAGTGGGAGGCGAGTTTTTTCTGCCGCATGCAAATACCCCATTATGATGGGCATCTGACGTGGCTTCCCCCTATCGTCTGTCTGTCTGTCCCCCATCGCCTACCTATCTACTGGCCAGCAGCTTGGGGGGGGGGAGCTAACCCCGCCACCCACTTGCCAGACCGTCTAGCCGTGTGCCTGGCCATCTGCTTCTCCTGATCCCTGCAGCCGCCTGTCTGCTGAAAGCCCAGGCAGTCCTGGCTACCGGCCGCCTGCTTCTTGCTCGGGTTGGATGGTGCTCCCCGTTCCAGCTGCTGCTTCTCTCCTACCGCTGCACTATACTGTTGTGTGTTTAGCACAATGAGGCCGCAACCATGTTTCCTGACTGGAATGCTGGACACAGTCTCTGTGTGCGTGTCTGCCTGCCCGCCTGCCTGTGTGTGTCTGCCTGCCTGCCTGCCTACCTGTGTGTGTGGATTAGGGATCTGAGTGACTGTGTGTGCTTGTGTCTGTGTGCGGAGGGGGGAATGTGAGGGTGACTGCGTGTGTGTTTGTGTCTGTGTGCGGAGGGGGGAATGTGAGGGTGACTGTGTGTGGTGTTCTCCCCTCCTTGCAGAACAGACGGCCTTCACTGATGGGATGTGTCCCTCCTCCGTCAGGATAGGCAGGATCAATTTGATTGACAGCCTCACCCTGGGGAGGGGCACAGGCTGCCTACTGGCCCAGTTCTGTTCCTGCCTTGGAAGGGGTAGGAAGCAGGGTCATAGCTCTCCTCAGGAGAGCATAGGCTTTAGGTTTTTCTTTTCTGTTCCTTCTTTTCTGTTCTTCTTTGGTAGCAGGGGGGAGCTGCCGCACCAGAGCCTCTCCTCCCCAATGGCTTTGGCCCAGCGAGGAGTTAGAATAGCGGGGACAGTCGAACCGCTGAGGTGTGCCTTCTTCCCGCTCTTTTCTCCCGTGCTCCGCCATGGCGGCGAGAGCAGGGAGCCAGTCCCGCTGGGATGCCGACTTTCCCTCAGGCTGGGCAGCCGGAGAGCAAGGAATGGACAGAGCTTCAGCAGCGGATACGGAGACTCCCGCAGCATTGGGAGAGGCCCCGTAGGCGGTGACTGAGATGGGCCCCCACCCAGCGCCGAGACCGAGGCCTAGGCACCCGGAAGACGTGCCGGAGGCTGTGCTAGTATGGCTGGGGCAGCAAGTCATTGCCTCGCCCCGCCTATTTGAGTTTGACAGAGGGGGTTCCCCCCTGAGCCCCCCAGTCCCCGGAGAGGCACTCGGGACTCCGGGACTCATAGCCTGCCTCCATGTAAGAGGTCAGACGGGGAGGAAGACCCCTGCNGACTGAGACGGGCCCCCACCCAGCGCCGAGACCGAGGCCTAGGCACCCGGAAGACGTGCCGGAGGCTGTGCTAGTATGGCTGGGGTAGCAAGTCATTGCCTCGCCCCGCCTATTTGAGTCATTGACGGGGGGGTTTCCCCTCAGCCCCCCAGTCCCCGGAGAGGCACTCGGGGCTCCGGGACTCATAGCCCGCCCCCACATAAGAGGTCAGACGGGGAGGAAGACCCCCACAAGAGCGGAGCCTCTAGAGGCTCAGGGACAGTTTTTCCTCAGAGAGACAAGAGAAGGCATGAATCCTCCTCCTCCCTTAGCTCAACCTCGAGTTCTGCTTCCCCATCCAAGGTCTCGGGGTCTTCATCTTCCTCTTCCCCTCTCCCCAGACATCGCGCCAAGCAAAAAAGGGGACAGATCAAGGGCCCGATCCTTCCTCGAGGAAAAAATCAGAGGACAGGCCATAGGGCTAAGCACCACAGGAGAAGCCCTTACCCCTCTGGATCAACCCCTGCTCGTGACCAGGAGGATGGGGAATTATCTGACCTCCAGTCAGAAGCGGGGGAAACTGGGGAGGAACCAGCAGGGGAGCGCTTGTTCGAGGCTGAACAGTTCCTAAGCTGCACACGAAGGTGGCAGCAGAGCTAGACATTTCTCTTCCGCCTCTGGAGACAGAGCAGCAGGAGGCCCCAACCGAAAATAAGAGAGCTTTCCCGAGGGGTACAGTCCCAGTCCCGGAGCTTTCGTTGGCTAAGTTCTATGTGGAGAGTGGTAGACTCTTAAACCCTGCTAGGTTTAAGGGTTCTCATAAGTTTATCGGGAAGTTTTACTCCCTCCCATCCCCCCACGAGGAGCTTCTGGCACTGCCCAAGGTAGATGCAGGGGCAGCGGACCTCACCAAGTCTGCTGCGTTACCGTCAGAGGGGGAATGGCTCCCCAAAGACCCCCTCGACAGGAAGGTGGACATAGCATTACATAAAAGCTTTGAGGCTTTGACCATGTCTCTTAAGGCTTCAGCCTCGGCTTCCAGTTTTTCCAGAGCAGCCTTTATCTGGGCTAGTGACCTAGCACGTAAGGCTAGAAAACAAAAGCAAAAAGACAGCTTCAAGAAACTGGCTCTGGCCGCAGCCTACGCAGCTGACGCAACTTTGGATGCAGTGCAGCTCAATGCCAGAGCCATGGTGACTAATGTTGTGGCTCGTCGTTCAGTTTGGCTTAGGCCCTGGAAGGTAGACCTCCTGTCCAAGGGAGTTCTAACCGGAGTGGTGTTTCACGGCAAGAAACTGTTCGGAGAAGCCATGGACAATGCCCTCACCACGGAACCAGAGAAGAGAAAAGCACTGCCTCTGAACACATCTAAGCCACCGAATAAGAGTTCCTTTCATCATAGATCCATGAGGAACCATAGAGGGAATTGGAAAAGGGATTTTCGCCCTAACAGACAGAGATGGCAGCGAGGCAGAAGGGCAACAGAGCAGTTCCAGTCAAAAAGAACCCCCCCAGCGGGCCAGAAGCAACCCAAGCCCCAGGCATGATGGGGCAGGGCCTCCCCCCGAACCCTGTGTAGGGGGGAGGCTCCAGGGGTTCGCAGATCAATGGACTCGCACTACATCGGACAGGTGGGTCCTGGAGACGGTGTCAAAGGGGTACATGATAGACTTTGTTTCCACCCAAAGAGACCGCTTCTTGCCATCCCTGGTATCAAAGGAAGTAGTAAAGGCGGAAAAGACGCTACAAGCAGCACGCCACCTGCTGGCTATAAGGGCCATAGAACCAGTACCACTGGCACAGAAATACTCAGGCGTATACTCCATATTCTTCACGGTACCGAAGAAGAACGGGGACGTGCGGGCCATACTCGAGCTCAAATCCCTCAACAAGAGGGTCAGGTACAGCAAGTTCAGAATGGAAACGCTAAGCTCCATCATGGCGGCGATCCAACGAGGGGATTTCCTTGCATCATTCAATCTGCAGGAAGCTTACCTGCATGTAGCGATCCACCCGGCACACCGAAAGTTTCTGAGGTTTGTGATAGGGGAGCAACACAACCAGTTCTGAGCCCTGCCCTTTGGCCTATCCTCGTCACCGAGGGTATTCACAAAGGTGCTGGCAGTGTTAATGGCACACCTGAGGACACAAGGCATCCATGTATATGCTTACTTGGACGACATCCTGCTCAGGTCCCAGACGAGACTGCAGGGGTTTGGAGACCTTCGAAAGACAATCAACTGTCTAGAAGCCCATGGATTTCTCGTGAACAGTGAAAAGAGCTGCCTCACCCCACCTAGGAGTCAGAATAGACACGGGGCAAGACAGAGCTTTCCTCTCCAAGGAAAGGATGAGCAAGATGAGGCCACCTCCTCACCAGAATCAGGAAATACAGGAGTCTAGATGCAATGTTCCTCGCACAGGTGCTGGGGAGCATGGTGTCTTGCTTGGAGATGGTGGCATGGGCCAGACTACACCTGAGGCCCTTACAGAGGTTCGTTCGGCCATATCAGGATGAGATAGCGAACAGAGTGAGTCGACCACTAAAGCTGAGCAACACTCTGAAGGCTCAACTAAGCTGGTGGTCCCAGCCAGGTCGCCTGGAACAGGGTCTCCCATTCCAGGAGCCTGAAAGGGCCGTCTTGGCAACAGATGCAAGCAACTACGGCTGGGGAGCTCACTGCCAGTTCGGAACAGCTCAAGGCAGATGGAACGCACAAGAGCTACAATGGCACATCAACAGGTTGGAGCTCAGGGCAGTGTGCTTGGCACTCCTGCACTTCACAGAGCAGGTAACAGGGACTCACATACTAGTACAGATGGACAGCACCACAGCCATGGCCTTCATCAACCATCAAGGGGGCTCACGGTCAAAAAGGCTCCAAGAGGAGGTGACGCTGCTGTTCGACTGGGCGGAGTCCAGGATACAATCGATAAGGGAGAATCACATAGCGGGAAAGAGCAACACAACCACAGACTGGCTGAGTCGTCAAACGGCGGACCCAGGAGAGTGGTTGCTGGACCCAGCGGCATTTGACCTCCATAGTGAAAAGGTTCGGAATCCCTGTGATGGATCTTTTCGCGACGTCAAACAACGCCAAGGTTCTGGCTTTCCTGTCAAGGCAAAGAGACCTGGAAACACTGGGAATGGACACCTTGCCCCAGAAGTTGCCCAAAGGGTTGCTGTACGCTTTTCTGCCCACACTAATTCTACCGAGGTGCTGCAGAAAATGCGTCAACAAAGAGCACGGGTCATACTGGTGGCTTCGTTCTGGCCACGCCGCCCTTGGTTCTCAGAGATAGTGAGTCTGGCGGGGTTGCAGCCACTCAGGCTTCTGACCTGGCTGAACCTATTGTCTCAGGGACCACTATGCCACCCTCAGCTAGGGAAAATGGCCCTTGCGGCCTGGAGGTTGAACGGCAACAGCCTGGGGATATTTAGGCATGCTGCTAGAGACACTTTTGTCGTCGAGGAGAGAATCCACAAACAGGATCTATGAGAGAACATGGAGAAAGTTTGCAGTGTGGTGTGCACAGCGACAGATTCAACCCCTGATGGTAGGTCATCAAGAGGTCGTTCGCTTTCTACAAGAGGGCAGAGAGAAGGGTCTGAAGGCGAATACTATAAAGAGGCAGTTGTCCACTTTGTCCTCAATCATAGGCTGCACAGGGTCAACACCCATCTTGTCGCATGCCATGGTAAGATGCTTTCTCAAAGCGGTGGACGCACTCTCACCTCCGGTTAGACACCGATTTCTGACGTGGCGTCTCAACATAGTATTGGAAGCTCTTACCAGGCCACCTTTCGAGTCTATGGGTCAAGTCTCGTTATTCATGCTGTCCATCAAGACGCTATTCTTGGTAGCTGTCACGTCTGCCCGTAGAGTTTCAGAGCTAGGTGCCCTATCCGTAGATCCGGAATTGTGTGTCTTTCATAAAGATAAACTGGTCCTGAGGCCTGATCTATCCTTTAGACCCAAAGCAGATTCAACGTTCCATAGGCAGCAAGAGTTAGTGCTACCATCTTTCTGCCCTAACCCCAGTCACAAGCAGGAAAAGTTGCGGCACAATCTGGACGTTACGAGGGCAGTGAAAATTTTCATAGCTAGGACTCGTCCTTTTAGATTAGTCCCTTCTCTGTTTGTAAACTATGGACATAGGAACAAGGGTAAGAGGGCAAGCAGGTTTTCGCTCTCAGTATGGATTAAGACCTTCATATCAGAGGCCTATAAGTCTCGAGACGTTCCCATTCCACAGGGCATCGTAGCTCATTCAGTCAGGAGCACTGCAACAAATGCAACCCTGCTGGGTAGGCCCCGCTAGATGAGATCTGCAGAGCAGCTATGTGGGACTCTGTGCACACGTTCTCCCGGCATTACAGGCTCTTCTCCCTGGCCTTGGCTGAGGCGGCCTTCGGAAGGAGAGTCCTGCAGAGAGTTCTGCTTAATTAACCCCTGGGGGACCCTAGGGGTGTAGGGGGCGTTGGTGTCACTGTGGGGAATCCTCCCACCCTGGAGAGTTTTTCTGCTTGGGGAGGTCCCATCAGTGAAGGCCGTCTGTCCTACAATGGGGGGACAACGGGAAATTTCTTACCTGTGAATTTTCCTTCTCCTCCTTTTAGGACAGACCGTCTTCAGCCTGCCCTATGGGGATTCCAGACACCTAGGGGGAGAAAGGGGAGAATTCTCCTCTTCACTCTACCACTGTTTTCTCTCAGTCATATTGGGAACTATCTCAGGGGAGGTTCCCTCAGTTCACCCGTATATCCGTTTGGGGGATAGACGGGTGGGGTAACATGGTTGGTTCTTTTTTTCACTTTTCTTGTGTGTGTTAGTTTTATGAATAGCTTTGACAGTCTCATCCTGGGCCAGTAGGTGGCCTGTGCCCCTCCCCAGGGTGAGTCTGTCAATCAAATTGATCCTGCCTATCCTGACGGAGGGACACATCCCATCAGTGAAGGCTGTTTGTCCTGAAAGGAGGAGAAGGAAAATTCACAGGTAAGAAATTTCCCGTTTGTGTCTGCGTGGGGAGGGGGAAGTGTGATGGTATGCACGTCTGCGTGAGGAGGGGGAAGTTTGTGTGACTGTGTGCATGTGTGTGTTTGTGTCTGTGTGGGGAGGAGGGAGTGTCTGAGAATGTGTGTGTCTGTAGGGAGGGGGAGGAGTGACATTGTGTGTTTGTGTCTGTGTGGGGAGCGAGGGAATGTGGGAGTACCTATGTGAGCGTCTTTGTGTGTGTGTCTGCCTGTGTGTGTGTGTGTGTGTGTGTGTATTAGGGCTCTGGATTAGCAATCTGAGTGACTATATGTGTGTTTGTGTCTGCAAAGAGAGGGGGAGTGTGAGAGTGCCGGTGTGTGAGTTTGTGTCTGTGTAGGGAGGAGGGGAGTGTGAGAGTGACTTTGAGGGTTTGTGTATGTCAGGGAAGGGGGTGAGTATGTGAGCGTGTTTGTGTTGGGGGAGGGAGGGTGGACTGTGCGTGTGCACGCTGGGGGAAGGGTGGGGGACTGTGTGTGCGCGCTAGAGGAAAACAGGGCCGGCCCCAGGGTTTGTGAGACCATGTGCGAAGTCTTGGTGCGGGGCCTAATTATGCAAATGTGTACATTTACATAAATTATACTCCGTCTGGACAGGAAGGATTCTCATTCTCCACCCCTCTGAGAGCTATGGAGAAGCATGTCCTCTCCATGCTTCTCCCCCCCCCCCCCCCNCCCCCCCCCCCCCCCGGCTTGCCACCCCTTCGCTGCCTTACCTGGTGCTCAGCCGAGCGGCCATAGACAAGCATGGTTTCCCAGCGCTTCCCCCCCACCTCCTCAGCCAAGCATCTACCACCACTCCCCAGGAGTGGTTTCACTGCAGGGGCAGCTGGGTGGGCAGGCAGGCAGGCAGAGAGAGACTGACTGCATCCACTGCCTTACTGGGGGAGGGGGTGAGCTTAACCAGCCTGGCCTCCAGGGCCTGTTGCTACTTGCTGCCGGTGCTGCCTGTGCCTTGTGCATGTACGTGGTGCAACCGGTCCAGAGGTGCTGCTATCAAACACACGACACCCAAAATGCAGCCAGCCTATTAAGCGCATTGTGCCATAAAAAGAGACATATATATATAACCAGTTCAGTTGTACCCCCGTAGTCAGTTCACACTGCCCTACATAACCAGTTCATTTGCGCCCCCGTCCTCCATATAATGAATTCATGTTGCCACCCACCCATAACCATTTAATTTGTGCCCCCGGGGCAGTGTGAATTAATTATATGGGAGCACAAATGAACTGGTTATGGGGTGGGGATTTAAAGACAGTATTTCTGTTAGCAATAACTTCATTAAGAAGTGTTAGTGAGAAAGCAGCCATAATAATCTGAGAACCATATTTGCAGATTTATTTTCCAAGATAGAATAGATATTGCTTTACAACCTAAATTCCTACCTAAGATAGTATAAGTAAGTTGTGAGAATGTGGCCCTTTTTACACGGGCCTCTCCCACCCATGAACATGCAGATTTCTGCGTGTTCATGGGTGGGGGAGCGCCATGTGAACGACGCGGTGCACGCGCCCATGGTGAGGGGAGTGCATGCATGCACGCCTGCCTAACATGCATCCCCACTCATCCCCCAGTCGTCCCCATGCACGGAGCAATCGGGAGAAATGGCAGTTACTTCGTGGATGTGGATGAGTGGGGGGTGAGTGGGGATGCGTGTGCGGCTGTGTGCACGCCCCGCCCACGCACTGGTGCACCCATGGACCCCCCACCAAGCAGACCCATGTAAAAATGACCTGTGAGGAGCCACTTGAAGAAGAACAGAAGGTTGCTGCCTTGTAAACAAGGTTCTTCAAGATAGCTCCGAACATTCTCACAACACCCATCCTTCCAGACCCACATGGAATTTTCTTATATTCCTAGAAAGGGTTGGGAAGGAACTGTCATTCTGAGGGGGGAGAGCGCTTTTTATACTAGAGGAGCTCGAGACCATCATGTGGTCTATTATTTGAATAGGGTGAGCATGCAAAACCCAGTTGTGAGAATCCTGGGAGCCATCTCAAAGAACCTTCTTTACAAGGTAACAAACTTCTGATCACTCACGTGGGGAGGAACTGTTTGTAAACAAACAGCTTTATCTCCTAGTCCCATCGATGTCCTGGTGTCCCGCTGCTGCTGCTGCTCCTGCTCCTGCAGAGCTACTAGGAAGCAGAGGCAGGTGAGGGATGGGGAACTGAGCCAGGGAGAAGGCAGAAGAACTTACTGGGGGAGAAGCTGTCTGCAGCCTGCCGCCCAGTATGGGGCCCCAGCTGGCCGCGGGGTCATGTGCAGCCGCACATGTGGCACATGCCTGGGGCCGTTCCTGGGGGAAAAGGGGGGATTTTGTGTGTTTGTATTAGTGCACACTCCTCTGCCTCCCAATGTCCAAACGGGCTTATTAACTTTCAGCGGGTCTCTCTTCATCAACAACAAGACCAGTGACTGTGCAACTGCACAGACCTATCACCCAGGTATGGGACTTGGGATCTCCCAACTTGTAGGAAAGGAGGTTTTGTGGGAGTGCTAGATTTAATGTAATTAGATTTTGCAATTTGCAGAGATTATTTGCCTTTTCGGATAGCCCTCCAAATATCTGATCAATATCTGAAACAGATCATCGCATATTAGCTGAGGATTTCGGTTTGGGTACTTTGTGGGTTTTTTGTTGCTGTGGTTAATTTTGGTTTGGATATGCAATTACTTCAGTAGTTTGGTTACTTCATTTTGGCTGCAAAATAACCAAACCAAAATGTGGTTTGGGCATTTGACAAAACAGCAACAGTATTTATTATCTGCTTTACTGGTTTGGGGTTGAATAACACAAATTTGATGGATTTATTCATTTGCACAAATATTCATTGCATCTGTACATATAATGGAGGACTGGCCTGTGTGTGTCCTAGGGATCCCAGTGGACATGTCCTAGGGATCCCAGGAGATGCTGGCACTTCTCAGCACCCTTCTGGAGGCTCACAACACCCCACAGGTTCAGATTCAAGCAACATCTAAAGATTAACAATATGCTAAGGCAGAAAAATCGTATTTGGTTTCATCACATCCAACTTGCCAGATGAAGCTGATAAATCAAATTATTATAATTACTCCCTCCCAAAACACACATACTCAGTCACTCCCCCTGCCCCAGCCCCTACACATGCACACCTACCCCAACCAGACACACACACACACACACACACACACAGAGTCATGTGCTGCAGGCCTCAGCCCTTTCTTTCTGACTTTGATCTGGCCAGAGTCCTCCATGCTTTCATTACCTCAAGGCTAGATTACAGCAGTATACTCAATGTGGGGCTGCCTTTGATGACTGTTCCCTGAAGTAACTAGGGCAGGGTTCTTCTGCTGAGCAGAGCTTCACAAATTTTACTTCAGGAGCGCTGTGAAAGGGACACAGTGCAGGTGAGGAGGAATCTGTGGCAACTGCCACTCAGCATTACAATGCGGAAGCAGAGTCAAAACAAATTGTATGGTACTTGTCATAAACTTGGGGGAATTCATTAATTAAAAGACGCAAATTTGTTCAGAAAAAACTAACATATCGTTGAACGACGGAAAAACAACAGAAATTTACCAAACAAAAAACCTCCAGTTTAAGAAAATAGCTAAGGCTCAATTATTATTTCCAAAACAAACCTTTTGGGGGAAAACAATTTAGGGGAGAGCGGGGGAAGACTTACCGCACAAAACCTTTCCCAAACCAAAAATCTCACAGCTCACACCACACAAAACCTTTTCTAAACCAAAAACCTCAAGGCACACTCAAATTTAATAAACAACCATAATCCAAAAAGCATAGACATTTTATATTAAGGCCCTCACCTAACCCTTTAAGGCCCTCACCCTTGCCTCAACCTCCCATCACCCTGACCTTAACTTGCACACCATCTAAGCATTTGATGTTATAAACAGCAGGTATGAACATAGCTACCAAAAGAAAAAGGAGTTAACCAAGTGGCCATCAGGATTAAGGGACAGAGACATAGATGGGTCAGTTTTGATAGGGGTTAACCCAATCCCTCTCCTCCATCTGTTCCTCCTTTCTGAGTACAACAGTGTAAATAACCACACTCTGGTCACCACAGCAGAAAAATCACTTGTTCATTTCACTGTACAAGCAGGCAGAGGAATTACCACTAATCTCAATCCATTCCGACAGTACGGTCTGTGTAGCAGTACATTCCTTATTCCATCCCAAACCATACCAAATGTGAGATGCAACAAAATAAAATTAAAATACTTTCATGGCGTGCAAATTAAGGTGAGGGTGATGTGAGGGTGAGGGCCTTAATGGGTTTCTTTGGGAATTTAAATTGGAGTGGGTGGGAGGGGAGAGCCTTAATATACAATTTCCATGCTTTTTGGATTATGGTTGTCTTTAAATTTGTGGGTGGGAGGGGAGAGCCTTAATATACAATTTCCATGCTTTTAGGATTTATTTATTTATTTATTTATTTTGGTTTGGAGTTTGCACACTCAAATTAATAAACAACCACAAAACAGTCATTAATCTCTGTGCCAGGGAATTTACACTCAAGGATGGACCAGGGAGGGAAGACAAGGGAGAGGGGAACATAGGGAAAGACCGAGATACATTAATGAAACAGAGAAGTTGCCAATACACATGCTTAGATGGGAGAAGAGAACCCTGAATGAAAGGACAGTAGAAGGAGCATTAGTAAGCAGCCTGTGGGGGGGAAGGAGTTAGGGAAAGCCTGATGGAAGAGAGAGGTTTTTATGAAGGATTTGAAGGTTGGGAGGGAAAGAACAGAGTAAGTTTCAGGCACAGGGACAGCATGGGAGAAGATGGTTTAAGAAGCCAGGAGACTCAAGGGCAGGCGACAACGATGACAGAGAAGGACTGAAGTTTCTGGGTAGGAATATTATGGGAAATGAGGGAAGAAAGATAGGATGGAGCAAGGCCATGATGAACTCCAGAGACAAGGCATCTGTTTTCGTGCAAAGGCATTTGTGCTGGATGCGAGGAGTGAGAGGGACCCAGTGGAGGGAGCAGAGAGGGGTTGAACATAATCAAAGCAGTGGTCAAGGAGAATGACCTTAGCAGCAGAGCTGAATAGAAGTGAGAGTGGGGAAGGCCAGTAAGAAGGGGCCAGCAGTCAAGATGAAAAATGACAAAAGCATGGACTAGAAATTTGGCAGTAGGAGCGGTAAACAGCCGGTTTTTAGCAATATTATGTAGAGAGAAGCAATAGGCTGCAGCAACAAACTCTGACAGGAGAGAGAGGAGTCAAAGATGACTCCCAGGCTTTGTGCCTGATGGGCTGGCTGGCTGGCGACCCCCGCAATGGAAATGGAGAGGAAACAGGAGAGTTTATTTGGTGGGGAAATGAGATTCAGGGTGCTTTCTGATGTTACAAAATGTGCCCGATTTGCCTGCAGGAAAAACTCTTGGAGGCGAATTGGATACTGCTTTTGTCACGTGGGAAAGTTAACCTGTGCGGTTTTGGTGGTGATCATGCGGGGGATGCAGAGCTAGAAAATCCAGCTTTGTATCACCTGCATGATTGCCGTCGAAGCCGTGTGGGTTAACTCCCACGTGACAAAAGCCACACTTTATTTTCCTTCCAGAAATTTTTTCAGATGCAAATCAGGTTTGTTTTGTAACTTTGGAATGTGCCCTCAGTCTTGGACATATTAAGCTTGAGTTGATGGTGAGACATTTAAGACATTTGGTAATGTGAGACTGGAAGGCAGGGTCAAGAGAGTGGAGAGAGAGCTGAGCATCATCAGCATACAGTTCATACTGGAAGCTGAACAATTCAATGACTTTGCCTTGGGATAGAATGTAAGGGAGAAGAGAAAAGGGTCAAGAATAGAGCCTTAGGCATCTCCATATAAGGGTGGGAGTGACATGGAGGAAGTATGAGCAAAGGGACATTGAGGGAGCAGTTATATGGGAAAAGAACTAGTCAAGAACTGAGTCCCAGAAGCCAAGGAAGTGAAGAGAATCAAAGGGAGAGGGTATGGTCAACAATGTCAAAGGTGACAGAGAGATGAACAGGACAAGGATAGAATAGAAGCCTTTAGACTTGGCTATGAGAAGGTTGTTGGTGATTTTGGTGAGAGCAGTCTGTTGGAAGCCAGATTGAAGATAAATTGGAAGAAACGGGAAGTTTCTTACCTGTGAATTTTCCTTCTCCTCCTTGGTAGGGCAGATAGTCTTTACTGATGGAATGTGTCCCTTCTTCCATTGGATAGGCAGGATCAACTTAATTCACAGCCTCGATCTGTGGGAGGGGCACACCCCACCAAAAGACTCCCAGAACAAGACTGCCAAAGCTAGTAGGAACTTATAACTGAATGAAACAAACTGTGAACTATTAATTCAGTTGGAAACCCGAACACAGAAACTACACCCAAAGGGGCAAACTGTAATGGCCATGACTATAGAAAGGAAAGACCAAAAAGTCAGAGAAAGAGTCCAAGATGGAGAATTACGCTATCTCTATAGACCCTACCAGTGACTCGAATTCCACAGAGGGTGGGAAGAAGACTCTTTATCCTACCAAGGAGGAGAAGGAAAATTCACAGGTAAGAAATTTCACATTCTCCCCCCTTGGCAGGACAGATATGAGACATCCCAAAGCAGTGCCTCTTCAGGGAGGGTGGATTCCCACCAGCAATCAATCATCCTTCCCCTGGGAATGTCCAGAAACTAATTCACCAGAATCCTCTGAAGGACCCTGTGTTCAACAGCCACCTCTGCGGAGGCCATTGACGTGAGTCTGTAGTGTTGGGTGAAAGTGTGAACGGATGCCCAAGTGGCAGCCCTACAAATTTCTTTCACGGAGGCCCTACCTAGCAAAGCTGAGTTATAATCTCCCCACCCCCAGGGGCCGAAGGTTTGGATAAGGGGTGACTGGGAGGTGGTCCCCCCACTGAGGCACCAGGATTCAAGTATAAGATCGCATCCTGGAACATTGCAGGGTGGTCCTGGTTATGGAACCATGAGGTGTGGGACTTCCTGGATGCGTTTGACATTGTATATATGCAGCCCTTGGGGGAGGTCATGAGAGGGTTCGGGGTGCGTTGTCACCAGTATGCTGATGATACTCAGCTGTACCTCTCCTTTTCAACTGTTTGGAGGCCGTGGCGGAGTGGATGCAGCTGAGCAGACTGAAGCTCAACCCCGATAAGACGGAGGTGATGTTGGTGGTGGGGAGAGTGAAAGAGGTAGTGGCCCCTTTAGTTGGGGGGGGTTCGCTCTCCTATAGCTCAGCAGGTTCGGAATCTGGGGGATGATATTGGATGCAGACCTCCGCCTGGAGTGGCAGGTGGAGGCAGTCGCTAAGGCTGCCTTCCGCCAGCTATATCTGGTGCATAGGCTGTGTCCGTTCGTCTCCGGCCCGGACCTGGCCTCCCTCATCCATGCCTTTGTCACCTCGAGGCTGGACTACTGTAATGTGCTCTACGTGGGGCTTCCCTTGTTCCTGGTCCGGAGGCTGCAGCTAGTGCAGAATGCGGCGGCACGTCTCTTTATGGGGACGGGCCGCCAGGAGCATATTACATCTGTGCTCCGGGCTCTGCACTGGCTGCCGATAGCGTGCCGAGCCAGGTTCAAGGTGTTGGTGTTGATCTATAAAGCCCTACACAGTCTGGGCCCCTCATATCTCAGGGACCGCCTCGCCCTCTGTGCCGCAGGGCAGCCCCTTCAGTCTGCTGGGGGTGCCTTCTTGGAGGTCCCCCGTGTTAAGCGGCGGGCCACAATGGAGAGGGCATTCTCGGTGGCCGGGCTGCGCCTTTGGAACTCCCTTCCGGAGGAAGCTCGCCTGGCCCCTAGCCTGTTGACATTCCGGAGAAGTTGCAAAACCTGGCTGTTCACCCAGGCCTTCGGGGAGGGTGGGAGGGTAGGGTGAGGGGTCTTTTAGCTCCCCCACCTATATACCTATCTACTATTTATTATCTTATCTGTTTTTTAGCCCTGTTTTAATATTATATTGGATGTTTTAAACTGTTTTTATTATGTTTTTACTGTTGTAAGCCGTCCCGGGCTGCTTTGCAGGAGGGGCGGGGTATAAATCCTCGAAATAAATAAATAAATCTGCATCCAGGAGTCCTGGCTTGTGGATGCCTCTAGTTTCTCCTTTTCCGGTTACCAGGTTTGGGATGTCCCTGCAGTCAGAGCAGTGTCATATGGCCGGCCCTCGGGAGGGCTTCTTACACTCCTTAAAAACACTCCATCGTTTACTGGGGAATTGTTGGCCAATTCTTCTATAAACGTGCTCGCAATTTTGTTTTCATTGGATTTAAATAGCAGGGTCATTTTGTGTAACATTTATATTCCTCCGCGAGCATCATGCGACTTTATTTTCTGGGAGCAGTTAGGAGAATATATGGACTCGCTGGAGAATGCCTTCCCAGAAGTGCCCATATTATTAGCTGGAGATTTTAACGCGAGAGTTGGAAATGCTGCTTCGAGACAAGCAACTATTCTGGGTGTTGACAAGGACGATGATTTTTTCTGGCCCCCAAGGAAGTCACAGGACAGGGAACTTAACACTCAGGGAGTGCAGCTCCTCAGGTTCTTGTACCTGGGGCGCTGGAAGTTATTAAATGGTGGCTCTTCTACAGACCCCCTGGGCCAATATACTTTCCTGTCTCGGGTGGGATGTAGCGTGATTGACTTCCTCTGCGTGCAGGAGGCTCATTTGAGTGAGGTTGGAAATTTTGAAGTATTGATGGAAGGTTTTGGGGATCATTTGCCCATTTCTCTTGGCTTTCGTAGGGAAGAGCTTCACTCTGAGGGATCATTCCCATCCCTTCTTTCTGCCCTAGAGGATGACAAATTGTCTGGTGCGATGCGCAGAATTTGTTGGTCAGAAATGGCAGGGGAGGTCAGTGAATCTCTGTATGTCAGAGAAGATCTCTTGGGTGTTAGGCAGAGTATTCTGGATACCCAATTGCATGACTCTGCTGTGATTGAAGTCCAGTTTGCATCCTTGATAGAGATCTTCAGGAATGCTCTTATCCCTAAAAGATCCCTCAGTCTGTCAGCCCGGTCACGAGACCTCCCCGTGGTTGGTACGATTCTGAATGTGCCAAGCACAAGGGTTACCTCAAGGCTTGGCGCAAGAGGGTTATGTCAAGTCCTCCTAACCAGGTGCATATTGTGCAGTTAACATTAGCCCAGTGTAGATATAAGAAACTAATAAAGGAAAAGAAAAGAAGCTTTCAACATAAAGCATGGAAAGAGCTGACCATTGCTTTTAATCAACATGATCATGTTACTTTTTGGGCAATGGTCAATCAGGGGTTTCAAACATCTTCTCCCCAGGCGAGTATAGCTGCTAGTGTCTGGTTATCTCATTTTGGGGGAATTTTCTCCCGTAACCCCAGTTTGTATGTTATCCCCCAGGAGACTTTGAGGGAGGTTGCTCTATGGCCCCCTGTGGGCTGTGAGGAAATAAGGTCTCTATTTAGAACAGTGCGTAAGAGGAAAGCCCCTGAGATTGACAGTATACCTGCGGAAATGTTTCTGCACAATCTAGATTGGTGGCTACCGATTCTTTCGCACTTGTTCTCTATGATTACCAACTCTGGAACCATACCGGCAGGGTGGAACATTAGCATTGTGGTGCCTATCTATAAAAAAGGGGACAATAAACTCCCCCAGAAATTTCGCCCAATCAGCCTAACGAATGTCAGCCACCTCTGCGGAGTCAGGCCCAAAATATATTGGAAAAGACCAAACAACTGATTAAATTACTGGTTACGTTTTTTAAGGCTAGAGGGGGCTTTTTGGTGGCCCCAGTAGTCAAAATTTTCACGATAAAGTGTCTTCTCCAGCTGTTGTATGGTGCCCATTTTTGGACCTTGGATAAAATAGAAAGTTTGGAGCGGCTTCAGTCTGGTTTTATAAGATCTTTGTTATCAGCACCGGCTGGAGCAAGTAACAAAGCACTGGGATTGGAGTGTGGGTTGCTGCCAGTGTAGGAAAGGGTATGGAAGGGTGCAATTGGGTACTGGCTCTTCTTGATTTTTCGAATGGCTGCCCCTCTTTCCCAGCTGGTACTCGATGATAAAGCCCCCAACTTGTAGGTTATGAAGGTTGAGGATAAAGTCAGACATCTTGGATTTTCACCAGAGGCCCTGCTTCCTTCGGGCTATAAAGTGGCAAAAAAAATGCTGTTTGATAGACTCTTTGATAATATACGGCAGGATACTTTGGCTTCTCTTCGTAATAATAGAACACTAGGAGGATTCCTTGTAATTATGAATCAAACATGCTTCCCGATGCCCTATCTTGCAAATAGCAAGATTCCTAAAAAGAGGAGGTTGTTCACCCTGGCAAGACTGAATTTTTTCCCCTCAAAGTTGGTGGAGGGTCGTTTCAGAGGGGCTTCTTTGGCAGAACGTAACTGCCATTGCTCCCTACAGACAACTGAAACGATTGAGCACATTCTGCTATTTTGTCCCTTCTATAATAAGGAACGTGCTAGGTGGATAACTCCATTATTAACTGCCCACCAAGGTTGGCAAAAAGAATTTTACTTCGGGTTCCTGCTGGGTGATCATTCCGCTGATGTGACATTTAGGGTTATAGAACTCTTGTGGAGAGTATTTGTTATAAAACAGGCTGCGGAGGATGAATAGATTATCCTGACTAATTATAATCAGTCAGAGTAAGGCTGATTGGATAGATCTTTAGTTATGGACTGTACTCTGCAGACCAGGGGTCAAGAGCCCCCCAAGCTCAAGCCCCGTAGAAGAGCTAGGGCTTAGGTTAGTACTTCATTCTAATCGAGGAAATCCTATAGAATTTCTATGAAGGGAATGGGCGATTAAACATGAAGGTTACAGGGTCAATGAGGATGAATAGAGCTATGCTGCCCTACAATATTTAGCCAGGGCAAGACTGGGTGGATTTCCGGTTTGCAACCGGATTATAGTGTGCAGGGGTTAAGAGTTGCCTGATTCTAAGCTCCATAGAAGAGCAAGGGGCTACGCTAATTATGTCCCATTTTGGGGGGAAAAATTTCTGATTATGGCTTTGAGTCTATTTTATAATTATATATTTTTTTTTTATTAAGAGGTTGGAGGATATTTATTTACTCAGAACTGTGGCAAGAAATTACGGAATTAAGTGAGTTTGGAAGTTGTTATATAAACTGATTTAGATTTATAGCTGCTTTAGTTGGGGATAGTATGTAATAGTTTATTGTTAGTTTTATTTAAAATGTGATGTATTGTAAATGGTTTGTTTAGGTGTTGTTTTACTGCTTTTTGTTGTGACTTATGGTCGAAACAATAAACATTTGAAGAAGACAAGAAGAACAGGGATACCTGGGTTAGCGGTTCAAACGGAGGTTTGGTGAGCGCTGTTAAGATGATGTTGAGTCTCCATGTCAGGAACCTATGCTGGCCAGGGGGTGAGAATGCATCCACTGCCTTGAAGAATCTCTTCATGTGAGGATTTGAAGAAATAGTCTTCTGACCCACGCAGCTCACGATGCTAGAGAGTGAAGTTGCTCGACACTTCAGAGTCATATCTAGGCCATCTTGCAGGAATAGGAGGACCTCCAGGTGACTCACCTCCATGGCTCTGGTCCCCTCCTGGACACAGTAATTCAAAAGTGTTTTCCACGTGCGACCATAAATCTTATTGGTTAACTCTCTGCAAGATGAGAGGAGGGTCTCCAGAAGCTTTCCTGAATAACCCTGCGCCATCTACTGAATTCTTTCAGCAACCAGGCTGTGAGCGACAGTTTGTGGACATTTGGGTAGAGAAGAGGGCCCTGAGACAGAAGGTCCTCCCATGCTGGAAGATGGAGTGCCTCCATTGAGAAATCCAGGACGTTGGAGAACTGTGGCCTGCGTGGCCAGTGTGGAGGCACTAGTATTACTTGTGCTCGCTGATCTCTGATCCGCTGCAGGACCCTCGGGAAGATGGTGACTGGAGGGAACGCATACAGTAGGCCTTGCAGCCAAGTTTTGGAGAGAGTATCTATCCCTGCAACTCCCACATCCCTTCGTCTTGAGAGGAAGAATGGAACCTTTGTGTTGGCTGACAACAACAGGTCCATGATGGCATAACCGAACCTCTTCTGGATGAGCGAGAAGGCTTTCTGAGAGGTTGCCCACTCCCCCGGCTCTGCTGTCTGTCGGCTCAGCCAGTCATGCTGCTGTCAGCTCCAACCTGTTGATGTGCCAGACACCTGCTCTGTGCCGACCTGATCATACAGTGGGGCCCCCAGCCCCTTTTGCTCACACCTGTCAGGACTAGCTGGTTGCGGTCTCTAATGGAAAGGTCCTGTTCCAGGTGATGTGGCTCTGACCACCATTTCAGTTGCTGTTTCAGACTGGGTGGTACTCTCCGGTCAGAGAGCTGCCAATATGAAGTTCAGGATCTCCATATGGAACTTCCAGTATCTGATCCTCTTGTTGAGTGCCTCGGGATCCAGGATTGCCCTCATGTCCTCGTTCTTTTTTGGCACTGTGAAAAAGATGGAATAGACACCAGAGCATCTCTGAATGAGAGGTACCTCCTTTATTTATTTATTTATTTATTTATTTACATTTATATGCTGCCCCCCCCCCCCCCATGCCCACAGCATCTCGGGCGGCTTCCAACACAACATAAAACAGTTTTAAAAAACAATTTTTAAACATAAAACAAATTTAAAACACCCCCCACAAAAATTAACCCACCACACCACCCTCCCCTCCGAAGGCCTGGACAAACAGCCAAGTCTTACAAATACGTCGAAAGGCCAAGAGGCCCGGGGCCAGGTGAGCCGCCTCCGGGAGGGTATTCCACAACCGCGGTCCAGCCACCGAGAACGCCCTCTCCATTGTGCCCCCCCATCATACACGGGGGACCTCCAGAAAGGCGCCCCCGGTGGACTGAAGGAATCGCTCTGAGGTACGGAGGGCGAGGCGTTTCCCGAGATATGAGGGGCCCAGACCATGCAGGGCTTTGTAAATCAATACTAACACCTTGAATCTGGCTCGGTATGCTATAGGCAGCCAGTGCAGAGCACGGAGCACTGGTGTTATGTGCTCCCGCTGTCCTGTCCCCATCAGGAGACAGGCTGCTGCATTCTGCACTAGCTGCAGCCTCCGAACCAGAAACAAGGGAAGCCCCACATAAAGCGCGTTGCAGTAGTCTAGCCTGGAGGTGATGAAAGCATGGACAAGAGTGGCCAGATCGGGGCCGGAGAGGTAAGGTTGAAGCCTCCGTACCAGATACAACTGGCAAAAGGCGGCTTTAGCCACTGCCTCCACCTGCCGATCCAGATGGAGGCCCAAATCCAAAACCACCCCCAGACTCCGAACCTGAAGTGCAACAGGCGGGTGAGCACCCCCTATCAGGGGGGCCAGCACCTCCCCCACCCTTCCCACCACCATCACCTCCGTCTTATCGGGATTGAGCTTCAGTCTGCTCTGCCGCATCCAATCCGCCATGGCCTCCAAACATTGGGAGAGTAACAAGACAGAAGGACCTGGGTCAGTTGAAAACGAGAGGTAGAGCTGAGTATCATCAACATATTGGTGACATCACACCCCGAACCCTCTCACAAACTCCGCTAGGGACTGCATATACACATTGAACAACAGCGGCGACAGAATGGAACCCTGCGGAACGCCGCAGGTCAAGTCCCAGGGGCTAGATGTTTCAGCTCCCAGCACCACCCACTGGCTTCTACCCGAGAGGAATGAGCGGAACCATCCAAGGACAGTCCCGTCCAGACCCCCCCCAAGTCTCGCAGCCGTCTCAACAGCAGCCCATGGTCCACGGTGTCAAAAGCGGACGAGATCTAGCAGAATCAAAAAGGTTGAACATCCTGCATCCATCTCCTGGCGGAGATCATCCACCAAGGCCACCAACGCCATCTCAGTACCGTATCTGGGGCGGAACCCAGATTGAAAAGGGTCAAGGAAACCTATCCTGTCCAAATGCGCCTGGAGCTGCAGTGCCACTGCCCGTTCAATAATCTTCCCTAAAAAGGGAAGATTAGAGACAGGTCGGTAGCTGGCGAGTGCGTCCACATCCAAAGATGGCTACTTCAGCAGGGGCGCACCACAGCCTCCTTGAGACTGGGTGACAACCTCCCCTGCCGAAGGGATGCGTTCACTACCCTCGCCAGCACCGTCCCCAAGGTCTCCCTGGAGGCTTTCACCAACCAGGACGGGCATGGATCTAATTCACAACTAGTGGCTCTGATAGACCCCAGGACATTCACGGCATCAGCCGGCGTCACTTCCTGAAGCTCATCCCAGAAAGATCGACCAGACGGTGCCTCCATAAACTCGTGCCCCTCGCTTACTGCTTCCAATCCGGTGTCAAAGTTACTCTGGATCTGAGCAATCGTGTGTGCAAAGTAGGTGGCAAACTCCTCACAGCGGGCCTGGGACAAGTCCCCGTCCAGGCGGAGGGAGGCCGGACTGACCAGCCCCCGCACCACCCGGAACAGCTCAGCTGGAAGCGACTTCGCAGACGCTATGAGGGCAGCAAAGAAGTCCTTCTTTGCTGTCCTCACAGCCTCAACATAGGACCGCAAATGGGTCCTATGGAGAAGTCGGTCAGATTCAGAGCGAATCTGACACCGTCGTCGCTCTAGTCTCCTACCAACCTGCTTCATACACCGCAGCCCCTCAGTAAACCAAGGGGCCTGCGGTGACGAGACGGAGGGAAAAGACGTCTCGGAGCCACCCTGTCGATGGCCTCCCCCAACAAGATGTTCCAATGCTGGACAAGCTCATCTGCGGTGCGGCCGTCCGGGTCTAAGATTAACTCCCTCAAAGCTTCCTGGAACCGCTGCGGTTCCATCAGCCTCCGAGGGCGGACCAACCTAACTGGTCCATTCCCCTTCTGGAGGAGGTGCGCTGAGAGGCTGGCCTGTAGGAGATAATGATCCGTCCATGACAAGGGCGTGACCCTCACATCCCCCACTAACGGATCATCCGCCTCAAGGCCAGAACAAAAGATCAGGTCGAGAGTATGACCCCTATGTCTAAAAGATGTTGAATTGTCATAATGGTTTCGCTGGCTTTGAGATAATTCTTTGAGAGCAGGGACTGTAGGAAATGAGCTCTGGGGGGATGGCCAAACTCTGTGTATCCCTGCAAAATTGTCTCCCTGACCCAGCGATCTGGCATGGTGGACTCCCACTGACCTGCAAAGGGTTGAAGCCTCCCCCTGATGGTGTTTGAGGGTAGGGGATGCAGTCTCCAGTCAACTGTCGGCTTGAACTGCTTGGGATTTATAGGCTGAGGACACTTGAACTGCAGCTCCTGCTCCCCATATAGTCTATTTTGCTGTCCTCTGGACAGGAGTCCCTCTTCCGCCCCTGTGGTTACAAAAGGAGGCTCTTGGACAAAAGGAACCCTTGTTTTCTCCCTTCGATGGGTTCGTTGGTAGCGTTTTTTTCTTTTCGGGTTCTGTAGCTTCTTGCCTTTGAAGCGGGCCCCTGTTAGAATAGCCTTAGACAGAAGGTCCACTTTCAATGGTGGAAGCAAGATAGAACGACGTGCCACTGCATTGGTCGCCATTGCCCTGGCATTCAGTTGGATCACATGCAGTGTAGCATCTGCTGCATAAGCCAAAGTGAGAGCCAACTTTTTAAAACTGTTGTAAAATGGTCATTCCTTCTACTCTACCTTGCGAGTGAGGTCACTGGCCCATATGAAGGCTGCTCTGCTGAACCCTGATACCGTGGCTATAGCTCGAAGGGCCGTGGCAGAGGCTTCATAATTTTTTCTAAGCACTATCTCCACCTGTCTATCTAGGGAATTCTTGGGAAACCCTTCCCCTTCTACTGGGAGCACTGCAGATTCTGCTACCCCTGTATCAACCCTAAGGGGAGAGACAAATTCTTCTTTCACCTTAGGGATGGCATAGAAGTGATTAATGAATTTGTGAGGGCCTTTAAACTTGGCTGGCTGCTCCCACTCTCCCTTAATGGTTTCCACATAAAACCTAGCTAGAGGGAGCTCCAGAGTAGATAACGCCCCTTTTGTTCTCAGTGGGGGACTTCTGTGCCTCAGCTGGAGGAGCAGGCAGGGAAATGGATAGTTCGGCCGCCATTTCAGTATGAAGTTTGGCGAACTGGTTGGCCTCAAAAAGCCTCTCCCCAGTGGGCTCCTCCCATTTATCCCCCGTATCATTATCCAAGTCAGAGAGTTCTTTTTCTGGGGACTGTGAAGTAGGGGAGGGAGAGATGGGCTGGGGACAGGATAGAGAGCTACCCAGGGGAGAGCTGCGGGGCCTTTTTCTTCCCTTCCTGTGATGGCAACTATGCCTTCTGGAACAGGAGTGTCTCTTTTCCTCCCTCTCCTGTCCCTGTGCCTGGGGCAGACTGAGGAGGAAGAAGTGGACAAAATAGAGGATGAGGAGGAGTAGCGAGAAGTACTCCCAGTCCTCTTTCTTCCCCTAACACAGCACTTGGACTCTGTGTTGTGGCCTCTAGAGCTATGAAGCACTCTTCCCTCCCCTTGGGAAATAGTGGAGGGGACCTCCTTCCCATCCCTACACAGGGTTTGCTCCCTAGGGGTGTTTGGGGTCACGAGGGATCTACCCTTGGTAAGGGAGTCAAACAGGTGGGGAGAAGTCACCACCTACTTACCCAGCCACACCAGAACTGCCTCTGGCATGTCCTTGGGCTGTGCGTGGCCTTAGGTGGATCTGCCGGGCCTGGGGCACTCACCCCTTCACCACAAAAGGAAAACAATTCCAAAATAATTTCTCAATAGAACTTTGGGTATTCTTCAGTGTCTTATATCTAGGCCCTTTCCTACCTTATTAGAGTGCATCCAGATTTCCCCTATTCCCTGGACAGCAGAACTTCCTGAATAACTCTCCCATTTAGCAATCTATCTAAGCTAATTTTATTGTCCCATAGGGAACTGTGGATCAGTGTACATGTTATTTGCACTTCCACATAATAGCCTCATATTTTTTTTAAGTTCTGTCACAAAAAGCCAGAAGAACCATAAATTCAGAAGGTCCACAGATCCAGATTATTGTAAAAAATCCCTCAGTATTATTAGGCAAGGTGCTAGCACACACCCACTCCCTGAAGCTGAACTAAATTTGTTTCCTCGGTCACTGTGTTTTTGACGGTGTACTTAAGATTTTGGGGCCATGAATTTTTGAGTTTCTAATTCTGCCGCTCTGTAATTAAGGCCAACTTGCATCCTTCACTTTAATGCATTTATTGCTTATAAAATCAGCACCATTTATCCTATTTGTCTTACATTTGACAGAGAGAATTGCCTGGGTGAGGGGTACAGTCTGTCCAAATTTCATACAGTATGAATAAAAGAGGTTACAGCATTAAAATTTGAGTTGTTTTTTCTGCCTGTTTCAGATGCTTTTTTATTGGATGAAAATGTACTTTAATAAAATATTTGTGAAGTGTAGTGATATTAGGAAATTCAAGTATGCCTTCCAGTGTGTGCCTTTTTTATTTTTCAAAATCTTTCTGGTAGTTTTAACATTATACAGTTTTGAATTTCCAATATTAGACAATGGAGAGTGTACAACGTTGTACATGCACAGTTGAAATATGTCCCACTACTCTTTCCTTTCTGAGCATTTCCCACTGCATGTCCTGGTTAGCTCCCCATGGTTTAGTCAGGGTGTGGGGGGACTGGGGAGTTAGCATGGGGAGCTGGCACGGGGAGGTAGTCCCTGCAGGTAACTGGCCTTTTAAGGAGGTGTATTGCCAAAGTTAATGGAAGGGCCAGCTGAGAATGGGCATGGCAGAGCCAGCCCGGGGTTCACAGCCATGCTGAGAGAGTTGTGAACAGAGCAAGATACCAGAGACTACAAAAGACAATACACACACACAAAAAGGTATTAAGAAGCAGTGATAATCACAACTATGTAACAAAAAATAACAGCTCCAAAGGAGGCAAACATATTAAATGTACCAAAAGGGAAACAACATAATGGATTTATAAAACATCAGGAGTAAAACAAAACAAAGACACAAAGGTCAATAGTCAATACATGGAAATTACACTCAAGGCATAAACCAATAACAAATGTCTTGGCGCTAAAATTTATTTATTTATTTCCTTATATTTATATTCCGCCCCCACATGCCTACAGCATCTTGGGGTGACTTCCAACATAATAGAAAACAATTTTTTAACATAAATAATCTACAACATCTTAATTAAAACAAATTTAAAACACCCCCCCACACACAGAAATTAACCCACCCTCCCCTCCGAAGGCCTGGGCGAACAGTCAAGTCTTACAGATACGTCGAAAGGCCAACAGGCCCGGGCCCAGGCGAGCCTCCTTCGGGAGGGAGTTCCATAACTGCGGCCCGGCCACCGAGAATGCCCTCTCCATTGTGGCCCCCCGTCTTACACGGGGGACCTCCAGAAAGGTGTCCCCGGTGGACCGAAGGGATCGCTTTGAGGCGTGGAGGGCGAGGCGGTCCCCGAGATATGAGGAGCCCAGACCGTGCAGGGCTTTGTAAATCAATACTAACACCTTGAATCTGGCTTGGTACGCTATAGGCAGTCAGTGCAGAGCGCGGAGCACCGGTGTTATGTGCTCACACCGCCCCGTCCCCATCAGGAGACGGGCTGCCGCATTCTGCACTAGCTGCAGCCTCCGAACCACAAACAAGTGAAGCCCCACGTACAGCGCGTTGCAGTAGTCTAGCCTCGAGGTGATGAAGGCATGGACAAGAGTGGCCAAATCGGGCCCGGAGAGGTAAGGTCAAAGCCCCCGTACCAGATACAACTGGCGAAAGGCGGCTTTAGCCACCATCTCCACCTGCCGATCCAGACGGAGGCCCGAATCCAAAACCACCCCCAGACTCCGAACCTGAAGAGCAACAGGCAGGCGCACCCCAAACCCTCCCATGATCTCCCCCAGGGGCTGCATATATACACATTGAACAACAGTGGAGACAGAATGAAACCCTGCGGAACACCGCAGGTTAAAGCCCGGGGGCTAGATGTTTCAGCCCCCAGCACCACCCGCTGGCTTCTACCCGAGAGGAATGAGCAGAACCATCCAAGGACAGTCCTTTCCAGACCTTCCAAGTCTCGCAGCCGTCTCAACAACAACCCATGGTCCACGGTATCAAAAGCAGCCGAGAGATCTAGTAGGATCACAAAGGTCGAACATCCTGCGTCCATCTCCCGGTGGAGATCATCCACCAAGACCACTAACACCGTCTCAGTACCGTAGCCGGGACGGAACCCAGATTGAAAAAGGGTCAAGGAAACCGATGCTGTCCAAATGCGCCTGGAGCTGCAGTGCCACTGCCCGTTCAATAACCTTCCCTAAAAAGGGAAGATTAGAGACAGGTCGGTAGCTGGCGAGTGCATCCACATCCAAAGATGGCTTCTTCAGCAGGGGGCTGAAGCCAGCCCCCAGCCAGGCTCCCCCCAGCCCCCACAAGGCCCCAAGGCAGCCCCCCAGCCAGGTTCCCCCCCAGCCCTCACAAGGCCCCCAGCCAGGCTCCCCTCAGCCCCCACGAGGCCCAAGCCAGCC
>QEPC01001478.1:4186101-4227495 GCA_003113815.1 Sphenodon punctatus | reverse complement strand
TACCTGCTGCCCCTGAGGCTCCATCCTCCCCTGCCTTGAGGAGCTTGAGACCATCACGTGATCCCTACAGTGAGCGTGCACAACCCAGTTGACTTGAGAGAATGTTGGGAGCCATCTCAAAGAACCTTCTTTAAAAGAGACCAAAATCGCAGGCCCAAGCCCCCCCCCCAAGCAGGCCATACCTGCTGCCCCTGAGGCTCCATCCTCCCCTGCCTTGAGGAGCTCGAGACCATCACTTGATCCCTACAGTGAGCGTGCACAACCCAGTTGACTTGAGAGAATGTTGGGAGCCATGTCGAAGAACCTTCTTTACAAGGTAGCAACCTTCTGATCAGTGGGGAGGGGAGGAGGAGCTGTGTTTGTAAACACAGCCTTATCTCCCAGCCCGATCGAGGGAGAGGCACTGAGGCAGGTGAGGCCTCCCGCCACCCGGCCCCACAGGGGTCGGGACCAACAATTTTTAAAAAAATAAATAAATTTTTTTTAAAAAAAATACAGTGGCACCACCCCTCCAGCCCAGCCCGGCCCACCGGGAATCATCCTGGTGGGTTCAATGGCCAATTCACCCCTGACTCACACACACACACAACGGCAGTCATGATCTCATGACATCCATGTGGAAACAGTGGCATCTGGAGCATGTGGACTCAGAGGTGAGCACTGGGGTGAGGGGGCAGTGCTAGGATTACCATAGTGTCTGGATTTTCCAGACATGACCACTTTTTTGATCTTCCCAAGCCCATCTGGGTGGATTTTTTAAATATGCACCCATGGTCAAACTTTTACCAGTACCATTGTATCCCCTCCCCCACTCCTTGCTCAGCACTTGTTAATCAACCCTAATTGGGGGAAGGAGCCCTGAGCCAGCTGCACCCTTCCTCCACCCCATATCTTGTATTCCCCCCCCCCCCAATTTCCTGTATCTTGGGTCTGCGTCAGTGACCATCCTATACTGGATCCCTGGCCTGGTGTTTTGCCACTGAGCTTTAGGAAAACCCTGTTCAGATAGGAGGTTGCTCTACATGTTACAACTGACTATGGGGAAAATCAACTCCCACAGTAACATTGCAATGCCATGATGTCCCGTGTTCATGCTGCCACCGTATGGATTCCGACCAATAGGAGGAGCCCATTATGTGGCAGAAAACCAAAGTCCTGCACAGAAAATTGGCCTGGAGCTCAGGCTGCAAGAACAAACTCCAGCTATTGAAGGCGCTATCTCCTCTCTGCATGCTGTGTCAGAGAATCTGCCTAGTAGAGTATTCACTATCTTCACCAGATTAGTCTTCTGTCATCTTTGAGGAAACAATAAGTCTTTGGACTGATGGTCCCCTTTTAATTATCCTGGCTGCAAGAACAAAGCTCTGAGCCAAAGAGACTGATATACTTGGGCCACAGCCACTTAGAAGTCATTCCCTGCTGAGAAATACTGTGTCAGCCAGAAAAGGTAGCATCCTCACACTAGAATGTCTCATTGCTTGTGCTCAGTATGTCCCCAGGCAAATTTATATAGATGCATGTTTTTTAATTAATATAAATCTACAGATGACCAAGATCCTTTTCTGCTATGCATAATTTGTGCTTGCTGGAGTTCTGCCATTTTGCAATATTTCATATTTTATCTTATATTAGATGTACATTTCCTAATTAATTATATGAATATGAAATATAATACATATGCACTTTAATACAAGATATAAATGCTCCTTTCCTCTTGTAAATTCACTGAGGATTGGCAATTTGTATTTGCTGCATAGCAACAAGTTACCATTAACTGTTTTTTTATGACCGCTATTTTGCTGAATTCCGAGTAGGAGTGTTTGGTTCATACTTCTCTGAGAAAATGAGAGGATGCCTTATTTACAGACAGGAAATAGAGGGGGAAAGCATAGTGCTGTTGGAAAGTGGCCATTAGTAATGTATACAAAAGGAAATGTTTATAGATTATTGTCACATTTATAAAAAAATTCCTCTAAGCAACCTGATTTCGGACTATCTATTGTTCTCTACTGGCAGTGGGATGGACTAAATGACCTAATAGGCCTTTTCAATCAGTAATTTCTGTGAATGTAAAAAAGATACACTGACAGCCGCAGCGGGTGAGTGACAAACGTGTACATTTATTAGGACAGAAATTGTTCCTGGTATATTGTTGCCTGGAATTGTTTTGATACTTGTCTGGGTTTCTACAAAAGACTGTTTTTTCTCTTCCCGTCTTGTTAACACAGGAATTGTTATAAGCCATGTAACATTTCATACAATTTATAAAGCTCAACAGCATAAAGAAAAACAAAGAACAAGGATGTGACATTTGAGGATATATTTGTATTTATACTTTTTGTGGGAGGAGAATATTGTGAGTATTCCAAAGCAAAATAGCTGGATAAACAATACTTTGCACATTTTTCCTTTCAGTCAAAGAGTACTGCAAAGTTATATTTCCATACGAAGCACAGAATGAAGATGAATTGACAATCAAAGAAGGTGATATTGTCACACTTATCAGTAAGGTAATTAATTTCCCCCTATAAATATTAATGCTGTTATAAAATACATATTTATGCATCGCTATATAGAGCATGGCAATTGATATTTGCTACATCATCCAGTCTCCATTGGTACTTTCGTGTCAGAATGATTTATTTCATTTTGGGGGGAGGTTTTCAAAAGCCTGAAAAACAGATAAGCACCACACAAGTCCTGTTGGAAAATTGAGAACTGACACCTAACTCCATTTCTGCCTTTGAAAATTTCTCCCTTGTTTGTTCAAAATTTCATAGTTTTTCTGGTGCAGGAATAGCTTTCAGGAAGACCTACTTTTTCCACCATTTATCTTCCTTCAGAGCTCATTTTGCTAAAATTAAGCAAACTCTTTATACTTGTGAGCTTACTAGTAATTATAAAACTCTCTTTAATTTTCACCCAGTAACTAATCTACATAACCCTTGGATTTTTTTCCTTTACCAAATGCAGCTGCATAGCTAGTAGATTGTAAATGCTGGTGCAGCCTTGCCTTACAAGTCCACAGTAGTGCTATATGTCTGATCAACTTTATTTATTTATTGGGAGAAAGGTGTTTCATCTTCAGAACAAGTTTTACCAAAACAGCATTTTATCAAATGACAGGCATTCAACAATGACGTTTTCATTTAAAAAAAAATTTTTTTAAAAAGGCCAGAACCATGCTTTTTAAAACTCATACGACTTTGTTGACTGAATCCAATTGTGTGTATCGGAGAGCCTGGTTTCAAATGCCAAATGCGTATTAATTTGGGATTTTAAACTTGATTGTAAAAGCTTTTATTTCTATCTGTCTTGTAATAGTACGTGAAAAAAATCGATCTATATCAATTAGTGTATACAAGCACTAGGAGGTGAGTTTTGTTGTATGAATTATCTTTCCCGACAAGCACTTGGCACCTGGGTGCATTGATCTTTCTGTATTCTGTTGAAATTATCTCAAGCTGGTATAAGAAGTATCTCAGAAAGGCTATATGTGAGAAGCATTAGGACATCCTTAGACACAACGGCATGGGGTGGCCAAGAGGTGGTGGAATGTGTGTTGACACCATTCTGATTAGCCCTGTTACTGTATTCCACGTTCATGGGCTAATCGTGCCTGCTGCTCGCACTAGAAACTCTCCTAGCGGAAGCACTCCCATGGAATTATGGGACTTGCTGTCCATGTGGGAGAGTGGTCGATTTTTCACTGCTCCCCCCACCACTGGTGCTTTGGACAGTGTGCAGAAAGGAACAAGCTGTTTGGCAGTTGTGTGGAGTGGAGGATAGGGGACAGACAGACAGACAGGAAATGGCTGTGAACACACCACCCCAATGTCTTCAGATACAGTGTTAGCCATGGGGACAGGGGAAACCCTCAGTTGCCGCACCCGAGATATCTCTGCAGCCGAGGAGTTAATGGGAGGTTAATGGGGGGCAAACCAATGGCCAAAAATAACGATGGTGCAACACACAGCTACGTAGCAAATGTCTTAGGTGCTTGTTCACTGTTACATCTAAAGATGCCCGTAGTGGTGGTAAGTGTTGGAGCTGCTATTTCTCTGATTAGTAAAGCACTGCATCTACTGTAATTTTTAGATATTTGATTTTATGAACTTCTCAATTGTCAATTAGTTCACAAGTACAGAAGGATAATGATTTTATAAGACGTGTGAATTACTCCTATGTGTTTCTAAAATGTCAAATAATGACAAAACATTGCTCAAATTATTTATTCAAAAATATTTTGAATACATTTTTCAATTATAATATTTGATTAGTCCTCATTGGAGCACATTTTCAAAGAAAACAGCCAACATCTGAAATGTAGTGATGTTTGTTTATCATTTTTCAATTACTATTCTGTATTGCTAATGAAATTTCTGGACTTGCAAACACTTGTTGAAGTCAGTGACATTGTATACATGTGAGACTTTTGAGGTCATATATATAACGTATGCCAAATCTGTATGCTAAATTTTCAAACAGGTTTTGCCACAGTTTATGGTGGAAGAGCTTCCTTGAGTATCAATTGTTTTATTAGTTTTGGTTTTGAAGCTGTTTTCCATTATTCTGGTGTCCTTGGCCTATTGTCAGTGGGAGGGGGGAAGGATGGCCGAGAGAAGGACAGAAGCTGCAACCCACAACCCGACTCACACAGGGGAACTCTAGGAGGGGAGAAAATGCCCGTCAGGATAGTGTGTGGGACCTTCCTTGTGCAAGCACAATTGGAAGTCAGGCCCCTATCATCATAGGGCTCAGAGCAGAGGGAAAAGGAATTGCCCACACGCCCACACACGCACGCACCCGGCGGGGGGGGAGAAGGGCAACCAGTGCAGGGCGGTGAAGGGAAGGCAAGGGCAGGGGCCCTGGGAAGAAGGGAGCTGGGTTGAAGGGCTCTTACACACCAGGGAGGGGGAAGGGGACTGGAAACCCAGGAGGGGTAGGGTCACACCCACTGCCCGCAGGCTCAGGCAACCCACTCAGGCGTCCTCCGGAGCGAACAAAGGGTGGGGAGGATTCACACGATTCACTCTTAGAAGCACGAGGAGAAAAATGGAGGAAGGGAGGCAAAGGCAAGAGGAAGCAGGGCGGAGGGAGGTTCAGCAAGAAATCCCAAATGCACAATCCACACTTAGCTTTCGCACGAGGGGGCCAGTCCTTCCAGGCACAACGAGGCTCTGTTCACCAGCACCGTTTCCTTCGTGCTGCTGGCTGATAAAGTAGAGGCCCCGCCCCCTGAGCGAGCCAAGAGCCGTGCCGAACGTCGCCGCGGGGGACGTGGCTCCGTGCTGTTGCGTGGAGGCTGGGGGAGGGCCTGCATTATCGGCCCGTGTTGCCGTTCAACGGTGTTTCCTCCGGAGGTGACGTGTCTGCCTGAGGCCCCGCAGTAGGTTCCTCCTCTGGGGGGGCGGTCCCCGGGGCTGGGGGGGCGCCCGCCGGGCTGTCAAGCGGTGGCGGGTGACAGTACCCCCCCCTCGAAGGCCCCCCCACGGATGCCTCGCGGGTCCTGGTTTGTCGGGATGGCGATGGTGGAAGAGACAGAGAAGACGGGGTGCTTGGATATTAAAGGCAGGTTCCCATGAGCGTTCATCCGGGCTGAAGCCCTGCCAATCAGCGAGATAATGCAGTCACTCGTGTCGTAGCTTGGCATCGAGAATGGCCCGTACTTCGTAGTCCGGACCTGAGTTTAGCGCTTCCGGCACTGGGTTCTCCAGGGGAGTGTTGATTCCTGGAGGTGGAAGAGCCGGCTTGAGGAGAGGAACATGGAATGTAGGATGGATTTTTACCTGCGGGGGAAGTTGCAGGGTATACACTACATCATTAACTTGTCGAAGTACAGGGAAGGGACCAAAATACCTATTGTCCAGTTTAGGTGAGGGACGCGTGGAGGGGTAGTGTCGACGGTTCACCCAGACCAGATCTCCGGGTTGAAAACAAGGAGAGGGACGCCGATGTTTGTCGGCATATAGTTTATAACGTTGCCGAGCCCGTTCGAGGGTGGCCTTGGCAAGGCTGTGGGTTTACTGGATCTGTTGGGCGAGGGCTCCTGTGGCAGGTACTGAGATGGGGGGAAGGTCCGGAGAGATCATTTGTGGATGGTAACCATATGTTACATAAAAGGGGGATTCCCCGAGCGAAGCATTCTTAGCGTTGTTATACGCAAATTCTGCCATGGGTAGCCACGTATACCAATTGTCCTGCAAATAATCGATGTAGCATCGTAAATACTGCTCCAGGTTTTGATTGACACGTTCCACCTGTCCATTTGTCTGAGGATGGTAGGCGGTGGATGGTTTCAGTTGAACTCTCAAGGCCTTAAAAAGGGCCGTCCACAAGCGGGAGGTGAATTGGGACCCTCGGTCGCTGATAATCTCAGTTGACCACCCGTGAAGTTTCACAAAGTGCCATACAAATAGGAGCGCCGTATGTTGAGCCGTGGGAAGGCCCTTGCAGGCGACGAAATGGGCTAGTTTTGAAAAATGGTCAACGCCCACGAGTATCGTATCGTAGCCCCTGGAGGAGGGTAATTCGACTATGAAATCGAGACCCACTCGCTGCCAAGGCCCGGAAGGAGTGGGGGCTAGCTGCAGGAGGCCTTGAGGAAGCTGCCTGGGGATTTTCGTACGGGCGCAGGTAGGACAGGCTGTAACGTACTGTAGTACATCTGCTGCCATCGTTGGCCACCAGAAGGTCCGCCGGAGGAGGTCCAGGGTTCGTTCTATGCCAGGGTGGCCGGCTAGAGGGGCATCATGGTGGGCCCACAATAGGGGTGGATAACAAGACGGAGGGGCAACGATCTGCTGAGTCCTCTTAACTAGTCCATCCTCCAGCGTATAGGCTGGATCCGTTAAGGGTTGCAACTCATGGGCCGAGGCTTGTCGGAGAAGGTCTAAGGGAAGCGTGGCGGCGAGAAACACCTTCTCCTGGACGATACTGTATGATGAAATTAAAACGGGCAAAAAATAAGGCCCATCGGGCATGGCGTGGGTTGGTGATTTGCGCCATTTGTAAAAAGGTCAGGTTCTTATGATCTGTTGTTACGGTAATGGGGTGTTGTGTCCCTTCGAGGTAGTGTCGCCAGGTCTCAAACGCGGCCTTGATCGCGAGAAGTTCTCGGTCAAAGATAGTGTAGTTCCTGTCCGCCAGTGACAATTGCTGAGAGTAGTAGGCGCAGGGGAGTAGCTTCCCCTGAGCATTTTGCTGGAGGAGAACCGCTCCGATCGCTACACTGGAGGCGTCGGCTTCTACAAAGAACGGTTTGTAGAAGTCGGGATGTTGGAGAAGAGGGGCATGCATGAAGGCCTTTTTCAAGAACTGGAAGCTATACTCTTGCTCTTGCGCCCAGGCGTAGGGCTGGTCTTTCTTTAAGAGCCGGGTGAGTGGGGTTGTGACCTCCGCATAGCGGGGAACATACTGCCTGTAATAATTTACGCTGCCAAGGAACTGCTGGAGGGCCTTAACTGTCTTGGGGCTGGGCCATTGTTGAATTGCAAGAACCTTTTTCTGGTCCATTTGGATTCCCTTAGGAGTTATGAGGAAGCCCAGAAACTACGGATGTGCAATGAAACGCACATTTTTCCAGTTTGCAATATAGTTTATGTACCCGTAATCGTTGCAGGACCTGTTGCACGTGGTTCACATGTTGAGCGGGGGAAGAAGAATAAATTGGGATATCGTCCAAGTAGGCGATGACAAAGGTATCTAAGATGTCCCGAAAAATGTCATTTATGAGGTGCTGGAAGGCGGCCGGAGCATTTGCAAGGCCAAAGGGCATCACCAGGTATTTGAAATGCCCATAGTGCGTGCGGAAGGCCGTCTTCCATTCATCTCCATCGCGCACCCGGAGAAGGTTATAGGCGCCCCGAAGGTCTAATTTAGTGAAAAGTCGGGCTCCTTGGAGTCGGTTAAGGAGTTCGGGAATAAGTGGTAAGGGATACCGATTTTTTATGGTAACGCTGCTGAGACCGCGATAGTCAATGCAGGGTCTCAAACCACCATCCTTTTTGGCGACAAAGAAAATGGGACCCCCCCCGCGGGGGAGATGGAATGCCGGATGAATCCGTTCTGAAGGGCTTCGTCCAAATAGGTACGGAGTTCGGTTAATTCCGGGGCAGAAAGGGCGTAGATACGCCCGAACGGAGGTTCCTTGCCCGGGAGTAAATCTATGGGGCAGTTGTAAGGGCGATGTGGTGGCAACTCGGCCGCCTGGGCCTTGCTGAAGACGTCGATGAAGTTGGCGTACTCTGCGGGGAGTGACAAGGTGGAAGTGCTACATGTTGCTTGCGACGGGGAAAGGACTGAAAGCTGTGGCCTGGGACATAGGCACTGTTTCTTACAGTGGGTGGAGTCAAAGAGAAGCTGTCTCTGGCCCCACTGTATCTGTGGTTCGTGTAAGATGAGCCAGGGGAGACCGAGAACCACACGAAAAAGGGGGGTGCAAACGATGTCGAAGATTATGCTTTTGTGGTGTTGCCCCGAAGTGCAAGGTAAGGGGGCTGTTTCCTGGGTGACCGTCCCGGAGATCAAGGGTGAGCCGTCTATGGTATAGATGGCTTCGGGGTGTGTCTTAGGCTGGCTGGGGATCTGATAGGTTTGGACGAAGGCCGCATCTACAAAGTTCCTAGAGGCTCCGGAATCAGTGAGCGCCCAAGTGACCAAGGAGCGATGGGGACCCACGGTAAGGGTCAGAGGTACTTGCAAGTGGAGCGGGGAACGGGCTGTGGGAAGCGGGTTGCTGTTCATGGCCGAGACGCACCCGGCGCGTCCCGGCCCCTGGCGTTTCCCGTGGGGTAACGGGGTCCCGGCAGGATAGGGCACTCCTGGATGAAGTGAGCGGGGTCCCCACAATAGAAGTAAGCCCGGGACCGCCGGCGCTTCTCTCGTTCTTCCGGAGTGAGGGGTCCTCGCGACGCCCCCAACTGCATGGGTTCCGGCTCTGGCGCCTTTAATCCTGCTCCCTCGGTGGTTGGCGTGAGGGGGCCTAGCCGGCTTGGAAAGGTCCTTCCGTCTAGGCATCGTTCCCGCCAACGCTCAGCTAGCCTTTCGTCAATTTGGAGGGCCAAGGCTGCTAACTGGGCCCAGGTCGCAGGAAGAGGATTATAGGCTAGCTGGTCCTTAAGATCATCCGCGAGGCCCCTCCGAAAGTGCACCTTGAGCACGCCGTCCGGCCACTGTAATTCCAGCGCAAGTTGCTGGAATTGTGTGATGTACTCCATGAGGGGTGTCCTGCCCTGCCGGAGGGAGAGAATGGTGGTCTCAGCATCCCTTAGGCGGTGCGGATGGTCAAAAAGGAAACGGAACTCCTTGACGAACTCCTCATAGTTAGAGAGAAGCGGGCTCTTACTAGTAAGCAGATTCGTGGCCCACTCCAATGCCACACCCCCTAGGTTCCCGATCACAAATGCTACCTTGAAGTTGTCCGTGGGGTACGTTGCGGCCTGGGTGGTGAAGGTCAGCTCACAAAGGGCCACGAAGGCCCGGTAGGCCTTGCGATCTCCCAAAAACTTTTCTATACGAGGTCCTCGTGGCTCCCGAGGGGATGCGGGTATCCCTGGGTTGGGTGGTGGTACTACCGGGGGTGCCACAGCCCCTGGGTCTGGAGCCGGCACTGCCAGAGGCCCCGGAGGGGCCAGAAGTACCACTGCCAGCGGGGCCGGTGCTTGCTGCTGGGCTACCACAGCAGCGAAGTCTGCATGCTGGTCCTGCAGATCCTTGATCTGCATTGCAAGCGATTGAACCGCTTGCACCAAATTCCCTACCTCTTGAGCTAAATCCATGGCGAAATGAGGAGGGGGATAGAGGCTGGTGAATCTGTCAGTGGGAGGGGGGAAGGATGGCCGAGAGAAGGACAGAAGCTGCCACCCACAACCCGACTCACACAGGGGAACTCTAGGAGGGGAGAAAATGCCCGTCAGGATAGTGTGTGGGCCCTTCCTTGTGCAAGCACAATTGGAAGTCAGGCCCCTATCATCATAGGGCTCAGAGCAGAGGGAAAAGGAATTGGCCACACGCCCACACACGCACGCACCCGGCGGTGGGGAGAAGGGCAACCAGTGCAGGGCGGTGAAGGGAAGGCAAGGGCAGGGGCCCTGGGAAGAAGGGAGCTGGGTTGAAGGGCTCTTACACACCAGGGAGGGGGAAGGGGACTGGAAACCCAGGAGGGGTAGGGTCACACCCACTGCCCGCAGGCTCAGGCAACCCACTCAGGCATCCTCCGGAGCGAACAAAAGGGGGCGGGGATTCACACGATTTACTCTTAGAAGCACGAGGAGAAAAATGGAGGAAGGGAGGCAAAGGCAAGAGGAAGCAGGGCGGAGGGAGGTTCAGCAAGAAATCCCAAATGCACAATCCACACTTAGCTTTCGCACGAGGGGGCCAGTCCTTCCAGGCACAACGAGGCTCTGTTCACCAGCACCGTTTCCATCGTGCTGCTGGCTGATAAAGTAGAGGCCCCGCCCCCTGAGCGAGTCAAGAACCGTGCCGAACGTCGCAGCGGGGGGCGTGGCTCCGTGCTGTTGCGTGGAGGCTGGGGAGGGCCTGCGTTATCGGCCCCTGTGTTGCCGCTCAACGGTGTTTCCTCCAGAGGTGACATGTCTGCCTGAGGCCCCGCAGTAGGTTCCTCCGCTGGGGGGGCGGTCCCCGGGGCTGGGGGGGGCACCCGCCGCGCTGTCAAGCGGCGGCGGGTGACACCTATTAATATTAAAGTACAAATTTCCCAAAATGTAGGAATTTATAATGTATGCATTTCATTTTTATTTTTTTTTAAAGTTCAGTAGGTTTAGTTTCTTCATTATGTGCCCTAGGTAAATAACATTTTAGACCAAATTAGTCTCATGGATGGGAGATCTGTCTGGAGTACTTACCCAGAGAGGGTGTGTGTTTGCTGTGTTAGTTCCAAATGTAAGAGATGGAGACAAAAGGAGTTCAGATGATATTTTATTGGACCAACTGTAGTTGGTGAAAGTATGTAATCTTTCGGGCCACACACAGCCCTTCCTCAGGCATGTAAGTAGAACTACAGACTCATGCTGCCTGGACCTCCCTCCCCGAACACTAGGGATGAGAATTTCAGTTTCGATGTTAACTGAAACAGCTCAAAAAAGACTGTTTCAGTTTAAAACTGAAACACCTGAAAATTTGGCCCGTTACAGTACAGTTTACCAGTTTTATATCTTTCCCATTGAAGTCAATGGGAAGGGGAACTGGACCAAAAGGGAACCAAAGTCAACCAGGTCGTCTCTGTGATCAACCTGTCCCTATCCACCACCACCTCCATCCCCTAAGCCAGGAGGCCAACCTCCACAACTCCTATTCCTGGGGTCTACTACCAGTCTCAGACGGTGGGGGTGAGGATCCATGTTCCTAACACCCCCAGGGCCCGTCTTTCCCCCTGCCTTCTGGCGGCTGGCATGTACTTACTTCCAGCCTCGGAGAATGGGGATGAGAATCCACTGACATGGCGCTGCTGCTGGGGGGGGTCTCCTGGCAGGCACTATCGGCGCGCATGCTGCTAGCTCCTGTGCTCAGCAGCACACATGATGGTCATTTTGCACATACTCAAAATGGCAGCATCCAAAATGATGTCGCCACCATTTTGATTAAGGGCGACCACCATCTTGCACGAGGGCCCAGGCTGCCATTAGTCAAAATGACATCAACGTTATTTTGGCCACTGCCATTTTGAAACGGCAGCCACCATTTTGTGCATGCATACTGCCAAGCATGGGAGCTGGCAGCATGCCTTGCTGATGGGGCCTACTGGGAGGTCCCCCCCACAGCAGCAGTACAGCAGCAGATTCTCACCCTCATCCTCCAAAACTGGTAAGTACATGCCAGCCACCAGGGACTCCGAGGTGGGGGTAAATACGGGTCCCGGAGGGTGGGGGTAGGGGTGTTAGGAACATGGATCCTCACCCTCATCCTGCGAGGCCAGTAGTGGGCCCCAGGGAATGGGGGCGAGGGAGGCTGAACCTCCTGTCCCAGGGGTTGGAGGTGGTGGGGGGTTAGGGATGGGATTTATTTGTTTGTTTGTTTTATTATATTTATATCCCGTCCTTCCCCAAAGGCTCATGGCAGCTTACAAAAAATTATAAAATACAATATAAAAACATTTAAATACAACACACACACCCCGCAAGACCCAACCCACTCCCACCCTCCAACAGCCTCCTACCTAATTCCTATCCCCCAACCCATCCTCCCCCTGAAATCAATGCAAACCCCCAATTCAGTCTCCACTGTCAAAAGTCCAACGGCACAAAGTGGTCTTACATTGCCTCTGGAAGGCCACCGGGCTTGAACATGGGCGGATCTCCTGGGGGACAGAGTTCCATAACAAAGGTGCGATGGCCAAGAATGCTCTCCTCATAGTCGAGACCCAGCAAAAAAACAGAGTCTCCAAGAAGGCACCCCCAGACGATCGCAGAGGCTGTGACAGGACACGGGGAGCCAGGCAACCCCTCAGATAGATGGGACCTAAGACATTTAGGGCTTTAAAGGTCATCATAAGCACCTTGCATTGGGCCTAGAATACTATCGGCAGCCAGTGCAGCAAACAGAGCATTGGTGTTACATGCTCACAGCGACTTGTTCCCATATGGAGGTAAGCTGCCACATTCTGCACCAGCTGCAGCCTCTGAACTGACCAAGGGCAGCCCCACATAAAGTGCATTACAGTAGTCTAGCCTCAAGGTGATGAAAGCATGGACGACAGTGGCCAGATCTGAGTCTGAAAGAAAAGGCTGCAGCATCCTCACCAGATGGAGTTGGTGGAAAGCACTCCTGTCCGCTGCCACAACCTGGTAATCCAGGCACAGCAAAGGATTCAGAAGCACTCCGAGGCTGCGAACCCCATCAACCAGAGGGGGCCAGATCCCATCAATAAGAGGTGTCCCATTCCCCTCCAAGGCACAAGCCAGCCAACAATCATCACCTCAGTCTTGTCAGGATTCAGCTTCAGTTGACTTACCCTCATCTAGTCCCCCACCGCAACCAGGCAACGGGCAAACACCGAGACTGCCAGACCTGGGTCGGATGAAAAGAAAAGGTAGAACTGGATGTCATCAGAATACTGATGTCACCGCACCCCAAACCTCCGAATTACCTCACCCAGCGGCTACATATACACGTTGAACAAGTGGATATAGAGGTTTTTAGGTCACAGACCCAGTTCACATCTGTTTCTTTTCAGTCTGGTTCCCCCTCTGATTGAAGTCAGTGGAAAGATTTGCCATTGACTTGAATGGGGAAACATACGAAAGAGAAAAAATGAAATGGAAAAAGAAGCAAACTTAGAATTGAAACTGGAAAAAAACTCAGTAAAACGCCCTGTATCCCACCCCTAATGAACACACACTCTCCACTCCCTTGTACCCAACTTTCTAATTCCCCCTAATAATATAGCATTTATGTTAAGGACAAGTGATCTCCTAGTAGATTATGATCTACCTCTCACCACTCCTGCTTTATTTTTAAAGCATATATTTTTAAAAAATATGTGTGATATTTTGCCGTTAGCCAAAATAGCATCATTTTGGGCGCCACCATTTTCATTAAGTGAGGCCACAATTCTGCCACCTTGGTGCACTCTCTGCAAGTTTGTGAAAGGGAAGCTGTCAGAGAACCAAAGTAAAACCTCTATATTTAAACAGAGGCAAGACCTGCACAAGTGATCTAAGAAGAGTTGCAACTTTTGTTAAAATCATGTAACGTTATTGCTGATAAAATTGGGGCTGTTTATCCAATCTTTCTGAACTTTGGCAGGGAGGATCCCTCAGGTGAGGTGTACAATTTGTCTAAATTTATGCAAATCAGATGAAAAACGAAGACGTTACAGCCAGAAATCCGTTTTCCATTGAAACTAATGGAAAACAAAAACTAAACTTAAAAACTAAAATGATTAATAACAAAACCTAAAACTAAAATGAATGCAATTTTAATAAAAATTAAAAAGAAAAACTTTTTTTGCACACTCCTGTTGGACAGCAGCAATAGCTGTAACAGGGTACACTCTCCCTGCTGCTACAATCCCCAGGAGGCTCTGGTGTCAGAAATGGCAGCTCAGCTTCTCTTACTCCTGAGGGAGCAACATGAACACCCCCCCAGGCAACCACTTCTGACAAGAGCCTCACATTATAGATACCAAAGAGCCACACACAGCTCACTTCTGGAATAGACTAATGGATTTTTAAGTCATCATTGTTTGTCTTTAATTGCTTTTACTTAATTCAATGGGAATTTTACTACTAACTGCGGAGGAAGCAGAGTTAGGCTACTGCTGAGAACCTCTAAAACTTTCCTCTTCCTTCCCAACCCAATTGTCTGGGTTGTCTCCCATTAGGATGACCATATATACAAATTTTAGAGGACACTTATGAGAAATACAGGTTGCAGGGATGCATTGGCTCCAGTGCATCTATGCATCCTTTATTTGTCATAAGTGTCCTCTACAATTTGCATATCTGGCCAGCCTGTCTCCCATATGTCTTATTGTGTTAAGTGTCTTGTTTTAGTTTTCATTTCTTAGAGGTTAGAACATTCTAGTATTAGCTTTTGGGGTATATTCCTACCCCAGGTGTACAACTCTTGCAATAACTCACTTTCCAACTTTGCCCTTTTAGGATAGTAACCTGCACACAGGTACACCATATCCCCAAAGGAAAGTTGGTTACCATTAACTTTTTTTTTTGTAAACAGAAAAGCTGTGGGGTAGAAATCTACCCCAATGTGTTTTACGATGAGGTAGGTTTCTACCCCACTCTGGGGTAGAAATCTACCCCAAGAGTTTAGATTTATAATATACCCCAAATTTTTCCTATGAGGTAGATTTCTACCCCAGGCTGGGTTAGAAATGTACCCCCAAAGGTCTGATTTGAGTTGTCATATTCAACGCTTTAAGTGCCAAAAGACTGGGGTAAAATCTACCCCATGGTGCACGCAATGTTGCGTTTTTCAAGGGATAATACTTAATAGGCTCTGATTCTTCAAACAAATCGTTCATATGCACGTTTATAGTTCTTATGTTCCAAAACCTTTTACAAAATAGAAAAGAGAGTTTAAGTTCATGAAAATTTATTTGACAATAGAAAGGATGAATTTAGAGAGAGAACCAGTTAATGCATTTTTTGAAGCTTTAATACTGCTTCAGGACCTTGAACCCCTGCATTTCTCTCTCTCCTGTGAAGGCAGGCAGTCCTTGCTGGACTTAGCTCCTCCTTTGAAGTTTGAGGCAGGATCAGGGTCTTGATTGGATGCCAGGACCTGGGGGAGGAGCTAACCCCAGCCTAGCTTCCCAGATCTCTTCCTGCCTCCATAGGAGTTTGAAGCAGGAGAGGCTTTTCTTTAGGAAAAGCCAGGGTCTTTTCTAATTAGGTAGGACCATAGGAGCCACACTGCTTCTATACCCTTAGGGATTTTTTCTTCAAGGGCTGACAAGGAGCAGCTCCCTCGCCCAGATCTCCCCCCTTTTCAGGGATTGCGGCACAGGGCTTGAGGTCAGAGTAGACGATGCCAGGCACTCCCCTCATCAAGATGATGTCAAGGAGCACAAGAGCACCTTCCCCCAAAGGTTCCATTCAGCCCCCAGAAAAGAGGGGACGAGGGGGCTGGCCCCTCGACCCTCCAGGCTTGGGAACCTGCCCTTCGTGCCTCAGCGATGCATGCTGAGTCCCTGGCACCGTGGCAGCCACCAGGAGCACCAGAGTGCAGACGCCAGACTGCCTCTCCACCTCAGCAGCCCCACCCCCGAGGCCGGCCTTGGTATCTGTGGGGCCCAGGGCGAGGGAGAAATGTGGGGCCCAGTCTCCCACTGGCGGCTTTGCACTCTCTGGCTTGGTCGGGGGGCACTACCCGGGCCTGGGCTCAGGGATGGGCGGAGGGGCACTCCCCTGCACCCATCCCCAAGCCCAGCCATTTTGGGGGCATTTACCTTGGCTTCCGCATCAGTCCCTTGCTGTCCTGGGCCCCGTGTCAGGGCGGCTCCCTGCGGCGGGCTGCGCCGACGGGCACAGCAGCAGCAGATTAAATCTGCCGCCACCGGAAGTTGCAGGGAACATGGGAGAGGCGAGACCTCTGCCTCTCCCATACTTCCTCCGGTGGCTGCCCCTCCCCCCCCCCGGCCTGGCTGTCTCGGCCAGGGGGAATGAGGGAGAAGCAGAGGCCCCGCCACTCCTACATATTCCCTGGCCGAGACTGATAGCCAGCTGAGGGGGGGGGGCACGGAGTGTGGGAGAGGCGAGGCCTCTGCCTCTCCCTTACTCCATGGGCCCCCCCCCTCTGCTGCCTGTCAGGGCCCAGGGAGATGTGGGCTGACTAGTCAGTCGGCCAGGGGGTCCCCGCGCAGGGTCCCCAGCTCCCAGCCACTGTCAGGCCGGGAGCTGGGGACCCCGAGTGTGGGCCCCCCCCCAGGAATGGGGCCCGGGGCGGCCACCCTGTGCTAGGGCTGGCCGTGCCCCTCTGGGGCCACCACTCCCAAAGACGAGGCCTCAGAGTCCCACAGGACAGAGAAAAGTGGGACGGGGGAGAGATCAGCAGGCTCCCAACCCCTGTGGAACAGGCTGCTCCTTTCTGAGGCCTCATGGCCTTCCCCATGTGGATCCAGGTTGACTCAGGCCCCTAGGTCTGCAGCCTCTACTCCAGGAGGCACAGCTGAGGCCGTAGCAAATCCAGGTGCCACAGCAGGGTGCGTGGGGAGAGCGGGTCACAGCTCTCCAGCAGGGCGCACGCTAGCTGCACCAGCTGTTCCTGCTCCCTGAGGGATGGCATAGATGGGCCTCCTCCTGCAGGCGCTCCAGGCATCCCTCCCCCTCCTCTTCAAGTTCCTTCTCCTCAGCATCTACCTGCAGCAGGCAGTGCAGGTGGGGGGGGGGAGCAAGAACAGCCCCCATCCATGGAACACCCCTAAAGGCGGGGAGGATGCTTATAACCTGGACCCACATGTACCCCGGCACCGTGGAGTCCCACATCCCTTCGGGGAGGAAGATAGAGGAGGAAATGCCCTCTGTTGTCCTACAGTGGTTATGACAGCAGCTTGTATCAAAGGGATATTACAGCTAGGGAATATTCCACCTCTTGACTTGGGATCAATGCTATGGATCCTCCAGATGAAGAAAAGGAGGAGGGGGAAATCTCAGACAGTATCAGAGACAGGGCCCAGGATCTTCCTGGCAGACCTTTTCAAGAGACTAGTACTTAAGCTGATATCTAGAATAGGGCTTTCCCTCCCATCCCCACCCCCTCCCCCACAGATGGAGAAGCTGGTGGAGGATACCTCACTAGTCCTCCCACAGGAGAGCACGGACAACTCTACCATTGCCATCCCTGAATCTGAAACTACTTCAAGCTGAACCAGCTAAGGCTAAAGGCACCCACACTCTAGTTAGACGCTTCTGCTCCCTACTGGAGTCCCAGAAAACCACCTTTCACCTCCCAAAAGTGGATGAAGGAGCCTTGGACCTCGCTAAGGCCTCAGTTCTCCCTATGGATGGCGAGGGATCTCCAAAAGACCCTCTCAACAGAAAAATCAAGACCTTCCTTCAAAGGGATTTTGATGTGGCATCCATGACTTGCAGGGCTGCTGCGATGGGGTCCATCTTTTCCTGGGCAATGATCCTTTGGATCAAGGACCTGAGTGTCCTTGCAGCTTCCACTGAGCTTAAGGATGGCCTGAAGAAGCTTTTGGCAGCAGCAGCCTTTACCACAGATGCATCCCTGGACTCTGCCCAATTAGCAGCAAGCGCCATGGCTGGCAGTGCAGGAGCAAGAAGGGCTGTATGGCTGAGGCCTTGGAAAGCTGACCTAAAAGCCAAAATGGTCCTCACCTCAGTTCCCTTTCAAGGAGGCAAACTGTTTGGAGAACCCATGGAAAGTGTTATGACAGACGAGCCAGAAAAGAAGAAGGGTTTACCAGTTCAACCTTCCAAGAAAGACTCGTGGAGGAAACCCAGCTTCAAACAAAACTTTTCTTTTCGTTCCTCCTTTTGATACAGAGGACACAGGGGAGGTAACAATGGGTACAAACAGTGTTGGCCAAAAGGAGGACGCCCCTCCAGATGCCCAGCGAAGGCTGACAAGGCCAACCCCACATCCTCCTGACTCCTCACCGCCCTCACCCAGGAAGGAACATCTAGGAGGATGTCTCCAAGCATACTATCCCCAATGAATGACAACCATCTCCAACCGATGGGTGAGGGAGACTATCGAGAGAGGGAACTCCATAGAGGTCCAGTCTTGCCCGAAAAACTCTGACAGGTCCCCCCATGGCCAGGGACCCAGACAGACATCGCTGAACATTAGAGGCTATTCACCACCTGATAGAAATCGGGGCCATCAAGCCGGTGACTCCAACAGAAATATTCTCTAGAGTGCACTCTGTATTCTTTACGGTCCCAAAGAAAATTGAGACACCAGGGCCATCCTGGACCTCAAAGGTCTCAACAGACACCTGCATCCCAGGATGTTCAGGATGGGAGACTCTTGTGTCCACCATTCAGGCTTTATGCTTGGAGTCCATATATTTGAAAGATGCATATCTGCATGCGCCGATCAGGGAAGCCCAGAGATGACTCCTCCAATTCACATATGGGGGCCAACACTATCAATACAAGGCTCTACCTTGTGACCTAGCTGCGTCCTCGAGAGTATTGACCAAACTCCTGGTGGTACTGGTGGTGGATCTATGAAGAAAAGGCACCCATGTGTTCCCTTACCTAGATGATATCGTTGCTCTGCGTGTGCAAACGCACGGTAGCAGAGATGCTCTGCGTGTGCAAACGCACGGTAGCAGAGACCGTGGAGTCTCTACAATTTCACCGCTACCTCATCAACTGGAACTAGAACTCTCTGGAACCCAGCCAGATGTTGACCCACCTAGGGGTCTTCCTTGACACCGTCAGGGACAGACTCTTCGTCTCAGGGGAGAGAGAGGAGAAGGTCAAATGTGTGCGCTCAGTGATCAGGGCGAACAAGTTAGCAAACCTCTTGATCTTAGCAAGCGTTCTGGGAATTATGGTCTCGTGCATGGACTCAGTAGGATGGGCCCAGTTCCACCTTTGCTCCCTTCAAGAGTTCCTCCTCCCCTGGTAGTTCCAGATAGCAGCTCAAAGGAACCCAGTCCTCCAGCTACCACCAACCTTACTGAACTCCCTCGACTGGTGGCTGTCACCGGACAGATACACTCAGGGTCTACTGATTCAAGATCCAATCAAGATCTCAGTCATGACAGATGCCAGGCTGTCAGGGTGGGGGGCCCACTGCCAGGTACTCCTAGCACAGGACAGATGGAATGTGGAAGAGTCCAAGGCACACATCAACTTTCTAGAACTGAGAGTCATCAGGTTGTCCCTATCTCACTTCCAGAAACAGCTGTTCCACAGACACATGCTGGTTTTGACAGACAGTATGACCGCCATGGCATAAGTGAACACATGGGAGTCATGAGGTCGCGCCACCTGATGCACGAAGCCTCCAGTCTGATGACCTGGGCGGAGGAGAACCTACAATCCCTGACAGCAATACACGTATGAGGCATACAGAACGTCCAGGCGGACTGGCTCAGCTGAACCACCCTGGACTCCAACGAATGGGAACTGAATCAAGAGGTTTTCACCCAAGTGACAGAGAGATGGGGGTCTCCCTACCTGGACTGTTCGCATCCCACATGAACCACAAAGTGGGCAGATACTTCTTGAGACACAGGGACCCATGGGCGGTAGGGCTGGAAGCAGTGTCCCACCCGTGGCCACGACACCTGTTGTATGCCTTTCCACCAGTTCCCCTCATCCCCAAAGTGCTGAAGAGGATCAAGCTCCTGGAAGCAAGGGTAATTCTGATCACCCTGAAATGGCCATGGAGACTGTGGTTCTCCACCATCAAGGAGCTTCAGATCGTTCTGAGCTTCTGGTTATCCCTGACAGATGACCTGTTCCCCCAGGGCCCACTCCGGTACCACAGCAGTGACAGGCTAAAGTTAACAGCCTGGATGTTGAGCGGGAGCACCTAAAGGCCTATGGATATAGGGACAAGGTTCTGCAGACCCTCTTGGAGGTCAGGAGACAGTCAGCCAACAGAAACTACAATGCCGCGTGGCAGGCCTTCCAGTTCTGGGCAGTCAAGCACCATGTCGGCCACGGACACAGACATCCCTGAGGTCCTGTCCTTTCTGCAAGAGGGGCTAGACAAGGGCCTAGGGGTCAATACCCTTTGGAGACAGGTATCAACATTGTACTCAACTCTATCAAGACTGGGAAAGGAATGACTTGGGGGCGTCCATGTAAAGAGATTCCTCAAGGTGGCGGCTTCCATCACACTGGCGTTCAGACACCGGTTCCCATCTTGGAGACTCAATATAACCCTGGAAGCCTTGCAAGGTTCAAACCTCTCCAACAAGCCCCCTTCAGAATCCTGGTATACAAAGTGGCATTCCTGGTGGCCATCACTTTGGCTAAACAAGTATCAGAACTAGGAGCATTATCAGAGGACCCACAGTTCTGCAGATTGAATACGGACAAAGTCTCTGAGGTTGCATCCTTCCTTTCTGCCAAAAGTGAATTCATCCTTCCACTGCAACCAGGACATCATGCTCCTGTCCTTTTGCTCAAATCCCACACATAACAGGGAGATTCAGTGGCATAAGTTAGATGTAAGGAGGATGCTAAAGATCTACCTAGACAGAACCAGAGATTTCAGAGTAGATTCAGCCTTCTTCCTAGGCTTCAGACAAGGTCAGAGAGGGAAGAAGGTACCTGCAGTGAACCTAACCCGGTGGTTGAGGGGGTGCATCTCCCTCACCTATAAGTTCAAGGGCCTTCAGATTCCTCTAGGGATCACGGCACATTCCCTCCAAAGTGCTGCCACAAATCCAGCACTTTTACAGGGAGTGTCACTGGAAGACATTTGTAAGACAGCCTGTTGGGCCTCTGTCCACACCTTTACCTGCCCTTATCACATTAACATGTGGGCTTTGGCTAGGGCGGTCTTCGGACGGAGGAGTCTACAAAGAGTGCTGCCTTAAATGGCTTTTGATCCATAGGGCGATTTGACTTAGATCCATACTCCCCTTCCATTCTAGGGGTTAGTACTGCTTGGGCACATCCTAGCAAGGACTACTGCCTCCACAGGAGAGAGAGAGAGGAAAATTTGGTTCACCTACCCGGTGAATTTTCTTTCTTCTCTCCAGGGGAGGCAGGAAGTCCGGCCCACCATGATGAGTCCTAAGTTCACGCTTTGTATGACAGTCTTCTGTCTTAACATCTTTCCAAGGGCCAGAAAGTTCCAGGACTACTTGTAGCCAGCAGAGGAATGAACGAAAGAAGGTGCCTCAGAAACTCACCCCATCATTCTCTTCTTTCCTCAGAGAGGTTTCCTGTAGGGGAACCCCCCACCCGCATGGGTCCAAAGGTTCATCACTATTGTTGGTTTTTAAATTGCCTCCAGATTGAGGCTGAGAGTTTGTCAAGTACGTAGACCTCTAACATTTTAGAGGTTGATAGGTTTTTGGGGAGGGTACATAGTGATAGCTTTGGGTAGTCACAGTTTTGGGAAGCTAGGCTGGTATTAGCTCCTCCCCCAGGTCCTGGCATCCAATCAAGACCTTGATCCTGCCTCAGACTCCAATGGTAAGAGCTAAGCCCAGCAAGGACTGCCTGCCTCCCCTGGAGAGAATTCACTGGGTAATTGAACCAAATTTTCCTTTTCTGATGGAATTTTGACTGTGCAGCATTACCATAACATTGGTGTAGCTTTTTGCATTCCATAGTATTACTAACTGAGAATATCTAATTTTGATAGGATCTAGTAGTCCTATCAAGGAACTAGCTCATGGGGAGTTTTGTGTTTAAGACTCTGAAGCTCTAGTCTAAGGGTTGGGGTGATGAAGGATTTGAACAAAGAAAGCCCTATAGAAGGTGGTGTTGGTTGGTGGAAAGTTTACCAAGGACTAGTTAAGAATTCCTTATTTGTTGCTTCAATTCCTTAAGTTACTTTGAAGTTGCTTAACCCCTGTAAATATTTAGTAGAAAAATGATACCTGGGAAAGTTTTGTTCTTCTACTGTGTAGAAGCACTTTGCCAGCATAAACTTTTATTTCTGTGTGTCCATAAAACCTTCTATCTATCTATCTATCTATCTATCTATCTATCTATCTATCTATCTATCTATCTAATCGTGTTCATAATGAATTCTTCAAAATGTTTGCTCTTAGATTTCTAGTGTTTTCAGGCCTTTTTTAAACATGAAACTAAAAGGGGCCATGAATTTTAAAGTTTCAGTAATATTCTCTGGCATGTTGGGTTGGATCAGGATGCTGGTGATGTTGACAATACATTCTCTGCACTTGGCCACAGCATGTTCCATATTTTTCAAACAGAAAAGAAAGCATGATCTCTATCCCTAAGAACTCCATGAATATTCTAAAGACAGGAAAATAAATAGATTCTTAGTAGGCAAAATGTCACAGCAAGTATAAATGAACTGGGTATGTAAAATATACCTCAGTTATTCCTCAAGTCCCAAATTGGCCTCATTACAGGAATTAGTCTTCCAGTGTGACTTGACTGTGGTGATGAGAAGGGCAGGGAAGATGATGTCCCCCCTTAAAGCAAGAATGGTAAAGGGTTACACCACTAAAGTATACCTTTACAAACCTATAGGCTATACCTACTGTGATCTGTGTTTCTGTCCATTTAGAATTATGACTTGTGGTGCCCTATGGGTTGTAACTTTTTGGCTAGCCTTTTTCTTCCCTCTGTTTTTTGACAGATTAAGTTTGCCAGATTTATCAAGCCCTGCTATTTTTTTTTTCCCTGTTCCATGAAGACTGCATTTATTCTTTTCTGAGGGATGTATTGAGCCATTTCAAGAATTATTATGCTGGAGATGAATCTTGCATGCTGTGCTGGGAATTGATTTCTAGTGTAAGGTGAATCCAAAATAGAGCATGTTTTCTTCCTAGAGGTATAAGGACTTTTTATGTCCATTTAAAAAAAATAAATAATCTTTTTTTCTACTAGCCAGTAGTAGAATCAAAGTGCTATGACAGCTTCTTTATTATTTTCATATAGTTACTGAAAAAGATGATGCTGGGAAGAAAGGTTAAAGATAACTTGCTAATTTTGGTTCTCTTCTTTTTAAAACTTTTAATTTGAAATCAACGTTGTTCATGTCTAAGAATTGGCGATACACAATATAACCCTTCATCCAGCATGCAAATCTGTTGTGACATTGCAGTCATTACTTAAAACGGAAGTCACAATCTTTCTTTTTGATTTAAAAAAAATAAATTTTTGTGCACAGCTTGGAATACGACATCTTGTTAATTTGTCCTATTGTGAATATCTTGAGGAGAAAAGAGAGGCATTCATAAATAGCTTAGGAGACCACCTTTTTATATCAGTAATGGGGACTTCTTTTTTTTTTTTTTTTTTTACTGTGGGCAACATTGGCAATTTAAAAATGGCTTCTGGGCCACACTAAAAATACAGAGAGATTGATCTATATCACCCAGAATTTTCATTTCATATTTGTGCTTAATCCATAGACTTCAAGCTATTTTGGTGTCAAAATAGAAGCACTATCTGAGAGAGCTATGCAGAGAAATGTTCAGGTCATAGGGAAAGTGTAGACTACAGAAAGACATGACTGTGGTAAACGGATGCTGGGTACATAGGTTGGGACAATGCATGGGTGAGTGAGTGAGTGAGGGAAGGAAGGAGTAGGTTTCAGATGTAGTTTATGATCCACTCTCTCCCCTTGAGCATGTACCCTCACCTCTGCTGCTTTCCCCCTGAGAAATACTCCTTCAGTGCTTGAGCAGGGTGGGGGTTGGACCTAGAGTCCAGTTCTAGAAATGAAAGAGGCTACATTTTTTTTAAATGAGCCACTGACTGGGAGTTTTAAAACGAGATACTACCCCACATGAGCCATGGATCTGACCACCCGTCTGAAGGTGGAGCAGCAGCTGGATGCACATTCCCACAAGCCACGGAACAACCACTCTCAGTCACTCATGGTCTTGAATTGTTTGGAGCCATACTGTTCCCAGCCCGTCTCCTTCACAGCTCCCTAAAATATAGAAATGTCATGCCTCCTTGTGAGCCAAAGACACATATTTTTAATTTGTCTTTTAATTTCAGTATTTTTAAATTTCATCATAACTTCTTTCCCCCAAAACTTATGTTTCAGTTCTCCACATTCCTAATTTCTAGAGGCTCCAATTTACTGGAAAATCCCAGTGTCCTTAATTAGGGATGGACCCTAATGCTTGGGCAACTAGGGTGAGCCCAACTATTACTAAAGACTTGGGCCTGGCTAAACAAAAGGAACCATTTACTGGAAAACTTAACTTATTTTCAGATGGTCAGCAATAAGTGCAAAGAAATCAATAAAGCCCTCTCACGTCCTTGCAACTGTTGAGAAAGCAGGAACTGGTGAGTGAATATTCACAATAAGGGACCACTTACCTAGCTGTGCTGGAGTTAAGAAGAGTCATATTGATACATTGTTGCTATGGATGTGGTACCCACAACTAATTCCATCAAGGTTTGTTTGATGCTCTAAAGACATTGACCATGTTCCAGCTAACCCCACCCCCTTCCCGCCAGCACAAGGGGTCGTGCACCAGTGGAGAGACCAAGATAGAGCAGGCGGCCAGGAGTGGTGGTGGCGGGGGTTGGCTGCCAGCAAATGGCCACACACCCCTCAAACACAGGAGCCACACACCCCTGCGCCGGCAGTGGAGCAGAGAGCACTGCCCTTTCAATGGGTTCACAACCCCAGGGTTGGTGGACACTCCAGCGGGGTTTACCCCCATGGTGGAGCCCACCGTCCCCTCTCCCCACGAATGGACCAGCTTGGCAGCAGGGCCTTAGACCTGCTCCGAGCAGGCATAAGGCAGTCTAAGCCATAGGGAGCCATGCACCAGCCCCTCCAAAGCTGCTGCACGCACCAGCCCTGGCATCCCCTGAAACTGACCCTGGGCCCATAGCACTCACCCTCGATCATGGGAGCCCTGGACTGTTCCCCCAGCACAGTGAGTGGTACGGGAGGGGCAGGGTCTCTTTGGGGTCTGTCCAGGACTCCCGCGATCGAGGGTGAGTGCTGTGGGCCCAGGACAGGTTTTGGGGACTGCCAGGGCCAGCCTTTAGCAGCTTCGGAGGGTCAGGTCACTATCCTCCTGCTCCTTCCCTGGCTCTGTCTTCTCCAGCTCCACCTGAATGGTGCAGGGTCTGTAGGCAGATACGGCACTGCGGCCATTTCCCTTCCGCGGGCGCAGCTTCTCCCTGCACTGGCGGCTTGCTGGATCGTGCTCATCCTGTGCTTCAAAATATGATACTTTGTAAAGCTGTGAAAACTCACATATGTATCTTAAAATATGCCAGTGAGCTCTTTGACCAGTTTTAGGGTCTTTGTCTCAACCCAATAAATGTACCTGGGGTGTCACCCGCACCCCAGACTTCCTTCCTATAAGTATCGGGTCTCCCAGCATTGGAGCTTGATCATGACCTGTTCTAACTCTGGTAAACAAACTTGCTTTATTTGGACATTCAACATTGTGTCTGACCCCTTAGGGGCTGGTTATTGGGCTGAACTACAGAGGTTTTCTAAACATTTCTGGTAATCATGTTAGAGAAATCTAGTAATGAATGGGTCCCTTGTCCTTTCAAAAACATGAAAAAGGAATAGCCTTTCCAGACAATTATACCAGTAATTCATTTTTTTTCTTTCTCTGGAAATGCTGACTGATAAGCAATACTTTTTGGTGTAATAAAAAATTTGATTGGTACAGTAGTGATTAAGAAAATAGAAGCCAACCAGAAATAAACCCCAATAAGTTAATTAATTCCAGGAAATATAGTCACTTCTGTCTGAAAAGAGACAGCATGAAAATGCTTCTTTATTAGCACTGAATGCTCACTCACAGTGTCTTTAATTATTTGAGAATAATTTGAGTGCATATAGTACACAAATATTGTAAGCATATAGCACTCAAATTATTCTCAGATAATTGAAGACACTGTGAGTCAGCATATAGTGAGCAGCCTTGCCAGCCTTTTATTTTTGGGATAGCGAAAGCAATAAGGTCAGCAAGCATCAACTTTGTGAAAGCTTTCCAATGACTCCATTTATTTGAAACTTACAAATTTCAAGTTTTCCTTTGCAGATTTTTAAAAATGGTAATGAAGTAAGATTCCTGTTACAGAAGACAACACCTTGTCACAAACAATATCTCATCATCAAATGCTTCAGTACAACTTAGGTAGAACCTTGCCTGAATCCCCAATAACTTTGATGATGAGAATTGAGGGTGGCCATTACTAATTTTTTGAAAAGAATATAAGAAAAATAAATTTACTCTTTAAAAAAAAAAAATCCTTCATTTGACATGATGATTATGGTCCTTTTTGTAATCTTGATTTTATTCCATATCTTGTTCCTTATACATTGATTTGTTTGATTAATAATGAAGTATTAAACTAGCTCTATTTGGAGATTGCGGCTATTGAAATATCCATGCTTCCAAACAGTTTAGGTTGCACTGATGCCTTCATTAGTGTCAATGAAACAGTAATTTTCAGATGGAAACACTTGAGTAAACATTTAAGATTAAGTTAATTAGAGTAACTGACATTTCTTTCATTTTTTTCCCACCCATATATTTGTAAAAGTAAAAGTAATTTATTAAACATTGATCCAGAAGTCTTGCAACATTGATAGCTTTTTTACTGTTATAATCTACTTTGTCAAATTATTATTAAATTAGGCTTGAATTGACTTTAGTACAGATTAGGGTTCGAACAAAGTCTAGAAATAAAAAGATCACATTATTGTTGGAATGCCAAGAGTGAATTCTGATAAATAAGTATAGCTAGTAGCCAGGAGTTTAAGGTAATATGATATTACATTCATATGATGGTTAGGATTTATATCCTGAAAAGTATTTTCAAGTCACCATACTAATATGTAACAAAAATGTATTTAAAACAGAAAATGAAAATTGCCTATGAAACAGTGGTGACCGTTCGTACCATAATGTCTGTTGGGATTCCCGCCAGATGTTCACCCCAGTGAATACCTGGTGGAAATCGCATTGACCATGCTTTCCGAAAGCGTTGTGGGATCGGACCCCAAGTGTGGTCGGATTGGCCACGATCCAGGACAGGCTGCAGATAACGTCTGTTACCTGAAGCCCGGCTGGATCGTGGTCCCGGCCATGGTTCGAGATCGGGCGCAGTGGCCGGATTGGCCGCTGCACTCACCCATCTCCTGGAAGGCGGGGGGCTGGGGGGCGGGGCTGTGCGGTCGCACCGCACAGCCCTGTCCCCTCCCCGATCCCCAGGGGGAATCAGACCGGCACGTCTAAGGGACGGACGGCCTGATTCCTGACCGGGATCCGACACAGATCCCAGTCCGTGGTTCAACGTGGCGGACCTCCGGGCCCGTCACATCTGAAATTACCCTTTGTCAATACTATATAAACCATAGTGTTGGTTGTGCATTAGAATTAGGGCAGTGAGGTTCCCCTTTCACTGGGGTGTTCGATTTACCAAACAATTTCAATTTATCAAACAATTTACTCAACTTGCAAAATACCCTAAAATAGTAGAAAGTGGCAAAAAAGCCAGTAAATTACCTCATCTCATGAATGGAGGCTACTTACCTGTTTCTGATGGAAACAGCATTCGCTGTGATTACTCGCTTCTGGCCTAGTGGCAAGCTGCATCCGTTGCGTGCCATGAAAAACTCTCGTTTGTTTCCTCTTCATTCTGTCTTACCACAGTCTCTTTCATCTGCCTATATCATCTTCTCATCATAAATCTGGAGTTATAAGCTTTGAAGTATTATTATTATTATTATTAACAATCATTTATAAAGCACCAGCAGTGTACCTGGCACTTTACAAAGTAATAAAATAGACACGGTCCCTGCCCCTAGGGCTTACAATCTGAGAGACAGGAGCTGGGGGAGAGACTTAGGAAGGGGAACAGAGGGAGAGACAAGGGGTCTAACATTCATGAAGATGCGAGGTCTCAAGTGCACGTACTTGGCTTGGTTACGATGAGAATGACAGCAGGCAGGTCCATGTTGCAAGGATAAGGGTAAACCGATCGTAGGTATAGGAATAGTGGCTCAGCAGGATAAAGAGTCAGACAGAGCAGAGCGAAAGAGGTGAGTTTTAAGGAGAGATTTGAAGGTATGAAGGGAGGGGGCAAGGCGGATGTGGACAGGGAGGGAGTTCCAGGCATGGGGGGCAGCAAGTGAGAAGGGACGAAGGCGCTTAGGGGAGCAGGGAAGGCGTGGAAGGGTGAGAGAAGGGACAGAGGAGGAGCGAAGTGCACGGGCTGGAGTATGGAGGGCGATAAGTGCAGAGAGGTAGGGGGGAGCAAGGTTGTGAAGAGCTTTATAGGTGAAGACTAGGAGCTTGTGCAGGATTCGTTCAGGAAGGGGAAGCCAGTGAAGCGAAGAGAGGAGGGGCTGCACATGGTCGAAGCGACTGGCGAGGTAGATGACCCTGGCAGCAGAGTTTTGGACAGAGATGAGGGGAGAAAGGTGAGACCGGGGAAGGCCAGTGAGAAGGAGGTTACAGTAATCGAGGCGAGAGATGACCAGAGCATGAACAAGAGTTTTGGCAGACGAGACAGAGAGAAAAGGGCGAATCTTAGCAATGTTATGGAGGGAGAAGCGACAGGATTTAGCAACAGAGTCAATGTAGGGTTTAAAAGAAAGGGCTGAGTCAAAGATGAAGCCTAGGCTACGGGCTTGGGGGACAGGCAGGATGGTGACTCCATCAATAGTTATTGACAGTGAGGAAGGAGAGGAAGGATGAGGGGGGAAGATAAGGAGTTCAGTTTTAGCCATGTTGAGTTTGAGTTGACGTTGAGACATCCAGGTAGAGATGTCAGAGAGACAGTTGATGAGACGAGCTTGAACAGAGGGAGAGAGAGAGGGAGTAGAGAGATAGAGTTGAGTGTCATCAGCATAGAGGTGGTATTGGAAGCCATGGGAGGCAATGAGTTTGCCTAAGGATGAGGTATAGATCGAGAAGAGGAGAGGGCCAAGAACAGAGCCTTGAGGAACACCAACTGAGAGGGGGAAGGAGGAGGAGGCGGAGTTGGAGAGAGACACATTAAAGGAGCGGTCAGAGAGGTAGGAGGAGAACCAGTTATGGACAGAGCCACAAAAGCCAAGGGAGTGAAGGGAATCCAGCAAGAGTGAGTGGTCAACAGTATCGAAGGCAGCAGAGAGATCAAGGAGGACAAGAATGGAATAGAGACGTTTAGATTTAGCCACCAGAAGATCGTTGGTGATCTTAGCGAGAGCAGTTTCAGTAGAATGAAGGGGGCGGAAGCCAGATTGGAGGGGGTCAAGGGAGGAGTTGGAGGATAGGAAGTCAAGGCAGCGGGAGTAGACAACACGTTCAAGCAGCTTGGAAGCAAAAGGAAGGAGTGAGACAGGACGATAGCTAGAAGGGTCAGAGGGGTCAAGAGTGGACTTTTTGAGAATAGGAGAGACTGTGGCATGTTTGAAGGCAGAAGGGAAAGAGCCAGTAGAGAGGGAGAGGTTGATGATGTGCAGGAAGGAAGGGGCGACAGTGGGAGTAATGGAGGTGAGGAGGCGGGAAGGAATGGGATCAAGGGGGCAAGTGGAAGGGTTGGAGGAGGAGAGCAGAGAGGAGATTTCCTTAAGGGAGGCAGGGGAGAAGGAGGACATGAGAGAAGGAGGGGGAGGAGGGAGAGGGGTGGGAGTGGGAAGAGAGGAGTGGGAAGCGATGTCGAGGCGGATCTTGTCTATCTTGGAGGTGAAGAAGGAGGCAAGATCCTGAGCAGAAAGGGAAGAAGGAGGGGGAGGACAGGGAGGCTTGAGGAGGGAGTCAAAGGTAGAGAACAGGCGGCGAGGGTCCCGAGAACAGGACTCAATGCGGGAGGCATAGTAGTGTTGTCTAGCAAGGGAGATAGCAGAAGTAAGGGTGGAGAGACAGAATTTGAAGTGAAGGAAGTCAGCGTGAGAATGGGATTTGCGCCAGAGTCGTTCAGCAGCACGAGTGCAAGAACGGAGGTGGCGGATACTAGGGGTGAGCCAAGGACGGGGGTTGTGGGAGAAGGCAGGGCGGGAAGAGAGAGGGGCATGGGAGTCAAGTGTGGAGGAGAGAGAGGCGTTGAGAGCAGAGACAGCGGAGTCAGGGGAGGAGGAAGAGAAGACTGTAGGAAGAAGGGGAGAGAGAGAGGAGGCAAAGTCCAGGGGATCAATAGCTTGAAGGTCACGGAAGGGGCGTAGAGAAGGGGAAGAGGAGGGGGGACAGTGGGAAATGTTGAAAGAGGCAAGGAAGTGGTCTGATATAGGATGAGGATCGAAGGAGAGATCAGCGACAGAGCAGTTTCTAGAGAGGACAAGATCAAGAGTAGGGAATGGCTTTTATTTCATGTTTTTATTATTTCTAATAAATGAGGGTGTATGTCTGATACTGTAAGCACTCCTGTGATACAAATAAATGCAAACAAAATTATTTGAAATGAACCTTTCATGTTGTTTTGAAGGGAATCTATTTATTTTTGGATTTGTAATTGTGTCTTTGATCTCAAAAATACTGTAATAGGATAGATGATTTAGACAGGCCCAACAGGGACATTATGTATATATTGTCAGAATATCCTCACATATTTGTATAACTTAATGGAGTTTTTTTAGAATATGGAGAACAATCAGTTGGATTTTACAGCTTGGGACATCGTTCTGTCCCTGTGATATTCTGCTGAATTAACAGTATAGATCAGGGGTGATGCGCATTGCAGGGTACCATGGGAATTGCCCCTCCTGGCCTGATCCCCCTCCACACGCTCTTCATGTTTTTAAAATGAAAGAAAGAAAAAAAGAAAAGGGAAAAACCCTCACCTGAGTCCCAAAGGCACCGGGGGAGGGGGATAGCCAGCAACCTGCTCCAGACTTGCTCTGAGTCTCCAGTTCAGCAATCAGCTGATCAGCTAAGTGATCAGTGTTGTTGTGCCTCCCTGGACATATGTGCAAGCAGAAGCTGAGGGGGTGGGGTTCAGTGCCTCCTGCTGTAAGGAATCCCTTAAGGGACAAAAGTTTACAAAAGTGATTTGGGCAGCTGGACTTAGAGCCCATACTGCTTGAATGGGGAAAAGCACTTGCTTTCCCCATCAGTGGGGGCAGGGTTCCACAGAGCCCTATGGGCTGCTGTGGAAGACTCTGTCTGGACTGGAGACTCAAATGCCCAGGCGGTGTGTGCCGCTACTGCCACTGCCGCCGCCTGCATGTACCCCACCCTTTAGGGTGGGGTTAAAAGAGAGCTCTCCTCTTGGCATGCTGGTGATCTGTGCCATTTTGGTGGGGAAAGAGTGCTGGCTGGCCTGGTTTGTTTGTGGCTTTGTTACCCCATGCTGCTGCTGGACCTGCATCAGACACATCCCCATTGGTGAGTTAGTTATTTTTTGTTATTTTGTTGGGAAGCACTGGTGAAAACAGGGCCTGGAGGGCTGCTTGGGGGTGGAGAATGGGGCTTCTGGGGGCTGCTTGGGGGGGAGAGAATGGGGCTACTGGGGGGGGAAGAATGGGGCTTCTGGGGGCTGCTGGGGGGAGAGAATGGGGCTTCTGGGGGCAGCTTGGAAGGGGAGAGAATGGGACTGCTGAAGAAAAACGGGCTTCAACAGAGCTGTAACAGTGAAGCATGTTTGGGGGAACAAGTGGAATTCCTCGGTGCTGGTTCAGTTGCTTTAAGATCTGGTTTGCTTTTTCTTGTTCTTTGTTCATGTTTGCATGTGCACTGCTAGTTTCCCCCAACCCCTTCAAGCATGTGCAAAAGTCGTGGCCATTTTCTGGTGCCCCCACTGGCCATGGCTACTTTTGGTTAAAATTGCTCTCTCTCTTGGCTGTTTGTGATGTAAACTGTCTACGTTCTGTTTTACAGGTGGGGGACCTAGGTGCTTGGATGGAAGGGTTTCTAATCTTTGCTGAAATGTTCCTTGCATTTTAAAATGGCCTTGCCCTTTGCAGTTTGGTGGGATGTTGTGGCAGGCTTTTTCACTAATGGCTAGTCCTTGCATGAATGCTCCGTGTTTAGTTGCAGCAGAAACTACCTCTTACATTGCAACAGAGCTGTGTAGCACGTTTTGGGGGACAAGTGGAAATCCCTGCTGCTCCTTTATGGTGTGCTAAGGACTGCATATAATAACATTGTTGCCTTAAGATGGTTTGATTTGCTTGCTCTGTGTTTGCATGATGCTTTGCTGCTTTCCTTCTTCCCTCCCAAGCATGAGTAGAGAGGCCATTTTGTAAATTTGTGGGTCTACTGGTCGTGGCTACTCTTTTTTTTTTTTTTTAATGGTCCCTTCCCTGTTTCAATGCTGCTCCCTGCTGGAAAGTAGTTTCTGGCCTCTCTGCTTGTGACTGTGTGATTTTGAGGATCTTGCCTGGGTTTTTTGTTGAGAAACAGAAATGCATTGTTTAAATGTTGATGGGTCTGCTTTGGTGGCAACAGAGGCCTGTAACTGGCCAAACTTTTTTAAAAGGTCTGTGTGCATGGACAGGCATTTGGCTGCCAGGGATACGGTGTAGGTACTGGGGTGCTGGTCTCAATGGGCCTGGTTTGGTGGCAATGAGCCCTGAAACTGGCCAAACCTTTTTTAAAAGGTCTGTTTGCTTGGACAGGCGTTTGGCTGTTGGGGGTTGGGTGTAGCTACCAGGGATGCTGGTCTGGATGGGCCTGGTTTGGTGGCAATGCAGCCCTGAAACTGGCCAAACTTATTTAAAAAGGCCTGTTTGCTTGGACAGGCATTTGGCTGCCGGGGATACAGTGTTGGTATTGGGGATGCTGGTTTGGATGGGGAGTGTTTGGTTGCTATACAGGCCTGCAGCTGCTCTCCTTGTGAACAGAGGAGAAAGTAGGTAGGAGGAGGGCAGAAGAGAAGGCTTCAGACAACAAGGAGGCCCCTTTCCCCTGTCCCCCACTGAACCCATCTCTTCCCCTTCCTGTTCTCGCACACCAAAACTAAACCCTTTCCCTCCTACTTCTCCTCTGTCCTGTTCTTCTCTTCCCTTTCATTTTCTTCTGAGAATGAAGAGAATTCTGAGAAGAGAATGAAACGGATGCCATGAAAATCGAGGATTCAAGGGTTCAGGATAAAAGTAGGCGATGGCAATGTAATCTATTTTTGTAACCTGCTATGGTTAATTTGGACCTGGTGGGAAACAGAGAGTGAATGGGACCCCAGTAAGAGGGCTCTCTATCCCCCAGTGGGAGTAGTTCACACAGCAGCAAGGAGTTTCCAGTGTTAACTAATGTAATATCCATCCAGTGTTAACCCTGGGAACTCCTTGCTGTTGGGTCAAACCACGCCACTGATCTACTGCTGCCCCTGGCTCTGCCTACTGTTGCCCTGGCTCCACCCCTAGGATCGCCGGCAGCAAAGCCGCCGGCAGTAGGTTCAACCCACTCACTGCCCCACCAGCCTCAAAAACCATCAGCCACAACTGGTATAGATCATCTCTAGGATTAAAGCAGTCCGGTATTGGAGAACACATCCTTAGTCTATCTTCACACTATTTGAAGATAAGAGCTTTGGGGCTTCTGCAAGCAAAAGGTAAGAGGAGGGGATACTTTTGAGGAAATGGGAAGGAAACAGCTAAATTACAGTGGTTAGTTACTCAATATGAACCTCCTGTTTAAATAAAAATTAAAGAAAAGTGCAGAATACAGCAATACCTTAAATACCTACCCAGTTCTGCCTTCTCATTCCTTGTATCACATTTAAAATATGTTTTTCGAATCAGCATATTGGCTGTTTCTGATTTAGTAGATAAGCTAATTTATGGGGAAAGCCAGACAAGATGTTACCGCAAGTTGGGCATCCTTATCCCAATTTATCCCTCACTCGCTGTGTTCTTGATCGGCCCCTGCGGTCATCAGGGGAGCGCTCTTTGGAGGTCCCTCAGACAAGATGGGTGGCCACCAATCATAGGGCTTTTTCGATGGTCACCCCCAGGCCGTGGAACTCCCTGCCTGAGGGGGTCTGATTGGCCCAGAGCCTTGTCTCTTTCCAGTGTGGCTGTAAGACCTGACTGTTCTGTCAGGTGTTTGGCGAGGGAAAGGGGTAGGGAGGGGTGAGGGTTTATTTTCCCAGTTGTAGGTTTTTGTTAATGTTAATTGTGTATATATTTTATATTGATGTTGTTTTTATTGATTTTATGGAATTGTATTTTATATAAGTTGTTCATTGCCCAGGGCTGCCAGAGGCAGGATGGGCGAGATAATAATAATAATTTGGGCACCGTTGCCATGAGATGCAGTGGTTCATATGATCAGCTGCCACCAGATGTTTACCCCACCCCAGAGAGAGGGAGAGGGCAGCTGACTTCTTACACCATGCATCCTTGGAAAAAGGGCAGGGACACAGGGCATAGCAGCCTTACCCAAAGTGGGGTAAGGCTGCCCAACTCTCAGTAGTGCGCCACCGCTTATGGGCCAAGTCCCTATCTGCCCCACCCACAGGGATTTGAAAAGCAGGTGCTGTCACCATTCCTACACAGCTATGTCACAGCTTGGGAGCTGGGATAATAGGTGGGCTGGGGGATAGTGGGGTGGGTGAGGCTGGACCTCCATGTGTATAATAGATATCTCGGACCATCCCAGGTCCCGGTTTCTCTGCAGGAGGCAGACCATGTGTCCTGCTTTCTGCACTGGCTCTGAGTTGTGATAGCTGCAATTGTCCACCCTGGGGAACACATGGGGGATTGTTCCCTCCCAGCTCATGTGGCTTCACCCCAGAGTTGTCCTAAGCCTTTGGGGAAGGGTGGGATATAAATACAAATAAATAATTGAATAAATGTTACAAGCCTTAGCTAACCTGATCACAACTAGAAAGGCAGTTTTAATTAAGACAATTATATCAGTTATGACAATCCTGTTGTCAAAACAGAAGTGTCTCTTAGCTGTGCTTGGAGGCCAAGAGTGACATCTAAATGTGTGTTAACTTGTAAAGTATTGCTTTATACAAAATAAAAACTGTAGTGAGAACTTACGATTTTTTTCTGACCCTGATTTGAATTAACAATGCTGTCAACGTATGATCATTTCAGCAAAGGAGATTTCAAATCTATATTGCCAAGTGTTTCATTGCAAGAAGAATACTTTACAACCTGTTGTAAAATTTAATCCCAAATGAGCAAGACCATAACATTACAGTTCATTTGAATCTGCCAATTCTTGAAGTTTCTAAATCATTACTTAGATTTCAAATTGTTGCATGGGTTGTAGCTATGCAATCCATGAGAATTTAGTTGGAGTGTCATGAACGACTAACAACATTTTAAAAGGAGGATCGTATTGAGTCACTGACCACTGTAATTTAGCTCTTTCTGTTCCCTTCCCATTTGACTGTAATTCAAATAAATTAAAATCTGCATCTGCTCCGAACAGTCAGGCATTTAGACATAGTTGGAGATTTGGGGGCTAAGATTCACCCCCTAAGGACACTTGGTGTTAACAGAAGAGACAGCAGAGGGCTGCTGTCGCAACACGATCCGTACCAGGAAGCTGCAGTGTTTGCACTAAGCTTGAGGATTGCTCAGTAGCACCATATTAATCGTGCAAAGTCATTAACATATAAATATAAAGGTCAGTTTGAAGGCTTAATATTGAGTGCTTGTAGTAAGAGTGGTGAATGGGGGTTGTGATTGTAAAAGGGAGGTAGTTAAAACCAGATAAGGGAATTTATTATGCTTATATAATGCCATGTTGAAGGATTGAAATGCTTATTTCCTTGCTTTGTATTGGTTAGTAATGTAGCCTAGCAACCTTAGCACAAAGATATCTGAATAGATAGATCATTTTTAAAATTACCATATTGCAATTACAGCAATTGAAAACCCTCCGTTCTTTATTATTGAACTGCTGCAGAGTTTCCAGCCAGGGTATTCCAAGTTCGAAGAACCTTGCTTGAGAAATTAGTTCCAGGATAACAGAGAACACTGTGGGGTTGTTGTAAAAGGGATGGGTGCAGAATCAAGGGTACAGAAATTAGTTAAGTAAAATGGCGTTGAAATTAGATAACTCATTAGAGAATGTTGACAAATGAGAGGAATCAGAGAAGAGCACCAAAGATGGCAAAGGGGCTAGAATGCAAGTTACATAAGAAAAAGCTGAAGGAACTGGAAATGTTTAACCAGGAGAAAATATTACTAAAGTAGGACATGAGAACAGCTTTCAAATATCTGAAAGGTTATTTATTTATTCATTATCAATAAATATCTGAAAAGCTGCCATAAACGGATGGAGAACAGTTGTTCTCCACTGCCATGGAAGATAGTAGAAGAGAATGGGCTGAAATTGTGTGAAAGTAGATTTCAGTTAAGTATTAGGAAAAACTTTCTACCCGTAAGAACAGTTAGGTAATAGAATAGGTCGCATAGGGGAGGCTGCAGAATCCTCTTCATTGGATGTTGTAGCTGGCTGGATGAGAATCTGCCTGTGATGCTGTAGCCATAGGGAATTCCACCTGGGCAGAAGGTTGGATGAAGGGACCCTTGTTCTGGTCCCTTCCATCCCCACAACTCTTACTAAATTTATGCTTGCAATGTAGGCCATGATACTAGAACTACTAACTCCATAATAAGGTTTAAGGACCGTAGCCATGATAGTTGTATATTTTACTTATAAGAATAAGCTCTGTTTGATATATTTGTATTTTCTTCCAGCAGTAGCTGGAAGAAACTTAAATTCACAGCCACTGTTCATTATAAACAGGGAGCTGCTGAAGTCCCGATTTTGAGGAAACCGCTTGCCCTACATTTCTGAAAATTTAACCATGACTGTAAGTTGTGAGGACCATCATACGCACAAAGTTTGAAGAAGATCCATGGGGAAAATAAAATGTTATGACTGTTTTAACATTAATTGCTTATGGTCAAAATGCACACCATCCTCACGTATTTGAATCATCAGTATCTCCTCCCCCTGGATGAGTTGAGCCCCCAAACTTGACAGGCTTCCAGAATGAGATCAATAACAAGTGCTTCTGAAATATGATACTGATTGATGCAGCCAAAACCGAGATATTATGATCAAAAATTCAGTTCTGCAGGTTCATGCATGCGCACTTGAGCTCCTCTCTCCTGTCGGAGAGCCGGGGAAGCGGCTGCATCCCGTCCCTCTGTGAGCTCTCCATTATAAACAGGGGACTGCTGAAGCCCCGATTTTCAGGAAACCACTTGAGCTACATTGCGGAAAATTTATCCATGGCTATAAGTTGTGAAGACCATCATATGCACAAAGTTTGAAAAAGATCCATTAGGAAAATAAAATGTTATAACTGCTTAAACGTTAATAGAAACAGCTCGGTTCTGCAGCCTCGCACATGCTCAGTTGAGCAGCTGCTGACCTGAAAGGTACGTGACACAACTTTTAAAAATCACACAACTTTTTGAGAAGGCAGCTCCAACACAAAGACTTTACACTCCAGTGAGTTTCGTGTTCGTTACGCAGCGCCCCGCTTCCCCGGCTCCCGGAGAGGGCAGAGGAGCTGAGCCAGGAAGCGGGGCACTGTGTAACTGACATGAAACTGACTGGAGTGTAGAGTGTGTGTGATGGAGCTGGCTTCTGAAAGATACATGATTTTCAATAGTAGGGTTTAAAATCTACTTTTTACAATCATGTATCTTTCAGAAGCCAGGTATCTTTCATGTATCTTCCAGAATCACGTATCTTTCAAAAGAAAGGTGGTTCCTTGCAGAATAGCTGCCCAGGTTTTTGCAAGAGGAGAACATGACCTTTTCTTAGGGCACTCTTTCTTTCCAGGGTGCACACAGGGTGCAGCAGTAGCACCCAGAAGGTAGGAACCGGAATGCCTGGCAAGGGCAGCAGCAGCAGCTGCCTGCCCCCGGCGGATTATGGATTGGGGGGGCGGGATTGGTGCAGAGCCAGTCTGTGCCCAGCTGGGGCTGTGCCTGCTGTTTCCCACGATTTTCTATCACCTGGCTGGCTAGCTCTGTCACACAGACTTTGCTGATGCTGCTCTGCAAAGTTGCTCCACAGCTCAGAGCGATGTAAGTGGAGGAGACCTGGAGAGGCAGTCATTCTCCTGCTTCTCCTCCCCGAGTGCAACCCCTAGGAAAGTTACGTGATTTTAAAAAGTACAGTCACTTAGCTTTCCTTAACACACAGCATAAGGAAGAGATGCAGCTAATTAATTACTGTGAACTTTTATGCCATCCCTCTCCTGCCTCTCCCTCCTAATGCTGCTGCAGCCCACCCGATCAGGCTGGGAGATAAAGCTCCTCCCCATGTGCTGATCAGAAGCTTGTAACAAAGGTTCTTCGAGATGCCTCCCAACATTCTCACAACTGGGTTCTGCATACTCACCCTATTTAAATAATAGACCACATGATGGTCTCGACCTCCTCTATTATAAAAAGGGCTCTCCCGAATTTCTTATCATAATTCGACAACATACAATTTTTTCACAGTGCATTGTCTGTGCTTTACATGTATACAAATTTAATACAATTAATACAATAATTTTGGTCCACCAGTGTTGGGCCTCTTTGTGTACTCATAATTGCAGGGTCTCCAAGTTCCTTTCCAGGACGAATGGCCTGGAGTGGTGCTCTGAGTCAAGGGTGGCCTAGGGGGGCTTCTTTAAGAATTCTCTCCCTTTCCCTTAATCCCTTGAGTAACTTGGAAGACTAGAGAGAAAGGAACTTGTGTGATCCTGCTGGAACCACACTAGTGGTTCTCTGATGTCATTATCATGGTGGTGAGAGGCCCGCTACATCTTGCTGCGAGTCCAAATTTCCTATCCCAGGGACTGGTTCGAGACCCACAGATGTTTCAGCTTGCCACTTGGCTGTTGAAAGGGTTCTATTGACTGCCTTTGGTTACTCTGGTAATCTCTTAGATACCTTGTTATCATCTCTCCAGTCTTCGACCAAACATTTATATGGTGCAAATTGGGTGAAGTTTGTATACTGGTTCAGCAGACAGGGTGCAGGTTGGGTGCGGGAGTATTGGAGGTCCTGCAGTTTCTCTAGGAAGTGGGGTCTCAAAATGGGTGTCAAGGCCGATACTCCCTTGGTTATTGTCTGCTGTGGAGGCCAGACTTCCTTTTCCTCATACTCTCACTTTCTGTATCAGGCAGTGCTCTACCTTTCTAAGTTAGCTTTGGCAGCCATGTCCTGGGGACCTGGTGCAGAGGTATGCCCCTCTCACTAGCAGCGACTGTCTATCATTTGGATCCTGCCTACTGCTGCGTGAGTAGGGACATAACCTGTCAGCAGAAAAATGGAAATTCATAAGTAAGGAAATTTCCCTTTCTTCCAATGAACCCTTTTTCATTCCCATATAAATAGCATTTAAAGAAAAACATCCATTTGGTCTGCATCTAAACACTCTTATGAAAGTCACTCTTTCTCTCTCTTTCTCTCTTCATACAGAGCAGATGTCCCATCTGTTCCTGGACCAAATCCACTGCAGCACTGAAACCTGTCTAACAGTGGTTTTCTAAGAGAAATATACTAGGTTTGCATTGGGTTAAGAGATTTGCTGGCCAAGCTATAGTTAAGAACAATTTTAAAAAATGAAAGAAGTAAAAAAACCAAAAACAAAATAAAACTATAAAAACTAGTACCTTTCTTCCAGTCTTGTAAGAGATCTAGACTCTAATGTCTGCTAAGTACACTGGTCTGCTAAGTACAAACAAGGTCAGAGGAAAGTAACTTTCTTTTACATTCCTTGTTGCTAAAACAAGCAAATATGTAAGAGCTTGCTCACATGCAACATATTATCCTTGCTTTTCTTTCCTCAGTGTGCTATGGGGAATAATTTTGTTGCAGCTGTTTTGTCGAATGTACAAATGCTGCCTTAGGAAATGCTGGTTTGCAGAGAGATGAAATGCAAAACCATGGCAGTAAGGTCATTTTTATTAACTATCTGAATGAATCGCAGCTAAGATCTGCATTCATTTCATCTGCAATAGAAGTTCTGGTAACTCTTTATAAGCAGGCTGTATAGAATACTATTATGATTTTGCAATTTTATTTTAATTTTTTTTTAAAATGGCATTCAAATACAAATGTACTGGGCCTGCTTGACTAAACAGAGTACAATTGAATGGGTTTTAGTTAGTGGAATTCCTCTTGCATGAAGTAGTTGAAGCACAATGTATATTATCATCAGTTATCATCATCTTTTGAAAACTTATCTTATTGAGAAATTATTCTGCTGCCATTTCCCTAAAGCTGTAAATATTATTGCTTCCTAACATTGACAGGTGATACCAGCAGCCTGGAGGGTCCAACAAAAGATAGATTTCCTTAGGTAGTACGACAGATTATCTTGTGCTCCTCTATTCTTTCTCAAGCCTTGCCTGTCTTACTTTCTTGAAATATCTCACCACCTTCTCCCTCCCTGTAGATTATAGCTTTGGAATTAGGACTGTACTTTGTGTCTCTTTGTTTACCTGTTTGAAAGATATCTGTCTCCTCCAGATGGCTCCCTCTTCTAATTTTCTTAACAGCTTGTGTATCTAATTTCTAATTACATGAGGGATGTCTTCATTTCCATTTTTCCTTCTCATTCTTGATGTTAAGCAAAGGACTCTGCTAGCCAGCTGCAAGGATATTCCTTTAAAATAGCTGTCAAACCTTTTTTTTTTACATGCAATGAAGACTGCCATTTATCATCTGAGTTTTTGCTATTTTCCATCCCTAACTGGTTTTCCCACTTCAGCTTTTTTCCCTCTTAATCTAGTTCTTTATCCCAGATTACATCAACATTTATTATCTTACATCTTATATGTGATCTTTCTCTTTATATTTTATAGAGTTTAGAGTTCTTTGATATCTCTCTCTTGGGTTTTTATGTATTCACCATCTTTACTACAAAGATACGTTGCTAACAAACTTATAGTAAGAACAGAGAGTTCAGTGGCACTTTAAAGACTAGCAAATATTTATTATTGCATGAGCTTTCATCAGCACAAGCTGACTTCCTCAGATACTTGGAACACAGCTACATTTCTAGTTTTTGCAAGCTTATAGTAGGGTGCATTCCTCCATCCATTAAAGTCAATGACTCAGCTCCCATTGATTTTAACTACAGAGTATTGCATCCTCAGTTTCATACTCAGTTTCATCCTCTCTGCTCTCCTTCTCCAACCCTTCCACTTGCCCCCTTGATCCCATTCCTTCCCGCCTCCTCACCTCCGTTACTCCCACTGTCGCCCCCTCCTTCCTGCACATCATCAACCTCTCCCTCTCTACTGGCTCTCTCCGTTCTGCCTTCAAACATGCCACAGTCTCTCCTATTCTCAAAAAGTTCACTCTTGACCCCTCTGACCCTTCTAGCTATCGTCCTGTCTCACTCCTTCCTTTTCCTTCCAAGCTGCTTGAACG
>QEPC01001478.1:4163202-4174072 GCA_003113815.1 Sphenodon punctatus | reverse complement strand
AAATTAATTCACAATTAGAGCAATATTTAATATTTTATCATCAACATACATGTAATATATGTACTAAATTCCTTACCATACATACTTCATTTTTATCAATAACTAAACTTGCACATTTTACAATTATGAAACTAATTTATTCTCATAATTTGACAAGGAACAATTGTGTCAGAGTAATTTAAGTCTGTTATTTACATGTATACAAATTGTGTACATTCGTACAATGAAGTAAAGAATGTGAGTGTAGACATTATGCAGTTCGTTGTACACAATGAAGTTATGTAGACACAGACTTAAATTACTTTAAATTACCAAAATTAAATTAGCTTACATCATAGAAAAACATAAAAAAACAACTAAAAATACTCCCAACCCCTTCCCTAACTCCTCCACCCAATCCGACCCAACCCTATCCCTACGTGCAAAACACCTAGCCAAACAAAAAGGTCTTACATTGGTTCTGGAAGATGAGCAGGCTTGGGCTTAGACAGATCTCCAAGGGGAGGGAGTTCCATAACTGTGTGGCAGCCACTGAGAGTGCCTCTGTGTGTGCCCTTGTTGTGGGAACCTCACAGACAAATGGTTCCTGCAAAAGGGCACTCCCGGCTGACTTCAGAGGCTGGGACGGAACATGAGAGAAGAGGCAGGTCTTTCAGATACTTGTTGCCCAAGCTGTTTAAGACCTTATAGGTCAAAACCAGCACTTGGAATTGTGCCTGGAAAGCTATAGGCAGCCAGTGCAGACTGGAGCGTTGGTTTTGTGCTGCCAGCAGCCTGCCCCCGACAGAAGACGGGCCACTAAACAAGGAAGAGGAGAAAAGGGGGGCGGGGGTAACAAGTAATTTTTTTTAGTTGGGCTCTTAGCTGTCCCTTAACATCTCACAGTTGGGTCCAGTTAGACACTTTAGCCAGCCAGAGTGCTGACCTTGTAAAAGCTTGTAACCTGCAATCACTTATCCACTTGGGGACTGAGGCGGCCACTTTCCATTCTCATATTACCTTATCTTCCATGATGTACTCTGTAACGGTCTGTGACATCACCGATTGCAGGAGGAGACAGTCAATACCCATTCTCATGGGAGATACCTCCCACCGCTGCTGCGAACACACGTCGTCACCAGTTCTGAAGAAAAAACCTTGCACCTTTTCACATTTCACATTTTGCCCAAGTGTTCTCAGGCGTGAGCTATAAGTGATGTCCAAATCCAGAAGTATCATAACGCAAGTATTCCCACAGTCCAGATTTCATGTAATTGTAGTACCTGTCACAAACACTGCATTCCCACATTCCAAATTTCACAGTAGATTAGTTCCCGTCACTGTAAAAGTAGGATTTCCCCACCCTGACATCCGTGATTACATTTACCTGAGCTTGTGTGAAGGACATGGACAAGTGCATTCACACACAAGTATGAAACTTGCGGTACTATTACGTTTGTGTGAAAAATCATCTTGTCTGAAAGTGACCTGAGTGTGCTTCCAGGCCGTTACAAGCGTTTTTGCTGGGAATCACTAGGAAATGTGATGGCTGCAAAGCAAGTAATTCCTTTTTAACGGTGACATTTACAGGACAAGTGGTGAGGGTGAATTGAAGGGTCAGAGGAGGATTTGTGGACTCTGAGAATGAGGGCAGAGCCTGGCTCATGTCTGGAATAAGTCTCAGCCTGTCTTCCTGTTTCTGGACACACTCTTTGATCTGGCGGGAGGGCAGATCCACTGCATAAGCTGAGCAGAGGCTGAAGGGTGATGGGGTTTCAGGAGGTACTGAGAGGCTATATGGGCTACTGCTGTTCATTGCTTGAAGCAGAGCCACTCCCCTGGCTTGCATGCTCTATCGTTCTCTTCAGTTTGCATATACTCACATTAACCAGTGCAGATTTATGCAAATTACCTGTGCGCAGTTGTCTTCCCTTGGAAAGGTGGCAACCCTAACTTCTGGCTTGATTTTTAGGTTAAACTGCTTTCCTTCCAGAACAGACTTCCAGGATTAATGCTACCTAAACATATAGATACAAATTCCTGGGTTTTACTCAGGAACATATACAATGTTACTTTAAGACCCTAGGGAATTTCAGTGTTGTACAGATGCCAATGCAGTTACTTTACCCTTCTGCAACAATGAGTATCGTCATGGTGACTGCCTATTCAGGTTTCCGTATGGTCTCATGATTCCACTGAGGCCATGAGCACTGTAGGGGTGGGAATATTGGTATTGGATAAATCCGAATCACTCAATAATCAAGTATATAATAATAATCAAGTATATCGGATTAATTCGATAATCACCGGTATCGGCATACCGGAGTTTTAACATTGGCCACTTTACCGTTTTATTTTACATCACGGCCATTGAAGTGAATTATTATTATTATTATTAACAAACATTTATATAGCACCAGCAGTGTACCTGGCACTTTACAAAGTAATAAAATAGACATGGTCTGGGGGAGAGACTTAGGAAGGGGAACAGAGGGAGAGACAAGGGGTCTAACATTCATGAAGATGCGAGGTCTCAATGGCTTGAAGGCCGCAATGTAAAAAAACCAGTAAAGCGGCCAATGTTAAAAATCCTGTATGCCGATACTGGGGAGATCCGATACCGATAAATCTGGTATCTGGTATTCTCCCCGGTGTCCCATCCCTAATGAGCAGCTTACGCACAATTCCTCTAACTTAGGGCACATTCACACAACACATCTCAAGCAGGGGGAGCCAACATGGATTACAACCTGTGTCAGCTAATTTTCCATCGCAAGTGTGTGTGTGAAAGGTTTATATGGTAGGTAAACTTGTGCCAAGCAACCGTGAACATATCTGAATCCAGGGATCTATACCGGTGACTAACAAGCTACCTTTACTCTTTTTCAGTCTTGTTTTGATTTCAGCTTTCCCTATGTGGAGAATCTGAGCCATAAAATATTTATTACCAACTTCCTTTATCTTTCCCTTTATCCCCATCTTTAGTCAGGTCTGACTGGGTTTTGTTATTAATCATAATGCCTTGTCTTAGTCCATTCATAAACTCTTTGGACAGGGATATGCCATCCTATATCTTCATAAAGAGCTCTGTCCTTCTAATGACCCTATGTATCTAATAAAATAATAATAAATCCTGTTTAGTTCTTATAGTTTTCTCTCTTTTGCTGTCCTTGTTAATTACCAGCATATGCAATTTTAATCACCCTTTTCATTTAGCATCTGTTTTTGTCGTCTGCCTGATTCATCCCATGATACCATAATTCACAGTTTGTATTCTCTCCATTATAGTTGCATATTTTCTAATCACAGACATTAGGCTAGTGCCATTCATACCACATTGCAGAAGAATATTTTGCATTAAAGAAGCTGCTGGTTAAATGTAAATGCATTGTTCACCACTAGTAATAGAGAATGGACAGATACATATGACAGTTAAAATGGGCTTTTGATCAAGTGTAATTTGTAGTTTTATCAAGAGTGTCATGGTCTTTTTGAAAAGGTGTTATGTAAAGAAGTCTTTACAGCAAAAAATTCCTTCTACAATGCAGTTGTTTTTAATAAATCATTTTATTCTACTAAAGTGAAATTGGAGAAAAGTAATATCATACCTTTTAAAAGGCTTTATTGCTTTAATGGATCAAATGGTATTGTTTTTCTTTAAACCCAGCCAATATTGTTTAATCACATACTGTGTGTTTTTATTATTCTTTCTTCACTGTCCCACATCACGTGCTCCAGGGTGATTGCTGAAGCTTTCATTGCTCTCCTGACCTGGAACTTGAGTAAATTGTTCAGCTCTAGCAAAAAAGCCAAAAGGTTATGGTAAAGTACCTTTCAATGCATAAATCTGTACAGTCCAGATGCATATTTTTATACATTTCAATTTACTGTGTTGCAGGATTGCATTGATGCAGGTTGGTGGGAAGGAGAACTCAATGGCAGGCGAGGAGTGTTTCCAGATAACTTTGTCAAGCTTCTTCCCTCTGATTTTGAAAAAGAAGTATGTGCAATTGTCAGCTTCCCCTTTATAAATTTGTTGTAGAAATTTGCTAAAGACATTTGCTATCAATCATATGAAATGATAAAATACCCCAAAATGATTATGAAAACTGAAATTGCTTGTACTGATACAAAAGCATAGCTTGAGGTTAAGTTCTGTTATGTCTTTAGAATCTATTATACCAGTTTTGTAGACTCGTAAAATCAGTCATTCAACCTTGGATGCATTGTTCTAAAAGTCCTCTATTCCATGCCCTAAGTTTATAGAAGAGAGAGAGTGGATGGAGATAATGTTTTAATTTGCCAAGTTCTATGATGCAGTTATTATCAGAATCACTATTGTAGACTCTAATGTGTTTATGACAGAGTATGAAACATTAGTCTACCACTTGCTTTAGACAGATGTCATCTTTTCTTGCCAGTAGCCATACTTTAAAGTATTATTCCAGAAAGAAAAGGGTGAAATTCTAACTGCTCTCTTTGAATGAAAAAACCAACCTTGTATTATGACTTGGTCAGCAGGGTTCTGTAAGAAGCAGCTTTAAAAAGGGAAAACACACTTAAAATCTGTGAAAAAGGTTTTTGCTGTTAATATTTATCTTAAGATGGGAAAGAATACTTGCTTGAGCTACCATTTGGAAATCCTAGAACATGTTCTGAGAAGGAGCCAAGCAGATTCCTCTTCTATAAAGACATTATCCTCATCTTCAGGAAACTCTGGAGTTATAATATAATAATAATAATATTATAATAATATTTATTGAGGGAACTAGCTTTCGCCATGTCCCAGAACATTTCAGTAAAAGAATTAACATCAGTAGCAAAACATTAAGCAGCACCTGAAGTAAATACAACAATAATATATCAACAAATGATGTAAACCAATCATAAACAAACAGTTCAGGAGTATCGTTTACAGAGATCACGTGCTAACAAAGCCAGTTTGACTACAAGATCCACTGTTTTGGTGGTTGTGAAAAAAATCAATAATTGGACGGGTGACGAATATGGTCTTAGAACTAGCCAAGGAGCTAGCAATGACTCCCTCAAATGCAGCGTAAGCGGAGACACAAATAAAACATGCAATAAATCCTCAACACATCCCAAGTTGCATCCACACAGTCTACTTGCATATGGAATCCCCAGCCACCTCCCAGTCAATACTTTTGTTGGCAGTAAATCAGACTGCAAAAGAGTCAAAGCTCTACGCAGACCGGGATCTTCTAGCAAGTCCAAATATAATTCCCGCCCGGAGGTATATTTAAACTCTTTATATAGCAGAGCACTCTTAAGCATCTGTATTTCCCATAGATCTAGTTGGATTGCCTGATCTACTAGCTTTTTTTGGATGAGTCTTCTACTACATAAGGGAAGTAGGCTTAGCAAATCCAAGGAAAGACCTAGCTTGCATAGCTGGTCGATGGCCCTAGTATTCCATAGAGGTTGGTGCGGACCAAATCCGAGCCTCGTCATAACACCGGCGAGGCAACCTATCCTCCGTCATCTCTTCCAGCTTGCACCAATAATTCAGCACAGCCCTTACAATCTTAACCCTTATGGGCATAGTTCCAGTCTCTAACCGTAATAAGCAGGGAGGCACACACTTGGGCACTGCCAGAAGAGTTCTCAGAAACAAATTCTGGGGGAACCTCTGGAGTTATTGTGATACTAAGAACTTATAATCAGGGACTAGATGTATATTTCAGAGTTATTATGTAAGCCATCAGTGATAAAACCAAGACTTGGTAAAAATCTGTCTAAAGCACTGACAGTAAAATTGGATGCCAGAGGCAAAAGATTCAGTAACTTAGAAAGCTTGATAAAGAAAGCACAAAACTCACATAAGCTAACATAATTAATAATTGAAGATGAAGGTAAAATTACAGCCCTTGCCAAGAGCAACAAAAGGTCTTTCATGGAGTAAAATATTCAACATTGGAGTGGAAATAGCTGAAGGGCTAGGGATGAGAGTTGATTTCCAGAAGAGGCAGAGACCTTGAACCTTTAAAAATTGGTAGCAAGGGTATATTTTCACATGTTTTACTATTCGTTGTCTTCTCTGCCGCATTACATCTTCACAGTTTGATAGGAAATATTATACACCTTAATTAAAAGTAGTTTTGAAGTTTAGAATATCGTACATTATAGGCAGCAAAGCCTGTATTTAGTTGCCTGTTGTTGCTTTCCAGAATATTACCCTCTTTTCAGCTGATTATTACTTTGCCAAACTTTGGTAATATGTCTGTATGTTGCTTTCCAGTTTGTTGGTGTGTTTTCCCTTTTTAAAAATGTCATGATTTTTTAGCACAGTTTCAATATTTTGAGTCCAAACTCCCTGATTTCTGAACATTTGTGGTTGGAAACACGGAGAAGGATCTGTAAGACAATGTGTCACAGAAATGCAGGCCAGGATTCTCCAGACTCCCATCACTCTGCTGTCTAACAAATAAGCAAATTTAGGTTTGTGACATCATGCCTACTACTGACTGGTCCATCTTTACAGGATAACAGGCTATCCTACCAGTAACTCTACTAGCCTCCTCTGACTAAGCTCTGTCTACCTTCCTGCAGCAGAGAGTTCTAGGCTTGCAACCTATTCTGTGCTGAGCTGCATTAACTGTGACCTCTTACACAGCTAGCTCAAGCCCAGAAGTTAGCCTAGGGCTAAAGGTACCTGTGACAGGAGCATGGAGGCTTGAAACCTCTTCAAGTGCTCTTTAGGGGGAAATTAAATCCTGACTGGGTTTTATACAAACTGAGACTGAAGCATAATATTTATTTGGGAACCATTGACAGGAACCTAAAAGTTTCACCACAGAGGATGGTTGCAAGGGACGGAGGTGTCCAGGCAGTTGTATATAATAGAATTGTACAATAGAGATGGTTTGCTTTTAAAAAACTATATTAGAAACATGCTAAAACTGCAAAGTGGAACACTCCTAAATTAGAAAATGCCAGAATTAAAGTTGTATGTGTGTATTGTTTCCTATGAATGTGTAAAGCTTTTTTAATGACACAAGCATGTTTTTCCCCAAGAGGAAAACCTTTTGGTAGGTGGTGTAAGGGATGTAGCATGTCTGGGATGTAGGTGGGGTTGGGGCACAGAGACTGAGAGCAATGGATGGAGCAGAGCGAGAGACAAGGCTAGGCAGGCTAGAGACAGACTGGGAACAAAAGCAAGGGCTAGAGCAGAGGCAGGATGAGAAACAGAAAGAGAGTAAGTTGCTTCTTGTGGAAACTGCGCAGCCTTATAAGCAAACCTAGGGGCAATCAGAGTAACCATTTATGGTTTTTATATATATATATATATATATATATATATATATATATATATATATATAAACTTTATTGAGTGACCTAAAGGTCATTTCAACCAATTACAAAACCATTGACACAGTTGCACCCAGGCATCCACTCCCACCACTTCATCAGCACAGGTCTCCCTGGTGTACGGAAGACCTAAGCTGGTTGAAGCAGGAGCGTAGGTGGTTAGAGGGCAGGGGGCATTTGACTCACACTGAAGCTGACCAATTATGGCATAGCTCTTTTTTAAAGGGCTATGCCATGACTGTGATGGTGGCGAAAAAGGTTGTCTTCTCTGCTATCATAGTATCTCATCTGACAGAGTTGTTTGGTGTGGTGAGGGGCCTGGTTAAACCAGCCTGTGTCTACCAGAAAATGTAGTCATACATAGCCTGCTGTGACATTTTTATTAATTACTTTGTAGACAAAATCACTCGTAGTCACCAGGTTTCCTAGTTTTACGTGACAAAAAATTGGAAATTCTCTTGATTAAAAAAAATAATTATTTGATTAAAAAAAAATCTGTTTTTCTGCGATTAAATGTAAACACTAGTTGTCTTTCCCTTACCACAATATATATAGATATGAGTTAGAACACCACATTTTATTGTAATATTTTCATTTTTATGCAGTTTTGCAGCTACCTGTCCCACCAACACGCCCCCCAAATAAATAAATAAATCATGGTCTGTGGCAAATGCAGAGCCCCCACCCCCACAGCACATGCCTTTAGGTTGCTTCCCCTCCACTGCCCTGCACTCAGTGCCTCCTCCTCCCACCCTGGTCCCCGATGGCTCTGCCAACCAGAAAGGGGGACCATATAGAGGCTGGCACTTGGGGAAGCTGCTATGGGCCCAGTTAGGCCCACCGCCTGTCCCCTCTTCCCAAAGTCCAGAAGACCTGACCACCCCAATTCATAGTGCCCCACCCCCCAACCCACAGGAGGTCTGTGGCACCCCTCCAAATGCAGACCCCCTGCCCCTCCACAGCACATGCCTTCAAGTTGCTTCCCTCAGCTCCACTCAGTATCCTTGCTGCCCCGCGCTTGCTATGTCCTCTTCCCAAACCTGTAGGTTTTTGCCATTTTCTTCAGAATTCTCTGGGAAAAGGCAAAATCTCTGTTTTTCTCTGGTTTTCCATCGCAAAGATATAACTAGGAACCCTGGTATTCACCACAACTTGGGTGCTGCCATTTCAACTGCAGAGTCAGAGTTTGGGGTTATGGAAGCTCAGTCTTGTCCTGTTTATTTGGATCAGTTTCAGTTTGTATCACCCACCAATGCGGGGGGAGGTTCTTGGGGTGATGAGGACAACCAGTTGTGAATTAGATCTTTGCCCATCCAGGCTGGTGATAGCCAGCTGGAAGACATTGGGGATGCTGTTGAGTACGGTGGTCATTGCCTCCCTATGGGGGAGGGGAGGGTGTTGAGCACCCTTAAAACTGTGGTGGTCCAGCCCCTGCTTAAGAAACCATCATTGGATGCTGACTCCCTGGCCAATTATCAGTCTGTCTCCCCTCTTATTCAATGTGTATCTGAGGCAGCTGGGTGAGGTCATTCAGATGTTTATGAGGTGCCATCAATATGCTGATGATACTCAGCTCTAGCTCTCTTTTTCATCTGACCCAGGTCCCGCAGTCTTGGTGTTTACCTGATGCCTGGCTGCTGTTGGGGACTGGATCAGGGTGAACCAATTGAAGCTGAATCCTGTCAAGATTGAAGTGATGATGGTCCAGTGACTTGGAGGGGTTGGGAGACCTGTCATTGATGTAGTCCAGCCCCCTCTGATAGATCAGGTTCACAGCTTTGGAGTGCTTTTGGATCCCTCACTGTGCCCGGATTGTCAGGTTGTGGCAGTGGCCAGGAGCACTTTTCACCAACTCCATCTGCTGAGAAGGTTGCAGCCTTTTCTTTCTGACTCAGATCTGGCCACTGTCATCCGTGCTTTCATCATCGAGGTTAGACTGGGGCTGCCCTTGATGACTGTTCAGAGGCTGCAACTGGTGCAGAATGCGGTGGCTTGGCTCCTTTCTGGGACGAGTTGCTGGGAGCACATTACACCTGTGCTGCAAAGTCTACACTGGCTGCCTATAGCATTCTGGCACAGTTCAAGGTGCTGGTTTTGACCTATTAAGCCCTATGGTATATAGCCCTATAGGCTCTATGGTGTGGGTCCCAAATATATCTAAGAGACTGCCTGTCCTACCATGTTCCATCATGGCCCCTATGGTTGGCCATTGCAGATTCCAACAGTTACTTTTGTCCGTAGGATGGGGGTGCACAGGAGAGCATTCTCAGTTGATGCCCCAGTTTTATGGAATTTCTTTCCCCAGGAGGTTCATTTGAGCCTGAGCATCTTCCAGAGGAGGTATAAAACTTAATTTGTTAGAAGAGCATTTGGATGGCAGGGATGAGGGTTAGTTGGATAATTGGGGAAGGTTGTGGGGAAGGAGGGAGTGTTTTACTGCACAAATATTTATTGTTTTATGATTGTAAGCCACCCTGAGCCCTTGCGTGGAAGGGTGGCATATACATTTGGAAAAGTAAATAAAAATAAATAAATAATACTAAAAAGTTGAAAGATTTATTCAAAAACAAGGAATCACATAGACTAAAGTCACAAGTGATGCACCTGGTGTGCTATGCAAACATTGGATCCAATCCCATGCATGGCATGCGCGTGAATCCCATTCAGGAGTCGTGTGCACCCCTGTTATTGGGGGATTGTGCTACGCAGGTCTCACATGGAGGGGGGTATTGGATTGCAGTGACTGTCAAGAATTAGATCGCAAGACCAAACATTTTTGTGCTCATCTCAAAATGTGTAATACATTGGTTTCATTATCTTCTGCAAAATCAAATCTTACCATTGAATGAAGTTTTGTGCAGTGAAGCTGAAAAGCAAAATGTTATATATGATACTGCCAGAGAGATATTTTTATGGCTACATCATCATCTGTCTGTAGTAATTTGAGTCTGTTGGCGACATTCCAGCAGTTCCAGAATGTCAGCTTTATTTTGGAGCTGTATGTTTGTCTTCAGCACCCACAAAAATGGCACAGGTCAGTCACTGACTACGTGATCTTGCCCCCCCCCTCCCCCCAAATGACTGAATCTTGAACATAAGGAACTTGCATGCTTCTTTTACACTAGCAAAGTTGTCTTCGGTGAAGCACCAAATGGGTAATTTAAAGAAACAATTGAAATATTTTGCCTTGACTATATTTTTCTGGATATATTTAGACCCATTGCTATTGAAAAAAATAAAGGAAGGACTATGAGTCAACATTCATATGAATATAAGTTGGCTGGTCCTATAAGGTAAATCACCTGGTAATGGCTGAAAGCATCCTTTCAGCCTGGGGCAGGTATGGAGAAATGCAATCTTCCTTCATTCTATTGATGTTTGCAATGGTATTGCAAAAATCTGGGGAGAACAACAGAGGAGCAGGAACTAGAACTACTGCAGATGTAATTGATCTGGACCTACAGATATTGGTAGGGCTCAGAAAAAGAAATGGAAGCTGAAACATGACTGAAGATACAGATTAATGTCCCAGGTTGTTATTATTATTATTATTATTATTATT
>QEPC01001478.1:4146540-4158618 GCA_003113815.1 Sphenodon punctatus | reverse complement strand
GTACTCATTTGCAGCTGGAATGCAACAAGCAGTCGTGGTTTATCCCATTAAAATAACAAAACTCCAAGAGAAGTGAATAGAATTTTTATTATGCCAAATTTATACTATGGATGGAATATGCATTGAAGTTAACACAGCACAGCAAGATGCTCTACTTAGAAAGTTTTTTACCCAGTGCATCTCATAGCATTTTCACTCAGGAAAGTAAACTCTCCATTAAAATATAAATACATTTACAGCTGGCCTTTAAAAGTCAAGCGAGTGAGTGAGGGTGTTTTTAAATGAGACACCTCCACACATGGACACCCACTGTCCACATGGGGAAATGCTCGTCTGAAGTTGTGCATTGGGGTGCTTGCTTCTGTGACCCACGCACCGCCCACCCTTGCCATTCACACGACACTCTGGAAAAATCCAGAGTGCCCCATGTGGGGACAGGGTGGGCGGTGTGTGCACGGGGCGACCATGCAGGGGACGCTCTTTTGAAGCACTCCCCCACGCATGATTCCCATTCACTGACCGCAGACCCCACCCACCCACCCATCTCGTTTAAAAACATCCACAGTGGCAGAATTTAAGATCTAGAGGCAACTCTATCTGACATCTGAATTTAGCTTTGTTTTAAAAATTAAAACAAGGAAATAAGGAAGACAGTATTAAATTAGGAATACAGTTTTGGAGATTTTCAATGTAGTGGTTTACTATGAGTGCGGAACCTTTTCCTTCCTGCAAACCATCTTGAAAACTAGTACAAGCTCTGTGGGCTGGACAGGAGTTGTGGGAAGGTGGTTCTTAAGGGACATGCTCAGGATTGGGGAAGGTAAAAGAGAAACTAGATCTTGAATCTATGTCATGGATCCTTCTTCTGATCCTGAGTGCATACCCCATCTCTGCCTCCTTCCGTTGAGCTCACTCTTTGAGTGCTTTAGGGTAGAGACGGGAACCATGGGCCACATTCAAGAATTGGAAAGAAGCCCACGCCCAAACAATTGCGGAATTGAAAAAAGAGGTGCTCTAAGGATATCTGTTCTCCAGAAATGTTCATTTGTTTCGTGTAGTATGTAATAATCTCAAGAAAAGCCATACGAGCCAAAGAAGGATAAATATTAATAGTTGCCTTGAGAATTTTAGGATTGGATTATATGAATTTCAGTTCTGAGTTAGGCAGACATCTATAAACATAGTACAGATACACTGTCAGAAACTAAAGCTAGCCTAAACTGTGAATAAGGAGCGATAGAAACTGCATCAGTGTTCTGTAAACTTCTAGAAAGGTTTAAAAAAAAAAAAAAAAAAAGTTCAGCAGCCTACCAGTAAAAGGGTTTCTAACTATAAATGTTCAAAAATTGAGTCAGGCCCTTAAAACCACGAGATCTCGGGAAGGGGGGGAGGGGTGCATTTGGTTTTTTTTTTAATTTGTCTTTTGGCTTCAGAACCTTTTTACATTGATGTCAGTAATTTTTGAAGCTTTTTCTTTGCGGTCATGAAACTAGAATATTTTTTTTAATGGAAGCTAAGATCCTAACAGTTTTATGGTGAATTCTGCAATTTTAGACTTTAAGAAGCCCTTAAAATCATGAGGTTCGTAATAAATCGTGAGTCAACAAACCTATAAAATATGAGTAAATGTGTAGAAGTCATGAGGCTTTCTAAAGTATGGAATAGTTTTTCCTGGAAAGATTTAGCAAACTCCAGTACTACATAGGCCTTTTAAAAATATGTTAGGTAAACAATATTAGGCCCTTTTAATGCAGACACTACACAGATAAAATGGGTGTTACATTTTATTATACATGTTGTAGGGTACCCATAGAGCACACTTGCAGCCATGCAACGTGTATAATAAAATGTAACACCCAGTGTTAGAGTATCTGTGTTAAAAGGGCCTTATTGTATGAATTGAAAAGTAATTCACTTGCCAGAGTTTTGTAGGATACCCTAATGGATCACTTTTTAATCTGAAACCTTCAGTCTCCCATATGAATTCCTTCTGCAAACTCTAGAGACAAGTAAAATTTATTCATCTGGCACATTTTATGTATGTCCTTTTTTTCTTTTTGTACATTTAAATGCAAGCTGACACCTTTTTTTAAGATAGCTCATTAATCCACTCCTGTGTACCTGCGAAATGCAACCGAAATGGTTTATGATGCTTGCCTATGCTTATACATCTCAACTATAAACTAGTCCCTAGAGACCTGAATACTGCTACATTTGCAAATTAAAATCAAGCCTCCTTGTTACTTTGTATGTGATTTTTTTCTGCTAGTGTTTAAAATTGAAAAATTACCAGTGACATTGTTTGTGGTCCAATGTACCATCAGATTTATTATTCTAAAGTCTGTTTAAAAGGTTAGGGGTTGTTTTATTTGTAGATTGGTGCATTTGGAAATAATCTGTACAGTAGAAATCCCCTTATTCAGATCTATTTAATCCAGATCCTTTCTTATACTAGATCTATTTTCTTTCCTCCATGACACTTAAACCCTGTGATATCAGAGAATCTATCACACTATAGTATTGTCCTACTTTAGCCTTATATTATTGTTAATGTTATTGTTTTACCAAGAGTGGACACTTGACATAATAGCTACAAAGCTTAGCTGCCCCACCATACTGCTACTGCTGCCAGACAGAATTACAAACAGTTTTCTAGTTTGTTGGGCCTGTAGAACTGCACATGGTGACTGCTAGGTCATGGGTTCAAATCTGGTAGGCTGAAGGTGTGGTTTCCTGCGTATGTAGTTTTCTTTGTAAAACAATAATACTAACAACTATAGAGTCTCTTTCTAGTTTAGCAGATTCTGTGATGTCTAGATACTGTTCCTTTACAAAAGCAGACTTTGAACCTTCAGATATCTTTCCAAAGCTCTACCACAAAAACTACCCGACCAGTGTTACCCCTTTTTAATTTGCTCGTGGAGAATAACTAGGCATATTGCTCACATGAAGGTGTGATTGCCATCATAAGTGTTCTTTGTTAAAAAAAAAACCAAAAAAACACATTAACAATACTGTAGGGCTTCTTTCCTGTGTGGTAGATTTCTGGTGTGATAGATTTCTTTGCCTAACGCAGCCTTGAACAAGAATATCGACCTTCCCATTTCCTTTTCAAAGCTCTACCACCAGGGCTAACTGAGCTGTTGCCGGTTCCCTCTTACTTTTTCAGTCACAGAAAGAGGCTTTGCATAAAGAGCGACCAGGGATTAGCAAGGATTCCATGTGGTTCAGAAGCCTTACGTCGGGCCAGCTACATTAGGAGTCTGGGGTTCTAGTCCGTTTTTGTGTGGTATCCTTTCTGTCAGCTGGCTTATAAAAAGAGGGGACATTTACTCTCTCATATACGTACTCCCCACCCCCCATGCTTTTCAAAGTCGAAGTGGATACGTGGATACTCGGTTTTGGTTGCAGGTATTATATAGATACCCAAACAGCTACCTGAAAATATAAGTATTACTCACAAATTAAAAAAACTCTGCCATTTCAGCTCTGACTCAAACACACTGTTTTCCTGTTGTGGTAGACTCTTTCTTATCTTGATGAAAGAAATGCGTCTCCCAAGGTGTTTGGATAAGGGCTTTCTATTATATTTGGAATATATAGAGATATAGATAAATAATTATATAAGCATAAAATATATTATAATATTTTATATTTATATATAAATTAATTTAAGGTATATTAAGGTAAATAATAATAGTCCCTTTCCTTCTCTGATATAACTAAGCTAAGTATGTGTACCTGCAACCTCATGCCTTCATAAATGTATCCTTGTCTCTCCCTCTGTTGCCCCCATCCCTCATCTCCATCCCCCACCCCCCTTTGTCTTTCTTAGATTGTAAGCCCAACAGGTCAGAGTCCCTGTCTATTTTCAATAGCTGTAAATTCCATTCCATTCCACTTTTATTTATACCCCGCATTCTCTCAAAAAGACTCGAGGCGGCTTACAACATATCAAAAAATACATTCTTGGGTTTGTTATCCCACACAGGGGACCCAGCCAGATACATTGCTTATGTGATTTAAATAATTATTATAGTTCTTAATAATAAAAATAATAAATATTCCTAGTATAATATCACTTGAGGTGATATCACTTGAGTGTTTGGAACAGTATGCAGGGTTGGCCAGAGTTGTGTTGGCAGCCTGCACCATTTTTTGTCTCAGCCTAGGTGTTGCAGTTAAAGTCAATGACAAAACTCCCATTGACTTTAATAACGTAGGATTGTCATGTCACTCTGCTAAATTTAAAGTCTCTGTATGTTAATTATTTCATTTGGCATTTTATTTTATTTTTTGTATTTGATCAAGGACTCTCAGAAATCAACTTTCAAAAGAAGGTATTTGTGAATTTCAGCAGAGCTTTAGGATCATGCAGAATTATCTTTATTATCAAATAAGGGCTCAAAGTTCAAAAGCTATTATGAAATTGTGGTCTAAGAAGAATTTTTTCTCTTTCTGTCTCCTGTCAGTGCTCCACACGGGTAGCTCTGCGGATGGCCGACAGGAAGCAGCAGAAGAAATCTTCATGCGCATGCGCATAAGTTCCTCAGTCTTATCTTCTGCCTTTGGCCGTCGGGAGGCTAGCAGCAATTCTCCTGAACCTGGAAAAAAAAGAAAGACGACTAGTTAATTGCGTGCCCAGGAACAATATCTCTCAGGACAGCAGCACAAACGGAGTGAAGGGCGGCGAGATCTTCCGGGACGGAGAGACTCGACCAGCTGGCAGGTTGCCGCGCAAAGTGCCCGGGAGCCAGGGAGCAAGTTGTGGTGGAGGTGGGATTCCCCACCCCCCCCACCGAATGTTCTCAAGGCTCATGTAGCCAGAGCCCGATTGGTTGCCACGCAAAGTGCCGAGGAACCAGGGCTGTAGGACAACAGTGAGTACAGACTCCAGACAGGAGCTAGGGAAGCTCCCCCCGCCCAGGGCTCGGTTCCGCTCGGCGGCGCCCTCCCTCAGCCACGATCACACACACACACACACCCTCCTCACTCAGTCACACACACACACACCCTCCTCACTCAGTGGAGAAAAGGATATGGAAGGGGCGGCTGGTGCTGAAGCGCCTCAGGCAGCGCTGATACAGGGAGGCACCCCAATGGACATTCCCTCCCTGGCGGCCTCTATGGAGAGGATCCAGAAATCGCTGGACCATTTGTGGGAACTGCAAGGCAAGGGCCTGAGCAACCCCTTCCCTGCCCCCTCAACTAATCCAAAGGCGGGAAAAACCCCACGCAAAGCAGCAAAGAAGGGCAAGCAGCCAATAGGGGGCTACCTGAATAAACTCCTCAGATCCCCTCACCAGTCTGCTGAGGAGAGTGGGGGGGAATCACATCCCAAGAGGCCCAGGGAACAGACCCGGACGGATCTGGGCTCAGACTCGGAGCTTATGTCGAGCCAAGAGTGGGATAATCTTGAGGACCCCGGTCCACAGGACCTTCAGGACCCCAGGGGGAAAGATAGACAGTTTCCCCTACCATGCAGGGGCGAGTTCATGGCCCAAGTGACTAAGACGCTCCAGCTTGTGGAAAAGTCAACAAAAGAGGCCTCAAGAAGAGGAGGAATGAGACTACATTCCCTCTGTTCATGGCAGGGAGACTGGGGTCCCGTTAGATAAAGCATTTGAAAAGTTAATTCTGAAGGAATGGAAGCAGCCGGAGAAAACCCAAAGAATGAATAAAACCCAGGCTGCTCTATATTACCTCTCCTGAAGGAAGGAACCCCTGCTGAAAAATCCTAAAGTTGCTGCAGCAGTGGTATCCGTGGCAAAACAGACAGTCTTCCCCACAGAGGGGGACTGTTACCCCAAAGACACCACGGACAGGGGGATAGAGTCTGTCCTGCGTAGGGGTTTTGATTATTCTACTACCACCATGAGAGTCAGCGTGATCTCTTCCTATGTGGCAAGGGCCCTGCTGGCATGGACACAGGAGGCCAAAATCCTGACTATTTCTGACAATAGGGCTCAGGTTCTCTCAGCCCGCATTAATCTAGCCACGGTCTTTCTAGCAGACTCCACTGTGGACTCCATGATATGGGCCACAAGAGCAGTGGCTACTTCAGTCTCTGTGAGACGCAAATTATGACTGAGGTCTTGGCAGGGGGACTCCACGGCCAAGAACCTGCTCTCAGCAGCACCCTTGTTTGGCGTCTGTTTGGACAGTGTCTTGGCAGACGCCAGTGATAAGGCAAATCAGAGCCATAGAGCCAGTTCCCTTAGACCAGTGGGGACCTGGCCTGTATTGTATCCTTTTCCTAGTGCCCAAAAAGTCCGGAGTCTGGAGAGTAGTACTGGACTTAAAAACTCTGAACAAGGTGGTACGATACCAACGCTTCAAAATGGAAACGGTCTCCTCCATTTGCCAAGCCATCCGGAATGGGGACTAGTTGGCTTCTCTGGACGTCAGGGATGCGTACCTCCATATCCTGATATGGGGCTACACCGCCAGTGGCTACGATTCTATTACCAGGGAGACCACTGTCAGTTCAGGGCCCTGCTTTTCAGCCTTTCATCAGCTCCGAGGACGTTCACCAAGGTCCTGGTTCCCTTGGTGGCGAACCTCAGAAAGGAAGGGGTGCACATTTACCCTTACCTGGACGACCTCCTCGTCCAGGCACAGTCACGGGAAAAGATCCTGGGAGATCTGAGCAGAACTATGAGGTATCTCGGGGACCATGACTTTTTGGTCAACAAAGAGAAAAGTCACCTAGTTCCGTCACTCAGACTAGAGCATCTGGGGGTGCTGATCGATACTACCTCAGGCACCGCATACATCCCACCAGCCAGACAGCAGTGCATCAGGTCAATGATACGTCAACTGAAACACCAGACATGGGCAAGGCTAAAACATCTAGCGCAGCTACTCGGACTGTTAGTTTCGTGCACCAGACAAGTGCATTGGACACGGTTCCACCTTCGCCCCTTGCAGCGTCTGCTGAGGCCTATGCAAGCAGAGCTTACGGAAGGTCTCAATTCCTGGGTTATAATACCAAGAGGGTTCCAAAAATCAATGTCCTGGTGGTTAGGACTGGAAACGTTCGAGGCAGGCATCTCACTGGCAGAACCAAGACACACAGTCATCATGACGGACGCCAGCCTGATGGGATGGGGAGCCCAGATGGGGGCCACATCGGTACAGGGACTATGGTCCGCAATAGATCACACTCAGAACATCAACGTCCTGGAACTCAGGATGGTGCGCCTGGCCCTGCAGCAGCTAGCCCACACCATAGGCTATGCACACGTCTTAATTTACATGGACAACGTATCCACAAAGGCCTACATCAACCACCAGGGGGGATTCCAGAGCACCTGCACTCCAACGCGAAGCGGTGAGACTCTTTGCGTGGGCACAACACAATCTGAGATCCTTCAAGGCCCTACATATAAAAGGGACGGAGAATGTGCAAGCAGATTGGCTGAGTTGACAAACATTGGACCCCCACGAGTGGCAGTTACATCCAAAAGTGTTAAAATCCCTGGTAAGATGTTTTGGACAGCCGGTGATGGACCTGTTCGNTTGGCTGAGTTGACAAACATTGGACCCCCACGAGTGGCAGTTACATCCAAAAGTGTTAAAATCCCTGGTAAGATGTTTTGGACAGCCGGTGATGGACCTGTTCGTGAACAAGAGCAACAGACAGGTGCAGAGATACATGGCAAGAGGGGCAGATGGGACGGCAGAAGCAGTAGATGCCCTCAATCAGGATTGGCCAGAGGGCCTACTGTATGCTTTTCCACCAGTCCTGCTGATATCCAGGACTATAGCCAAGATCATCAGGGAACAGGCTCAAGTGATCTTGGTGGTGCCATGGTGGCCACGAGACCCTCGTTTTCCGATCTAGTAGAACTGAGCCAGAGCAAACCGATGCAACTTCCATTGAGACCGAACTTGTTAGCCCAAGGGCCACTGCTATGCAGCAACATCACCATATTAAGTCTGACAGCATGGCTCTTGAGCACGCAGCATTAAAAGCACAGGATTACTCAGAGGCGGTTCTGTCCACATTGCTACAAGCTACGCGCCCAGCCACCAGGAAAGCCTACAGCTCTTCCTGGAAAACCTTTGCTCAGTGGGTTTCTGATAAAGGGATAGACCCTTCTCAGGCAGGGGTACACATCATCCTGCAGTTTCTCCAAGATGGCTTAGAAAAAGGACTAAGACCAAACACATTGGCACGCCAGGCGGCAGCCATTGCGTCAGTCTTACAACCAATAACACTCAGGAAGGTTTTTCCTCATAGACATCTTAGGCAGTTTTTGCGAGCAGCTCGTAATATCTGCCCTCCAGTTACCCATGGGTGCCCCTCTTGGAGTCTTAATTTAGTGCTGGATGCACTTACCAGAGCCCCGTTTGAGCCACTCCGGCATGTATCACTGTACATGCTATCCCTTAAGGTCGTATTTCTCGTGGCGGTAACATCGGCCCGCAGGGTTTCCGAATTGGGAGCATTATGTCTGGAGGACGATTACTGTTCCTTCAAAGCCCAGTCGGTCATGCTTAGGGTGGATGAGGCTTTCATACCAAAAGTGAATTCGGTTTTCCACAGGGATCAGGAGTTAGTCCCGCCTTCCTTTTGTCCCAAACCCTCACATCCTAAAGAAAAGGTGTGGAACACCCTAGATGTGAGGAGGGCCCTGAAAATTTATCTGAAAAGGACCCGAGGATTAGATCCACCTCAGCCTTATTTGTTAAGGGGGGAGGAAGGCCTCAAAAGCCCTAATCTCCAAGTGGGTTGAACAATGCATAATTGAAGCCTACAAAGCGGAGAATAAGGTTCCCCCATTACAGATTTGGGCGTACTCGGTTAGAAGTGCAGTCACTTCTTATGCCTTCAAAGTGAGGGCATCCTATGATGAGATTTGCAGGGCGGCGACCTGGTCCTCCCTGCATACGTTCGTTAAATATTATAAGTTAGATCTGTTTAGGTCCACTGAGGCGGCGTTTGGCAGGAGGGTCTTACAGACAGTTCTGGAGGTTCCTAGCGCTGTTTGCTCCCACCCATAGTTCTTGAGCTCGGGTACATCCCGTGCGGAGCACTGACAGGAAACAGAAAGAGAAACAAAAATTGGTCACCTACCTCGATGAATTTGTTTCTGTTCTGTTGTACTGTCAGTGCTCCGGCCCTCCTGGTCAAACAGCACCTTTTAAGATGGGGAGGCATTCAGGGATGCTCATTGAGTTGTTCTGGTTACTTACTTCTTCAGTTAAACCTTAGGATAAATTAGGGAGAAATAGACTTTTAACTCGTATCAGTCAAGGATCCCCAAGAGCGCGGGGGGTGGGGCGGGTTGTCACTAATAAGTGTGAATAAGACTTTTGCAGCGATGTGGAGACGATCCTCGGCTTGGACAAGGACTGAGGAACGGGCAGCTCCGCGCATGCGCATGCAAATTTCTTCTTCTGCCTCCCGTTGGCCATCTGCAGAGCTACCCGTGTGAAGCACTGGCAGTACGACAGAACAGAAACAAATTCACCGAGGTAGGTGACCAATTTTTGTGTATGTGACGTGTAATTATCTTGCCTATTAGATGCAACATCTTTAAAATAGCTTGCAAAAATAAAACATTGAACTCAGGCTTGAGACACATTATACACATTTCAACCAAGTACCAGTTTTGATTGTGACTTTGTTTTTCAAAATACTGGTACCATTGAAATATATGTTGTGGTTGCTGCCATAATTTTGTTTTTAAAAAACAAAGTGAATTAAGGCAGAACACTGACGAATGCAGAGCTTTTTCTTACATTTGATTCAGCTTGGATTTTGTAGGTTCTAAATCAATGTCTACCAGTAAACTCTGCTTAATAATGTCTCTATTCTTTTCTGGGGGGAATTGATTTAAAGAAAGACCAGAGAGAGAGCAAAAACTGTTAGACTTGCAGAAGCCTTCAGTTCCTGCCATACCTCCGAAGAAACCCCGACCACCCAGAACTAACTCTTTGAACAGACCTGGTACTTTACCACCAAGAAGACCTGAAAGACCAGTTGTGCCTGTGATGCATACAAGGTATTGTTTTTTCACTTTCTGTGTAGTTCGGAAGGATGACTAGTTCATTAGGTAAAAACAGACATGACGGTGGCCCACTGTAGCCTGCATTGGCCCAGGACTCTCACACACATCTGTTTCCCCACTGCCAGATGTTGGCCCGCTACTGCCCCAGGGTGGGTAGGTGGCTGGCCAGGAATGTGCCCTGGATCCAATCCCGGGCCAAGGGCCACCCACGCGAACCAACATGGGACTGCATGTTTGTTCAGCACCCTTCCCCAACCCAGGGAGGGATTCCAGCCCTAGGGCAGACCGAGGAGGCACCTCACCACTGGCGCATTTGTTTCCACCCGTTTGCTAAACAACAAGTAATCGGTGGTGGTGGAAAGTGTCCACTAGAGTTTTAGATCAGTTGTAACTCAAGTTAATTGACTTATTTAACTCAAACGATGGTTTCAAAAGTATATACAAATGTTTGTTTCTGGTTATCTCTGAAACATTTGTTTAATCCAGAGGTGGGGAATTCCCCCTTCCTTCTTCCTGGGAGATTCCCACCAACTTAGAGTTCCACGGGCCAGAGTGCCCGGTGGGGGGCTGGGATTGGACATGACTACCTGCATAGGCAATATGACCCCTGTCATGTCATTATCTACATAAGGTGGCATGGCCACCGGCACAGAAGCGCTCCACAGCTATCCAACAGCTGGTAGTCGACTGACAAACTGTGGAGCGCAGCAACCAAGCTGCAATAAATGGGAGGCCGGGGAACTTTGTGGGGCTGTTTGATGCGATCCTGCGGGCTAGTAGTTCCGCACCCCTAGTTTATTCAAATCAACTTAAATTACAAGAGGACCAGACTCAATCAAGAGAGAGAGGGCAATTTCTGTGTTCGTGTCAAATGTAATAGTTGGAGAGAAAGTAGTTCAGGGGATACCTTTTATTAGACCAACTAGTTTATTTTGGTTTTGTCTACTCAGCTAACTGAATAATCAATTAGCTATATTCTTTTTGAACACTTAGGATAGGATTGCTTCAGTTCATTTTTCCTGGCCATTTTAGACCAGGCCTAAAGAGTGATATAAACTGCTTTATAAAGTTGTGTTAGATTATACAGGATATCACCTTAGTGACTAACTGGTGAAAGGAGACGTGAGATTTCATAGGTGACAGCTTACTTCATCAGAGGCCATCCCACAGAGCTTGTCTGCACATTAATAAATAGGACTTTCCAACAAGCTTGTGAAATAGGCGAGTAGTATTAATGCAATTTTACATCCGTGAAAACAGGGGACACATATTACTATAAAGACTTGGTTGCCTGTAGAGGGCCACGTGGTTTGTCTGGCTTGCATGTGAATAGAACCCAGCTCTACTAATTTTCAGACTTCTGCTTTAAACCTTAGGGCATCCTTCTCTTCATTCATAATTATGGCTATTTTAAAAGCTACTGTGAATTTGACATCTAACTGATATAAATGACAATTTACAAGCGGTTTAGGGTCCTGTCTTGATTCCTGCTTCCTATATTTGTGGCCTGTACTGTGTACAGGACACATCATCTTAGGGTGATTTCAGACGTTACAGGCTGGCGGTTCACCACAGTGGATCCCCAGGGGGGGTGAAGACATCAACCACCCCCCGGGGCCAAAAAAAGCCCCGAACAGACATGACGGGGCCTGGACCACGGAGGGGAATGAAGCCGCCAGATCACGGACCGGGGCAGCGCAACAGACGTTACGCCGATCCCCAGCCGTGGCAAGCACACCCAAAATCCCCCAGGCAGGGGCGGGACACAGACATGGCCGCCGGAGGGCAAAAGAAGCCAAAAGGCACCAAAGGGAACGCCCACACCAGGGAAACGGGAAGGGAGGGGGGAGAGGGAGACAGGACAAGCGCACAGGTCCCACACACAGCAAGCACACAAACACGCATGCAGGCACGGAGGATAGCACAGACAGGGAAGGGGGGGGACAAAGACAACCAGACACCAGGGAAGGCAGGCCGGGCTCCGCAGGGGGGGGAGGTGCGATGCGGGATCGGGAAGAGGGGAGGAAGGGGCACAGGGGGAGGACAGGGCACCGGCACC
>QEPC01001478.1:4117547-4142506 GCA_003113815.1 Sphenodon punctatus | reverse complement strand
CTCCATCCCGCCACGTTGACAAGCCGCTTTTTCCCCTTTAAATCTCCCTCCGGTGCGTGTGTTGACGCCGGTTGCCTGGCAGTGACGTTGCGCTCATTGCCCACGCCTGGGGATGATTTCCTTTGATCCGGGCGGCGGCTGGCGTCCAGACATTACTTTTCGTTGATCACGGGTGGGGATATTGTTGACCACGCGTCCACGAAAATTGGTTCGGGTAGCCTGGGAAGCGTGGTTGAAATTGACCCCGGGCGGGTATTCACCGTGGTGAACATCTGGCGGCCGCCAAACAGACGTTCAGGGCGCCTTGGCCCCGCCGCGGAGTTCACCGTGGTTCACTGTGGTTTAGCGTGATCTCGTCACGTCTGAAATCACCCTTAGAGGTCCAACCCTCTCCTTGCATAACAGCACCGCTGCTGCAGACAGACAAAGTGGGGCTGCCAACAGCACATTCACACGTTCACTTTGGTTCCAGAACTTGCTCAGACTTTTTATACAAAATAGTCAAAATCAGTTGGCCTTTAAGGCATACTGTGAAAAACATTGCTAGAGCTTTTGGAGATGACTGTGTTCATGTGTAGGTAGTTATATTGGATTATTGTATTCAATGCATGATAATGAATCGTCCTGTTTTTTATGCTACTGATTGATTGTCCTTTCTGTTCTCCAAATTTAATTTGTACAGAGGCTATGCCTGGATGAGGTGCATTGATTCCATTATACTTTTTTTAAAAAAAATTCAAAACTATGGGAAATAACTGCAATCTTTGCTTGTTCTTTTAATTGTTTTATTTCAGTTTTTGCAATGTGAAGGACCTACAGAGACTGAAGTAGCAGTGGAAATGGTTAAACTGCCTACCTGCAGATTTCTGTCCAATGCATAGTAGAATCTCTGATATTTTTCTCCAATCTCGTTCCTAGTACATTAGGTGTTCTTTCTAACAATTGTAGCTAATGAAAATAAAGAAATTGTGATTTTGTGCCACCATTTAAATATTACATTACTGATCATTTTATGAACTAATTTAAGCTACTGGATTTCTCCTATGAAATCTGGCTCTGTGTTTAAACCTTGTGCTTATGTTATGATTATTTGCAAGGATGTTTTATAGAAAAGAGGCTGAAAATTCATGTTGGCAAATAGTTTAATAAAGTAGGTTTTACTGTTTAAATAATTAAGACGCTTAGAATATTAGGGTTAAAAGCTTAAATGTAGCCTGCAAGGTACAATTGGTTTTCTTCTTCCAGTTAGTTCAGCTTAAGAAGCTAAAAAAAACCTGAAACACTCTTCTGGTATCTTGTAGTGAGATCTTTGAAAGTCAGGCCATTTAGAATAGCAAATAAAAATAGAAGCCCTACAGGAAATGCTACAGATTCTAGGGGAAAAGTTCTGTAGATGTTAACAAAACTCCCCTGAGTTTTCCGTTGCTCCTGGCTAGCAGCAGCATCTTTTTCATAAGTTTCAATGGACTGTTATACATTTTGTAGCAAAAATTGTCATCTTTGATTAATTAAATTCATTCTTTCTTGGAGGTTGGCCTTGCAACAAAATATATAACATTTATTTATTTGAATTTTTATCCTGCCCTATCTCAAAGGCTCATGGTGGGTTACACAATACATAAAAACATAAAATACACAGTTAAAATAAAAGATTTTTTTAAAAATCATTTAAAATGCCTCATTTCAAGCACCCCTTATTCCTTCCTGAATACTTGGCCAAATAAAGTCTTACATTGCCTTTGGAAGATGTGAAGGCTCAGACTTCTATGAAGTCTATAATTGTATAGTCGATATTATCTATAATTGTAGAGCAGCTACTGAGAACGCACCTCTACATGGCCTTGCTGTACAATTTTGATGGGTAGATGGTGCGCACAGGAGGGTTCTTCTGGTTGACCTCAGAGACTGTGCTGGGAGACACACTGCCATGTGTGGGAGTGTGAGGGCCAAAATGATTGGTACTTAAAACAGCATGCCTTGTTTGGTACTATTACCAGTTACCAATATTGATGACTTTAACATAAACAGGGTGCTTTTCCTTAGATGATTCTACTTAAAATGGGGATAACAGAATAATTACATCAGTTTTTCCATTCACTACATTGGGGTGGGGTGGCAATTTCCAAATTATCAATGTGGCCCCTGGGCCAAAAAGGTTCCCCTCCCCTGTTCTATGTGATAAATAGTCTATCTGGTAAACGGAGAACATTGTTGAAGAAGATAATTGTTTTCTTGAAAATATATGACATTTTGTACGGTTGTACGTGCTGCTCCCGTGTTAAGTGGTTTTAAGGATTCAAAACTAAGTTTATCCCCAGTCCCTTTAAGCTCTAAATTCAAACAGGGTTGCAGTTCCGCAACCAAAACAGTATTAAACCATTTCTTAGGCACTTCCAACTACGACAGTCTTTGCCATTTAATATACTTATGCAAATAGATAGATTCAAAGTAAGGCAGGAACTATAGCACAGGACAGTTGCTGACACTCCTAAACAAGACAGTGCTGTGTTGTTAGAAATTTCTTCCAGTGATTGTAAAAAAGAAATCCTATTGATCAAATAGATGGACTACCTTAATCATTTTACTCCTGTTTGCCAAGAATGTCTTTGTTTCTTTTGGTTTCTTGCCTTGAGGAGTTCCTTGCCAACCTACCATTTCATTATATAAGTTCATTTTTTCCAGGTCATTGATTTTGAATTTCTCATCTCTTCAGTGTTTAGTAATCTCACCAACCTTGAACTAGTGCTTTTTGTGTGTGTCCAAATTTTCTGTTACTTTTTTGTTTTCACCCCAAATACTACATTTCCTGCTAATTTCTTCATCTATTTTGATGCCCATTCATTTTCTAATAGAAAATGTTCATGTTTATAAATGTGACATAATTTGCTAAATCCCAGCCATTCTTCATCAGATTATAATATTAAAAATCCAACTAGTCCTATACCCTCGTGATAGCAATAACTAAGGCCCTTTTTACACGAGATGAACCCACACATGCACATGCAGGTCTACACGCTCCCATGACCCACCCATCACCCATGCTCGGAGCAACCAGGGAATGGGGGTGTGTCCATCAGCCCCCTACCTCCACCCATCACCCCTGCAGTGATGCTCCACCCACTGTACACCAATCCCCCTAGCCCCCACCTCACATTTTAAAAGGGTCTAAGAGCAGTATGCTGAGTTTTTAACATTTTTAGTTCATTTCTAATCTGTTGTTGGCTGCTATTATTTTAAAAACATAGTGTTATATAGCAAGGCTACTTTGGTGATAATCATGAGAATTATCACTCAATCCTGTGAGCTTTCCTATGGAATATTTTTACTATTTCATGATACAAAACAATATTTTTCAATTATGCAATGTGGCGCTATCTTGAAATCTTTCCACTCTATTTTGCCAGTGATATTGTCCCTATCCAGCCTGTCCCTCAGGCACACAATCTAGGATTCATCTTTGACCCCATCTCTCCATTGTATCTCGTATTCAGTCTGTTGCCTGTCGCTTCTGTTTGTATAATATTGCTAAAAACCAACCCTTCCTTACTGCTTCCGCTACCAAGGCTCTAGTCCATATGTTAGTCATCTCTGACCTGACTACTGCAACTTTCTTCTTACTGGCCTTTCCCACTCTAACCTTGGCCCTCTCACTTCCATTCAGCACTTCACTGCCAAGATCATCCATCTCGCCCACCACTTTGATCCTAAGATATGCTTTATTGTTAACATGTTCCTATTGGTGATTTTGCCTTGAGGTGTATTACTTTGGTAAATGAGCCAATAGTTCAGTAATTACACTTCAAGAATTCATCCTTGCTTTGATTGTCACTTTCCATGATGAAGAAATCTGAATTTAGGGTGTCTGGGACAGGAGATACCTTAAAAGCCACAGGAAGTGAGTTCATAGCTCAATGACATGAGCTGTATGTACAAAATCCCTTCTCCTCCAGTGTAAACCACTTATTTTATTTTATTTGTTGATTTATTTTTTTAATTTATTTATGATAAAATGTATATGCCGCCCCCTCCTGCCTCAGGCATTTCGGGGCAACTCACAACATTTAAAAAACATTTCAAACATTAAAACAAACAATAATGATTACAATTAAAAACAGTATAAAACCCCATCCCTCCTCCCGTACCCTAACCCAACCTACCCACCCCTTCTCCCTCAGGAAATGCCTGGCGGAACAGCCTGGTCTTACATTGTATGCGAAAAGACAATATCATCTTGAGACAGGAGAACTAGATACAGTTTAACTCCTTTAGCCCAGTTTGACATTTTATCTTGATTATCCGTCTACAAATTTCTGCTTCGCCTATCACCACAATTTCTAGGTGCAAATTATTAATCATAAACTACTGATAAGCTGTTGAAGGTTGTCCCCTTTGCCCTTAGATTTTCTTCATGTCAAGATGTTGTGGACATTTGAGGAATTGTTTAGGACACTGATGTGTCTAAAATAGCCTTTTTTTGACAGGTGTTTAAGAGAAATGAGATAAGGTTAAGCCAGGCAGCATGTCTGCTTACTGAAGATGGCTGACTGTGACAGGTTGCTGTTAACACAGTAACTATACAAGAGAAACACTTCTCCCGCTCTTTTTATTAATTGTAAGCTAGCTAGACATTTAATATAACCCCCACATTTAATGTCTCCTCTTCTGTTTCTAACTGTAGGAGTGATTGTCCCAAAGTAGAATTAGTGGGCAGCACAGTATCCAGTACCCTAAACAGAGACTCCTCAGAAAGAAGCAATGACATTGGTAAGTAGGGGTGCTTTGGGGTTGATCTAACACATTTATTGTAATAACAGCTGCATTTTAGTGGGGGGTTTCTTTTCCTACACCCAGATTTATATTGAATTTTAAATAATTCACACATTGATTTTTGTACATAATTATATTATGCACATGATATATATCTAGAGAGAATAAAAATATGAAATTAGATTATTTTTTTTTAAACTGAAACATTATTTTCTTAGCAGTGTGAAATAACTGGCTAGACCAAATGAATAAGAATCCTATTATGTTCTGATAAGATAAAAGACTGTATGCATAATAAATAATTCTTTAAAGTGGTTTGTATTTGCAGTATGGTTCTTAAAAATGCCGTATGGTTACAAATAGTGTTTGAATTCATAATACAAAAGAGAGACTAATTTTAAAAAGTTAGAATTGCTTAGAAATGAACGTAGTACCTGAAATATCTGATCCTTTTTTAAGTTTTTGAATTGCTGAATTTGACAGAAGTTAAGTAATTAATCAGTGTTGCAAAAACACTGTTTAGAATCATCCTGGAAAGAGTTAAGATAAATCACCCCTTTCTCAGTCCGAGTTCCACAAAATGCATGTTGAGTGCAGTCTTGTTGAAGTGACACTTTGAAGGTGAGGTGTTCTGACTCTTGTTACATCTCTGTAAGCAAACCCAAGGGTAGAATCATTTCTGTATGGACGTATTCCAATGTCATCTGCTGCAGTCACTCACTTTAGTAACAACTGTGCTGCAGCAGACCTGTTTTTGTAAGAGGCAGAGTCTTTGTACCCTGAATTGTAAGCATTACTACATTTCATTGGTGGCATGTAATGTTGTTTTTATGTTGTGGCTTCTTCATAGAGCACATTTTGGTAAAGTGTTTTGCTATCAGTAACCAAACTGCCTTTTCTCCAGACTTGACATTGAAACTTAAGATACAAATGTATTTGCATTTAAAATATATTGTAATAAACACAAAATAATTTCACTTCATTTTTTGAAGAAAACCTTTACCATTGCTTCTCAGTATTCATGTGTCTGCTTCTTGGATTTGCTGCTGTCATGGGAGGGGGTACTCTGTGATAGCATATTGCATTGCAGTAGTAAACATGTTTTTGGTTTCTTTTCTTTCAGATTTTTGCTGAGTAAAAAAATAGTTTACTGGGTGAACATAGTGAAATAAATTCAAAAGTAAATTACCAGTAAAGTGCATGAACACTTTTACAAGTATATTATAATATTTGCAGATTAATATTAAAATCACCAAGATGCAATCAATTTTTCAGCATTTAATACTACAAGACTTTATTATTCATGTTTTAAAATTTAGTTCAGAGCCCTCTAGGTCTCTGTGTACCACAATAAATTATATATAAAAAAAACAACAGAACAGTGCTCTGATACCAATTAGCATGTAATGGTTGCCTGGAGGTAAACTTTTATATCCTTGATCCAGTAGCAACAAGCACATTATGATAAAAGTACTCCATGGAAAGTAGCTATAATGGGATAACTGGTAAATTTTGAATTGGAACAGCTTTCGGACCTTTTGGAGGGGTAGGAGCAAATGCAAAACACAAAGCAGTTTTGGGGAGGGAGAGAATCTAAAACAAAGCCATGTCCATAGCAGTGTTTTATAATGTTTTAGCCATGGAACCTCTATTCATTCTAATGGAGAGAATTAATAGTATCTAAGTCTGGAACAGTGCAATATTTATATAAGTATAATTTGATGGGATCACACCAGCATGGCAGCTGCAAGGGGAAATTATCTTTCTTTAGCCTGTTACTTGTTTGAAAAAAATAATAATGTGGAATCAGAGGGTGACCTGGTGATTGTAATTTACTTGAGTTCACAAAAAGCTTCTGAGAGCTTCTCACAAAAGATTATTAAGGAAACAAATAGCCTCATAATAAAGGGCAAAGCCAAGTGACAAATTAAAAACTACATTAGTAAGAATTTGTAGTGAATGACTGCTCCTTACAAAGCAGAAAAAGAAAAATTGTAGGAGTTGATGCTGCATAGTTGGGTAAGGATCTGTATTGTTTAACAGGCTTATCAGTTATTTGTGAAAGGAAGGGGACAGTTAATGGATGACAGATGTGTAGAACCTATTGAGAGACTCTGCAGGAATATTTGAACTAGGGCTGAAATGAGAATCAGTTTTTTTCTTGCATTAATCTCACGAGAATTGAGAATCGTTACTGAGATCTCGGAACAATCTCAATAATGATTAGAGATGTCTGAGAATCTCTTGATTTACCGTTCACCATGATTTACACCATTCACCATGATTTACAGTATCGCTTACTGTGGTACCGTGTTTGTCCCGGTAATGCACATGTGTTAAATGGCCACCACAGCTGTTCTGCATATGCACAGCCCTCTTCCAAGTTGGCACCAGCAGCGTTGCTGCCATTTTGGAAAAGGGCAGCCATTTTGCACATGCGCATTACTGGGATGAATGCAGTAAACCATAAATAGGTATATGGTACACAGTAAATCACGGTAAAAGGTAAATTGAGAAAGTATCAAGAACCGGAGTTTTCTCGGTTATCAATTCTTGCTAAAAACGAGTCGAGAACCAAGATTCTCTGCAAGAATAAAAAAAATTGAGATCAAGTTTCAGAATCGGGATACATATATTGTTAAAAAATGTTACAAAANTGATCTGCTCTAGCAGAAGATGATACGCCCTGGTTGTACCCTAAGCGTTGACTAGGTTGATCTAGCACACTATTGTATAAAACACTTGATTAATGTTGAATATGAGATTATTTTTAAATAGCTGCTATGACTAAATAGGCTTGTCTTGCTGCTGCTGCCTTGCCAAATACTAAAAGGATTCAATAAATCCTTTTAAACCCATAACTAGCTAACTTTGGTGGTTTCAAATGTGACAGCACCCCCCGCCACCATGGACTTACCTGGGCGGTGGTGGCTGACATAACTCCAGTCAAAATCCAGCCCGGCTGCCGAACTAACATGACAGCAGCTGGAGAGGTGGTGGGGCACAGACGTGCATCTGCCCAGGCCTGACTCTTGCTGCACGCAGTGGCCCTCCCCCCGGCTGACGGGCAGCCATGGTGGTCAAAGTCGGCCGCCATAGCACCCAGAACCACTGGGACTCCAGACCAGGTTCAAGTAAAGCTTGGCTTTCACGTCTGAACTCTCGGTCAGGCGGTTGGATCCCGACCGTGGTGGCAGTTAGCCCGGGCTTCGATTTGGGGATTTCCCCATGTCACAGCCAGGACTAGCCTCCTCACCCCCCATGGTCGGGATCCATCCTGGGGGGAAATCTGGCAGGCGCCTTTCAACATGATGGTGGCACCCAGTTAAACCAGACCACCATCATGTACTGCGATTGTGACTTCCCTCTGTCTATGCTGACTGCAAAGCTCATCAACATTGTATTAGCCAATCTGACTCTTGGAAGAGACTGTTCCAACTTAATGTAATTTTCTTTGGGAACACAATTTGTCAGGGTAATGAAAGAGGATTACTTACCCAGAGTAGTGAAAGAAATGTCCCTTACTGTAATGGTTTGGAAGATGTTAATTGATGCAATATATATATATATATATTGGTGTAGCTTTTTTAATTCAAATACCAGTGTAAAAGGTGGACAGTTTACTTTCACAGCTATTGCCACAATTGTTCTTGCCCGCTCTCTCTTCAGTTTCTGAAATATGCTTTGTTTTGTTTAAGTTAGGCTTACAGAATGAGGTATCAGTGGGCAATCTCTTTCCCTTTCCGCCTCACCTCTTGTTTTCTGTTCTTCTTTTCTTTTTTCATTTCCAGTGATGCCTTTCTTTTCCTTTTCAATCATATTCCATCAAGCTTTCCCATTTACATCTTTGCCATGGGTAACTCTTCTTCACTTGATGAGGGTAAGGCTTTTTCCATCTCTTCTCTGACCTGACATTATTTTAGCCGAATATGAATAGCATGCCTTTTATTCTTGTTCCTGCACTCTTATTATGTGTTTTTGCTTCATTACTAGCAGATGGTTTACATACTGTGATAGAAGATATAATTATAATGGCTAGTGTTTAACCATTATAACTAATGGTTTAATTTAATGGCCAGCCTCTTGTTAAATTCTATTAGTTTACCTGAGGCATACTGCTGCACTGTTGGTCAGTAGTATAGTCTGTAAGATGAGATTTTCATATTCAAAGGCACTTCTGAACAAGTAATGTATTTTATAGATAGTACTGTGAAATTCAAGTCACATTGTATTAAGACTGTTATACATATAATTTATAATACTGTATATTTAGTATACAGCACATTGCAAAGCATTATGAACAGATACAACTAGAATTGTAAAATAATCCATCAGTGTGCAATTTGGGACGCCAGTATACTTATTTTTTAATTGCTTCTACACTAGTTCACAAGCATTCATTAATTACCAGTGGTTTCCCCCCCCCCCCCGAGTAAATTAAGACTTTTATTGTGTATTAGCAGGCTTTTGTTGTTGTGTAGAAGCTATTTATTGTAAATTCTTGATAAACCCTATAGATCAGACTGTTTTCTTCAAGGTGGGGTGGGTTGGGGGAGGTGTAAGAGGGGGTTTTCTGGAAAGGAGAGTGGCAAGTGTTTTCCTCTATCCCAGGCCTCACACTATGAAGAGCCACCCCCACATCTTACAGTTCCCTTGGAAGTTCTGGGCCATCTGTTTGACTCCTGTGGTAGATCTGTGGCATTTATCCAAACTGTGTCTCACTGCCAACCCACTCCTATGCGAAACACAAAGCACACAACTGCGTTTAGATCTCTAAGGAGGTCCAGTCTTTACATCTTTTTTGTGTGCTGTGCATATGTGGAACCATCTGTAAAACTACTATTCACTGCTCCCTGTTTTAAAATGATAGCTGCATGATTAGATTCATTAAGGGTATGCTACAGGATAAAGGTACAGGTTTCGGACAAGTGTATCCTCATGGGGTGATATGCTCTAGAGCAGGGACCCATGGTCACTGCATTTTCTCTAGGGGTGGCAATTTCGGGTATGGATTAATCCGTAACTAACCCAAATTGGCTGTTACGGATTAATCCATACCAATCCTTAACAGCAGTCCAAAAATTACAGATCCACTGTTACAGACCCAGGTTTCCCACCCACCACCCCCTGGGACCCTGATATAGTACTTACTGGCCTTACGGTGAGCTTGTTTGCAGGTCTGATGGGCTGCAGCTTGATTGAAGGTCCCGGGGGGGGGGGGCGGCTCCTGTGTGAAGGAGTCTCCCCCACCCCCACCCAGGCTCTTTTGCTGCGGTGCACTGTGGAGGCCCCTGCTCCACAGGGTGAATGTGCAAAATGGCCACTGGGGCCAGTCTGTGCATGCGCAGCTCTGTTACAAAATGGTGCTGGCAGTGTCGGTGCCATTTTGCAAACAGCCTCACATGCGCAGAATGGATCCAGTGGCCATTTTGTGCATGCGCGCTGTGGAGCAGAGCCGCCACAGCACGCCGCAACAAGAAAGCTTGCTGCCCCCCCCCTCCCCCGGGACCTTCAATCAAGCTGCAGCCCACCAGACCTACAATCAAGCTCACCCTGAGGCCGGTAAGTACTTATACCAGGGCCCCAGGGGGTGGTGGGTGGGGGTAACAGGGTGGTTGTTTTTTTTATTTAGTTATGGATTTGTACTGTACCGTACCCTTAATTAAATCCAGGGGGGTGGGGGGAAATCCATACCCGTAACAAACCATACCTGTAATCTGGTGCGGGTTGCCATCCCTAATTTTCTCCATTGCTGCTAATGGGGAAAATGCAGTGAATGCAGGTTCCAGCTCTAGGGATACGGTAAATCATTGAGTACCTGCTGAAGAGACATGCAGAGCGAGCTAGCTAGACACATCATCCTGGCTCTGCTGGATGTTTCCAGTGGCTATCCCACATTGAAAACAGCTTAAAAATACATTAAGAACTTTTTTTACACTGCTTTTCATTTGTGTAGTTGCCATAGTGGGATTTATATTTGTGACAGTAGGAGAGCTAGTCCATAACACAATCTTTCTATTAAGATATGGCTTCTGCTGTGTTTGGGGGGGGGGGACAGAGAACCCTTGCACTTAAAGGTTGTGAGGGGTGGTCATGTGTTTCAGCCGAGAAAACCATTAACTCATTTTAGCTTTAGGCAAGTAATTTGACTGCCTTCCTATTCAGTGCCCTCAGTTCTGAACCTTAAGAAATGCAGGATCCCATTAAAAGTCAGATGTTGACAGTGAGAGAGAGAGAGAGATCCACTGCCATGCATATTCTGAGTAACACCGATCTGCAAAGTAATCAGAAAAATTAGTATAATTAGACAGGTGCATTAAACTGTATTGTTTATTAACCAAAAGTACCCATAAATACAGCCTTTTATTGTAAGTACTGTAATTGGGAAGATAATAATGTGCCATGAAGTAATTAAGTCACTAGCTTAAAGGGAAACAAGATAAACACACATTCAGGCAGTTCTCTACTTGCGTCTAGTTGAGTCATCTAAAAGCATCATATCTATTTCCTCTATCTCCAGTCTCTTGATCTTTTAAGTACGTCCTTGGCATCGTGTGAAATAAAAATAAAAACTTGATGAGAGCATTGGCCCAGAGTTTAGCAGGGTGCAATATGACAGCTTTCACCATCTCTTTTCACTTAAGAGATATCCACTATCATGCCATTGTACCAGGGAATAATATTTTTGCTGCTGAGTCTTTTATTTTAGCCAGATACTTGGTCATCCAAACAATTTTATAATACTGTGTGTTTTATATTAGTGCTTTAAGGCACTACTCTGTTCTGATCTCTTTTTCCCTTCGTTTCCTGTTGCCACTTCCTGTGGCTGTCTAATGTAGTGAGGTGGTAATGCAGCTCATGGGTATAACAATGAATAGCCAATTTTTTAGCTAGTATTCATTGAAATGATTTCATCCTCTTAGATAGATAAAGCTTTTATTGCTTGGCCAATGGCCTTGGCAAAGAAAAAGGAAACATAAAAACATATAATAAAAGATGAAGACAAATTGACAAGGAGGGGTCAATGTAGGATGTACAATATAAAATACAGTACACTAAAAGCCCAATAAATAATGTGACAGTCTGAAAACAATAATCTCGGCCCAAAGCAATGATTTCAAATGTATGCTCCCTAAAAGCTGGTAGCATGGTCTACTAACCATAACCTGGGCCAAATATTTGACCACGGACAATGTCCTATGTTTATCGTGATCTCCCAGTAGAAATTGTAGGTACTCCCCAACAGTCTCCCGGGAAGAACCTTTAGCAATGGGCAAATAAGTTCCTCTCTAACATGGACATAGAGCCTACAGTACAGAAGCACATGCTGCACTGATTCTACCTCAGCCGAGCCGCAAGGGCAAATGCACTTGGCCTAGGGAATCGCTCTGTATCTCCTCTCAAGAACCATGGTAGGAAGGACATTCATATGAGCTCAGAAGAACGGGTTTTGATGTTTATTAGCAGTAAGGTCAATCAAATATGGCACGGCAGAGTCCTTTGGAGGAAGAAGAACAGAATAATTGAAATAAATGCCACTGCATTCAAATTAGCCAGCTCTATTTAACGTTCAACATCAGATAACCTCCGCAATAATTAAAACTTGGCCAAATAAAGTAGAGAAAACCCCAAAAGGTTCACCTTCTGATGGACATATTTTACCCAGCAATTAGGGCTATCATCACCAATCACTAGGGACAACAAACCAGGCAGAGATAAAAAAAACTTCCATACCAAAAAAGGCAATGGAAGGCGTCCAACTTCTAGTTCTTAAGGCAGCATTGGGGGTCCACGTAGGCACTGCCAGGGGCGCTCTGAGGAATTTGGTTTGCACCACCTCAATCTCCTTGGATTTTCCAATGGCCCATAGTTGGGCTCCATATAAAAGTTGGGCAGGTCATTTGGCCATGAACACCTGAATCCCCCTTCACCTAGCAAAGCGAAGAACAGCTGCTGCAGTTTTGTTAGCCTGCTCAATAGCTGAGCTACAATGAACATCCCATGTGCCAGATGATTGGAACACAATGCCGAGATACCTAAATGACCTAACCTGCTCAATGGCATTATCATCCAACACCCACCTATGTTGGAGGTGTCTTTTGGAAAAGACCATGACTTTAGTCTTGACATAATTAATGGTTAGGCCCTTGTTATGGAAGTCATCTGCAAACTTACTAAGGGTTCTTTTGATGCCTACTAGAGTCTAGTACATTAAGGACGCATCGTCCGCATACAACAAACAGGATAAATGTTTGTGGCCAAGCTTAGGTGGATGATTCTCAAGAGTATGGATAGCAGGTATTAAATTATTATTATGAAGATTGAACAAGGAGGGAACCAGAATGCACCCCTGCCTTACACCGGTAGTGATCTTAACCAGATCCGATAGGTTAGACTTTAGGGGCCATCTAACTCACAGTACTGTATCCCTATAAAGGGATCTCATAAGATACAATAAGTGTCTGTCAATGCTGGTAGCTGCAAGTTTTTGCCAGAGTTTCTCACGTGGAATGAGATCGAATGCTGACTTCATGTCTATGAATGCCTCGTTGAATTTTCTGTTTTTAAGCATGTATTTGTCAATGAAATAGGACAAAACAAAACAGTGGTCTATGATGGACCGATGTTTCTGAAGCCTGCCCGCACCTCCTGGAGCACTTACTTCTCATGTATCCAATACTCTAGCTTCCCTAATAAACACTTGGCATACAACTTGCCGATGATACTAAGGTGACTATAATTGCTAGGAAGGGTTCTTAGACCCTTCTTGTATATTGGGATGACAATGGCCAGATTCCAACCCTTAGGAAATGTACCTACTTTATCAATATGGGTAAATAATGCAGCCAAAAGTGAGACCCACCAATCAGAGTGAGTCTTGAGTAGTTCGGGAGGAACAAAATCTGCTCCATGAGCTTTCCCAGGTTTTAATTGTGCAATTGGATGTAGTCACTGGGGGCCAATCAGGAGGTCTGACTCTAAGATGGGACCGTTCGAATTGAATAGTACACCAGAAAAACGGGAGTCATAGTACTGCTTCCAGGCAGTTTTTGAAATGCAACAGGGAGAAACATGGTTGTGCTGGAACAACAAACCATTCACTATGTGCCAAAAACAGACGCTGTCGTTATTAGAAGCAGATACTGCCAAGCATTCCCTGAGAGTTTTGTGGTAATTCAATTTCTTAACCCTGAGCAACCTCTTGAACTGTTTCTTAAAGACATAGAAATGGGGTGGGATCTTACTGAGGCCATCCTTCCTATATGCCAAGTAAACCTCCTGTATCTTGTGTTTTTTAGCCACACATTCCGAGTCAAACCAGACATTCATCTGTTTAGAGGATGTGTGAGGGGAAACATCAGAGGTCATCAGTCTGCAACTTTAAACAGCAGGCTGAGGAGAAAATGTCCATAAACTTCAAGTGCATAGCCTCAGACCACTTGATACACATATGCCTCTCTGCTCCCCATAACTCCCGTGGAAATAAATTATCAGGCTGACAAGGGCTGGCTTTAAAAGGCAGGTCTAGAAGGAGAATAAGAGGCTGGTGGTCACTAACCGGCTGCAGCCCCACAGNTCTGATCTCTTTTTCCCTTCGTTTCCTGTTGCCACTTCCTGTGGCTGTCTAATGTAGTGAGGTGGTAATGCAGCTCATGGGTATAACAATGAATAGCCAATTTTTTAGCTAGTATTCATTGAAATGATTTCATCCTCTTAGATAGATAAAGCTTTTATTGCTTGGCCAATGGCCTTGGCAAAGAAAAAGGAAACATAAAAACATATAATAAAAGATGAAGACAAATTGACAAGGAGGGGTCAATGTAGGATGTACAATATAAAATACAGTACACTAAAAGCCCAATAAATAATGTGACAGTCTGAAAACAATAATCTCGGCCCAAAGCAATGATTTCAAATGTATGCTCCCTAAAAGCTGGTAGCATGGTCTACTAACCATAACCTGGGCCAAATATTTGACCACGGACAATGTCCTATGTTTATCGTGATCTCCCAGTAGAAATTGTAGGTACTCCCCAACAGTCTCCCGGGAAGAACCTTCAGCAATGGGCAAATAAGTTCCTCTCTAACATGGACATAGAGCCTACAGTACAGAAGCACATGCTGCACTGATTCTACCTCAGCCGAGCCGCAAGGGCAAATGCACTTGGCCTAGGGAATCGCTCTGTATCTCCTCTCAAGAACCATGGTAGGAAGGACATTCATATGAGCTCAGAAGAACGGGTTTTGATGCTTATTAGCAGTAAGGTCAATCAAATATGGCACGGCAGAGTCCTTTGGAGGAAGAAGAACAGAATAATTGAAATAAATGCCACTGCATTCAAATTAGCCAGCTCTATTTAACGTTCAACATCAGATAACCTCCGCAATAATTAAAACTTGGCCAAATAAAGTAGAGAAAACCCCAAAAGGTTCACCTTCTGATGGACATATTTTACCCAGCAATTAGGGCTATCATCACCAATCACTAGGGACAACAAACCAGGCAGAGATAAAAAAAACTTCCATACCAAAAAAGACAATGGAAGGCGTCCAACTTCTAGTTCTTAAGGCAGCATTGGGGGTCCACGTAGGCACTGCCAGGGGCGCTCTGAGGAATTTGGTTTGCACCACCTCAATCTCCTTGGATTTTCCAATGGCCCATAGATGGGCTCCATATAAAAGTTGGGCAGGTCATTTGGCCATGAACACCTGAATCCCCCTTCACCTAGCAAAGCGAAGAACAGCTGCTGCAGTTTTGTTAGCCTGCTCAATAGCTGAGCTACAATGAACACCCCATGTGCCAGATGATTGGAACACAATGCCGAGATACCTAAATGACCTAACCTGCTCAATGGCATTATCATCCAACACCCACCTATGTTGGAGGTGTCTTTTGGAAAAGACCATGACTTTAGTCTTGACATAATTAATGGTTAGGCCCTTGTTATGGAAGTCATCTGCAAACTTACTAAGGGTTCTTTTGATGCCTACTAGAGTCTAGTACATTAAGGACGCATCGTCCGCATACAACAAACAGGATAAATGTTTGTGGCCAAGCTTAGGTGGATGATTCTCAAGAGTATGGATAGCAGGTATTAAATTATTATTATGAAGATTGAACAAGGAGGGAACCAGAATGCACCCCTGCCTTACACCGGTAGTGATCTTAACCAGATCCGATAGGTTAGACTTTAGGGGCCATCTAACTCACAGTACTGTATCCCTATAAAGGGATCTCATAAGATACAATAAGTGTCTGTCAATGCTGGTAGCTGCAAGTTTTTGCCAGAGTTTCTCACGTGGAATGAGATCGAATGCTGACTTCATGTCTATGAATGCCTCGTTGAATTTTCTGTTTTTAAGCATGTATTTGTCAATGAAATAGGACAAAACAAAACAGTGGTCTATGATGGACCGATGTTTCTGAAGCCTGCCCGCACCTCCTGGAGCACTTACTTCTCATGTATCCAATACTCTAGCTTCCCTAATAAACACTTGGCATACAACTTGCCGATGATACTAAGGTGACTTATGGGCCTATAATTGCTAGGAAGGGTTCTTAGACCCTTCTTGTATATTGGGATGACAATGGCCAGATTCCAACCCTTAGGAAATGTACCTACTTTATCAATATGGGTAAATAATGCAGCCAAAAGTGAGACCCACCAATCAGAGTGAGTCTTGAGTAGTTCGGGAGGAACAAAATCTGCTCCATGAGCTTTCCCAGGTTTTAATTGTGCAATTGGATGTAGTCACTGGGGGCCAATCAGGAGGTCTGACTCTAAGATGGGACCGTTCGAATTGAATAGTACACCAGAAAAACGGGAGTCATAGTACTGCTTCCAGGCAGTTTTTGAAATGCAACAGGGAGAAACATGGTTGTGCTGGAACAACAAACCATTCACTATGTGCCAAAAACAGACGCTGTCGTTATTAGAAGCAGATACTGCCAAGCATTCCCTGAGAGTTTTGTGGTAATTCAATTTCTTAACCCTGAGCAACCTCTTGAACTGTTTCTTAAAGACATAGAAATGGGGTGGGATCTTACTGAGGCCATCCTTCCTATATGCCAAGTAAACCTCCTGTATCTTGTGTTTTTTAGCCACACATTCCGAGTCAAACCAGACATTCATCTGTATAGAGGATGTGTGAGGGGAAACATCAGAGGTCATCAGTCTGCAACTTTAAACAGCAGGCTGAGGAGAAAATGTCCATAAACTTCAAGTGCATAGCCTCAGACCACTTGATACACATATGCCTCTCTGCTCCCCATAACTCCCGTGGAAATAAATTATCAGGCTGACAAGGGCTGGCTTTAAAAGGCAGGTCTAGAAGGAGAATAAGAGGCTGGTGGTCACTAACCGGCTGCAGCCCCACAGGAAAAGTCTTGACCCTGAGAAGCAGCTGGGAAGACACTCAATAATCAATTACGCTGCCTCCTGAAGTTGATAATAAAAGATCAGTTCACCCAATATATCACCAGAGTGGTAAGCATTAAGAATGGTCAGATCAAATTCAAACAGCAACCTAACCAGACAGACGCGAGCAGTATTCACACTTAAATCCTTGGACTGCCTACAAGCAGATAAACCAAAATCATCTTCCAGCCTTAACTTGCCGAAATGGAAAAGCACCTCATCGTTTGAATCCAATTTGGTGTTGAAGCCACCAGCTATAAATAGATGAGCAGCAGAATAGAGAACTGTTAACTCAGTGAGATAGCATTCTAAATGGTGCCAAATGTCTGTCTCATAACCCCTAGAGGACAAAGATGGAACATAGACATTGATCACTAGGCATACCAAAAGCGGGGTGCTTTAACAAAAGACCCATGGCAATATGTTGACAATCAACCAAATGGAAAACTTCTGGGAGCACGGAAATGGAAAACAAACAAGCTAGATGTCCACTGAGTCTGTCTCTAGCTCCCAGTAGAGTGGCATTGAGACAGAAGGACATAAAACCACTACGTTCTATAGGGTCCCCCATCCTAGTTTCTTGATGTAGCACAATATCAAAAGATTTAATATACTGAATAAAGGCACTATCCTCTAATTTTACCCTCCAACCAGCAATATTCCAGGAACATACAGAAATTGAATTGTTGCCTTGAGCCCCAAAATCTCAAACATCAATCAGGAGTATCATTCTCCATTGGAGGGGAACATATCTCATTATCTATGATGGAACAGCAGCAATTAGAAAAAACCCTGTTAGCTATGTCATAACCCCTAAGGGTGTCTTTAGACATAATGCTGTGGTCTGTAACACAGTCTCCTACCGTTACAGTGTTCAGACGTACCGTCAACACAGTGTTCACCCCAAACACTGGAAGTGAATGCTGCCAGGTCTTGACAGTTTAATCAGTGTTTGGGGTGAACGCTGTGTTGACGGTACGTCTAGACACTGTAACGGTAGGACACTGTGTTACAGAACACTGAACAGCATTATGTCTAAAGACACTCTAAGTGATTAAACATCCCCCTCTAAAAAACAGTTATCCACTGGAAACGCAGAAACTTTGGGCAGCCCTAATTCTTGGAGTTCATTAGCTGACAACTGATGTTTAGAGAGCACCACATCAGCCCTCTCATAGGGCTCCAGAAATCTCATTTTTGTTAAATGATCCAAATCCTGGATTGGAGTATAAGGCTGCAGCCTTTCTGTCAGTATCCCACATAATAAGCTCATCCTATTGAGGATATTTTTCTGCTCCTCCCTGGGGAGGATTGAGTAGGATTTGATCAAGACACGCTCCCCTTCCTCAAAATCTTTGGAATGAGCATAGCGGGTATCTACGTGCTCTAAGAGCATTTCCTGAATCGGGGAAGCCACTGAGTGGGAAACCGAGGATGTACCCTCTGAGGACCGAAGGATATTTACAGTCAACCTCCTTAGAGATTTTAATTTTTTTTTATTTATTTCATTTAATTTCTTAGCCGCCCTCTCCTGCTACAGCAGCTCAGGGCAGCTTACAACATATTAAAACCATATAAACATGTGTATGTATATGTGTGTGTGTGTGTGTGTATAATACATACACACATATATATAACATAAATAACACAATAAATACAAAATAATCTAAAACAGCCCTAAAAATACCCCATAGCGGAGCTAAAAAGACCCCTCCCTTCTCCCCCACCTGTCACCCGTCTCCCTCACCAAAAGCCTGGTGGAACAGCCAGGTCTTGCACTGTCTTCAGAAAGAGGTAGCGTCTGGGACCAAACAGACCTCCATCAGGAGGGTGTTCCACAGCCTTTGTGCTGTCACCAAGACGCCGTCCTCATTGTTATCACTCAAGAAACTTGGGGGACCCTGAAGGAGGGTGCTCCCAGCCTGTGTCAATCCAGTACCTGGGAGGTGAGGTGAACCCACAAATAAGCAGGGCCCAGGCCGTATAGGGCTTTATAGGTCAAAATTAACATCTTGAATCGAGCCCAGAAGACTATAGGCAGCCAGTGCAGAAAGCAAAGCACCGGTGTAATGTGCTCGCGGCAAAGTAAGGAGGCAGGCCGCCACATTCTGCACCAACTGCAGTCTCCGGATCGTCACCAAGGGTAGCCCCATGTAAAGTGCATTGCAATAGTCTAGTCTTGAGGTGATAAAAGCATGGATGATGGTGGCCAGGAGTCTGAGACACACAGCCGAAGCTGACACACCAGATATAATTGACGAAACGCACCCCTCACCACAGCCTCCACCTGGACATCTAGGGGGAGCCATGAATAGGGGAGCATCCCCAGACCGTGAACCTGAGGGACCAACAGAGGACAGAACCGGTCAATGACGGGTGCCACTATGCCCCCAGCATCACCTCCGTCTTGCTGCAATTCAGCTTCAAACGGCTCACCCTCATTCAGTCCCCCACAGCTGTTGAACACTAGGTTTGGGTCCAGTCTGTGTTACCTCAGACACCTTCATATCTACTGGGGAAGGACTTTCCTCAGACTTGGGACTAGTTGAAGGAACACAATCAATGACAAGGGGAGCTGATGCCTTAAAAACCCTTGTCAATGTTATCTGGTACACCAAGGACAGTTCAGCAAAGTGAATGACTAACCTTTGCTGTTTTGTTCTAACTGGGAGTTTATGAATAGAGGTGATCTTTATCATAGATGAAGAATATACCAAGGATATAAATTAAGTGATGTTGAACTAAAAACAATGACTGCAAGGAGGGTAAATAGTCATTAGGCAAAGGGAGTACTGTAAAAGCCACAGTGTGTTGAACTAGTGACAGAAACTAAGATAACTTAGTGCACAGAGCACTCCCAGCACTAGAATTGGGATTTTTGCCCTGTGCATTCTGACTGCCTACCACAGGCTAAAGGTGTTTGAGTACAATAATCTGAGAATAATAAAGGACTCCTGACCCTGTGATGAGAGTGAGATATTAAGAACCTTAAAAGAATCAGCAAGAAGTAGAATTTGATTATTTTGAGCTAATAAAGCTCTCTTAACCTCATTGAGCTGTCCCATCAATTGCTTAACTAGCACTGGTCTGCTAAAATTTGAAGAATATCCAACTCAATGGGCACTTGAAAGGGAGAGTCACCAGGAAAACCTGGTGCTGTCCCTAACCTAGAGGCAGTATCCTGCTTGGGTGCTATAGAGTTTTGATCCTCCTTAGAGGTAGAATGCTCCCCAGAGAGCAGAGCAAAGTGATTCATGAGGGCATCCTTAATCAAATAGTTAGGCTTACCCTCTATGAACCGATCTAATTTAGCTTACTTTGCTTTTAATTGACCTGCTACGCAAGAAGGAGAGCCACCCTGCCTTCTTTGTTTCCTGGCTATAACTGCAAAATGTGACTTTAAACCTGATTCTACTTATAGTATCCCAATCTTTACTCAAATACAATCTTTAACACTTGTCAGCACTATGAATAAATAGATAGATTAACCTAGCATATGAGATATGACAACAATCTAAATCCCTACTATGAAGAATTGATCTTGACTCCTATAGGAACAGAGGAGAAAACAGTATTAGCCCCTGCAACAAGTGAAATGTCTGTTCTCTAAGGGAGCACCCTAAGTATCTTGCACTATGAAAATATAAGGGCAGAAGCCCTGATTGTAAAGTTATATGACAAGATACCTTAAATCTTCAAGAGATACACAAAAACACTAATCCCCTGAGTAACAAATCCAGGGTGGCTAGGCTATAGAAACATCAACGCCAGGCCTTCTTCCGATGTAAAGTCCCTGGCAGGGCCAGATCTCCTGGCCCCCGGCCTACCAGGCCCCAACAAAGGACCTTATGCGTGGGGCCCTTCTGCTCATGGCCATAGCCCTACTTAAGGCAGGCTTCTGACTGGAAGCCAGGTCAGGCCCTAGGCCATGGCCCTGATGTCAATCAGATGGGGGGTTACCAGCTGGATCCAGGACACCTCACTCTTCTTCCTTAAGGGGTCTCCGGGTCCAGGCATAGCAGAGTCCCAGCTAGGGCAGTCTCTCTCCCGGTGGGACAGAAGGCAAATGGGTGGGGAACCACAGCCCTCCGGGCGGTGTGGCCCGTGGGCAATAAGGCTGGCCAAACCTCAGGAGCCCGGGATCACCCTCCCAAGCTGCCCCCTTGCAGGCAGCTCTTCCACTGGATATTTTTCATAGTAGTCCAAGTACATGCCATAGTTAATTATTTTGTAGAAGAGAAGAAGCAGCAGTGGGGCCTTGGACAGAAATCATAAAATCAAAAGAGAGCTGCTGCTACAGTGAAGGGCTTTGATTGTTCTTGCTTCAGTTGTACAAAAAATGGGAATCAAAAGATTCAGAGCTAACATACTCACTCACCCGTTGAATGATCAGTTCAGCGCCAAAGTCTCTCTTTCCTGAGCCAGATACAGGCCCTTTTCAAATGGGCCAGTGGTGCAGGGGGGATGGGTGAAGGCCGCAGCAGGTGAGTGGTGTGTGAGCAGCCCATTACACGGATGCCCACCCACCTCTACCCACCTCCATGCACAGAGCACCCGCCTTTGGTGCCCGTTACTCCGTGCATGGGCAGAGGTGGGTGGAGCGCAGGAGCACACATGCGTCCCCACCCACACGCCATGGCAGTTGCACAGACTGCCACCCACCCACCCGCACACTTGTGGTGGGGAGGGACGTCCATGCAAAATGGGTCACAGCTTCAGAAGTCTATGGGGTGGTGGTGGTTATCATTAGCCTATGGATTAGTACTTCATACGACAATTTTAAGTGCTGGCCTGGATTTAAGTTTTTTACACCTTCTTTCCATGCCATATTTATCTGTAGTTAAAAATAAATAAATAAATAAATTAAAAAAACTTGCATGGCAAAAGGAAAAGGTGCCTAGGTTTTAGCTGCCTGTGATTTTATTAACATTGAGGTTCAAAAAACAGTGTCAAGATAGTAGCTAATGTAGCCTAGAAACAAGTGGATAAAGAGGCAATATTTAATTATTATTTTTTATTCAAGGAGTATAAAATTGACTCATTCTGACTTTGTTTTTCAGATCTGGAAGGATTTGATTCTGTAGTACCTGTTGCTGAAAAGCTTAATCATCCAACAACAACCAGACCAAAAGCTACTGGCAGAAGGCCTCCATCCCAGTCACTCACATCTGTAAGTATCCTATAGGGACTAAGGCACAAAACCTTTATCTTCCCCATCCATGGATTAATGGGAGAACTTTTTCTAGTTCCTCACTCCACAAAGATTGCTCCTTTATGCATCTCTTTATTACTGTCTCATCCTTCAGGGTATCCCTTCCAATTTCTCCCCTTGTAATTAAGCTAAGTACAGTACATTCATCTGCCACTTCTCAGCTTCATGGATGTATCCCTGTCTCTGTCTATGTGCCCTGACTCTTCCCTCCCCTGTCCATTCTAGATCATAAACCTCCCAGGGCAAAGACCTATCCAATCAGTGCTAGACACATTGCTGGTGCTTTAATAATAATAAACAATCAAAAGAGTAATATGCCATTATACTGTCATAAGATTTAATACTTTAGGTATCTGAGGCCGTTCTCTCACGTTACCTAGAGGGGAGGGAACTTCCATGAGAGAAACTGCGACTGTATTCTCATGGGAATCAGCACACCCAGGAATACGCTATCCCACTTTTTTGCCACGAGAACACAAGCTACATCAGTGGAACCTGTCATGCATGAGTGTTCTCGTGGTAGAAAAGCAGGATAGCACATTCCTACGTGCACTAATTCCTACAGCTGCAATTGCCCTCACAGAAGTTTCCCCTCTCCCAGATAAAGTGAGAAAGTGTCCTGAGGAACGTCTGAGAGGGAAAACAATATGGTAGTAAACTTTCTGATGGTTCATTTTTCCTTATCCAAATTATTGACCTTTTATTTTTTTGTAATGTGCTTTTAATCCAAGCCTCCAAGCTTGTGTGTGTATTCAGAAGCACTCTCTCCAGAGACCCATGTTTAGTGCACCAAAAATAATAAATTCTGCAGCCTGGGAAGCCAAAGTTCACTGCAAACAGGAAAATGTATATATTTTCTTTATTTGCATAATGTATGCAAAGTTTATTTATCCAAATTTACTTCCTAGCCATCAGTTACCCAATAATAAGCACTCTTCCTTCCCCCTGCCACAACCCTGCTCTCCTACCTAAGAAAAAAACAGATCTAGACACCTCATCTGCAAAAACAGAGGCAATAAATATCCCTCCCCCATAGCCACAGTGCAGAAACACAGGCACCTCCCCTCCCCATATGTTTCAGCACACTGCCCTTCACCACCACATACATGCTACCCCTTCCCCGCATGCCCTAGCCAAGCCTCCTTCCCCATCACACACAGGTTCCACAGGCGGCAGCACAAACAGAGAAATGGTGGGGAGAGGGGAAGGGAGAAAGCCAGTGTCTCCAAGTAGAATGCTAAGCCACTCCTCCTCCCTCAGCAACAATAGGGGAGCAGCTTTAAAAGTATTTAAAAGGGCCACATGTTAGCCCTGTGGCCACCAAAAACAGTGTGAATTGTGGCCATTCAGTGAATCCTGGTCCCTAACTCTATCACACGTCCCACTTAGGACGCTTTCCCACAAGACAAAATGTGCCCAATTTGCCTCCAGCAAAATCTCAGGGAGGTAAATCAGGCACGGGGTTTGTAACATGGAAATGTTAACTCACACGTTTTTGGCAACAATCTTGCAGGGGATTCAGAGTTGGTGCAAAGCCAGTAAATCCAACCTTGCATTCCCTGCAGGACTGCCATAAAAAATACAGGGGTTAATATTTTCATGTTACATATTCCTTGCTTGATTTGCCTTTCGGAGATTTTCCTGGAGACAAATTGGGTGCATTTTGTCACATGGGAAAGTGCCCTTGTTTTCAGTAAAAAATGTGTCATCAGTTTGAAAGTAAATTTAACATAATTTTCTTACTTCTGAAAGACTTTCATCCCTTCTCCAGATATTGTTAAATCACCCCTCTGAGGCATGACTTTATAAAAGCCTCTGGAATAGATCAGATTGCAGATTGGAAAACGATTTCCAAGGGAGGATGTTCTTTGTTCCCTCTAGAATGCCTCTCAAACCACCCCATCTTCAGATCCTACAAGCTCTAGACTCTCTGCTATGCTATTAATAAATATACTAGGATCCCCCTGCCCCCAAAATAAAGGCTAAGTATTTCAAGCATAGGGCATTTAGCATAATACAAATTTGTTTTGCTTAAGAGTGTTTTTACCTTACTTGGTTGTTATGGCTACCCAAAACACCATTTTATGTAGATGGCAAATTAAATATGCAAACATTCTTCAACCTCCTTTTCTATTTTGCAAGCAAATATGTCCCTGGAGCATGAACATTATTGCACACTAAGAAAGATACCTTTTGTGGGAGCCTCTTGTTAAGACATTGGCGACACTCCTCTGAATAATTCCTTTTTCAGATCATGGTCCATCATGCATTTATGAAATAATGTGCCATTTTTAGTTATTCAGCATATTAAATCATACAGTGCTTCTACATTTTATTATACAAGGACAGTTACAGGGTGTTCGCATGTTTTTGTTCTTATACTTTACTCCTTCAAGAGCTTTTGTTCTTGGCTCAGCCAGTGTGAAAACTCAAAAACCCATCTTGTATTCCATTATTATTGTTATTATTAACAAACATTTATATAGCGCCAGCAGTGTACATGGCACTTTACAAAGTAATAAAATAGACACGGTCCCTGCCCCTAGGGCTTACAATCTGAG
>QEPC01001478.1:4086833-4106794 GCA_003113815.1 Sphenodon punctatus | reverse complement strand
CCCCCCCCCCCCCGAGAAGTCAGTGCATAAGCCATAGCCCCCACTGCAACAAACCTTTCTCTCTCATCAGGGTCAGACTTAGGAATTTTGCACCCCTAGATCCTTCTCAGGCTGCTGCCCCCAAGCCAAGCCCTTCCCTCACGCTGTGTGTTCATGGGTGGGGGAGCTCCGTGTGAATGATACGGCGCACATGCCTGCGGTGACTGAGGGTGCGTGCACGCACCTACCTAACACATATCCCCACTCACCCCCTGCTTGTCCCCACACACAGAACAACTGGGGAAAATGGAGGTTGCTCCATGGGTGCAGATGAGTGGGGGGTGAGTGGGGATGCGTGTGCAACCGTGTGTACGCCTCGCCCACGCACCAGCGTGCCCACGGACCCCCCACCCAGCGGAGCCATGTAAAAAGGGCATGTGAGGAGCCACTCGAAGAACAGAAGGTTGCTGCCTTGTAAACAAGATTCTTTGAGATGGCTCCAAATAGTCTCACAACATGCACCCTTCCAGCCCTGCATGGAATTTTTTCCTTATATTCTTAGAAAGAGTTGGAAGGAACTTTCATTCTGAGGGGGAGAGCGCTTTTTATAGTAGGGGAGCTCGAGACCATCACGTGGTCTATTATTTGAATAGGGTGAGCGTGCACAACCCAGTTGTGAGAATGTTTGGAGCAATCTCGAAGAACCTTCTTTACAAGGCAACAACCTTCCGATGCTGCAGCACTACTAGCAGGCAGATGGCAGAGGTAGGTGAGGGATGAGGACTCAGGCAGCAGGCTTCGGCTGCAGGCAGCAGCCTCGGCTGTGCAGAGAGAAAAACAAAAAAAACCGAGCAGGGCAGAGCTGGCGCCAGGATTGCCGCCCCTCCAGAAAATGATGCCCAAGGCCCGGGCCTAAGGGGTCTGCCCATAAGTCCGGCCTACCTCTCATAGAGGGGTCAGTGCATAAACTTCCCCTCTTCCCACCAAAACCCGATACCCCACACACTCCACTCTCCCACACTTACTTCCCCACCCCTTAAAAGCATGAACAGCATCAGCAGTCTCCAGTGCCCATGATGTTTGGCCCACATCTTAAATACTGCGGAATGACCACACAACAGTCAGTGCCCTTCAGCAGCCTTCCACAGTTCCTAAAGCTTTCATGTTTCTGGGGGAAATGGAGGAAACACCAATCAGCACACAGACAGGCAGGGCTTGGCAGCAAAGGTTCCCCAGAAATTCCCCTCCTTTCTAGAGCTGTGCCAACTTCAGTTAGTGATGATTTGGCATGACAAGAGTTTGCAGAAACTGCTGATGACACTACCGTTAAGCACAGAGATTAATAGTAACTATGAAATAACTTGACATTAACAGGCCAGATTTGGCCATGGTGAGAGGAGACGAGAGACATCAATGTCAACTTCTGTTGCAGGTATTACTCCTAGGATGAAACTGGTTTCAGTGTCATCTCCCAGTTAAACAACTTTATTTTGCCAATGCTGGATAATGATGAATAAAAATATTTTTTTTTAAAAGAATTTAAAGCATTTAAAATGTCATCTAAAGGTAATTTTGCAAGACAAATTTTACTTTCCAGTTTCAGGATATTAGTGATGGCTTGAGAATGGCTTTAAACCAACCTAGAACCCTGCAGTGAAAATATAATCTCTGCACACTTTCACAATACATGGGATTTACTCCTATTATATGGAAGGAGAATAGGAATGGGATGTATATAGCAGAAATAAAGTGAAATTACCAGTCAGGTTGGCTAGACATATTTGGCATAATAAAAACAAAACAAACTCTCTCTGAAACACTACCACTTGATTCTGATGTATTCTGCATATTATTTTTATTTTTTAAATCCTTTGAATTTCTGTGCCTGCCTTTTCAGTGACCCAGATTTTGGTGACATTTCTTCCTGGTCACTTTCAACAGTTCTGATAGGAAACATTCCAGTAATGGCCTCTGGGCTGATGGTTCTTGGCAGGTCCAAGCTTGATGTTAAGAAAATTTGGAAAGACAGATTTGACTTAAAGTGTAAAGTCATATCCATACAGTGGCCCAACACATTAAGCATCTGGTCAAACCTCCTTCAGCATGATTTCAAGGCAGTGGGAACAGCTGAAATAGACAGATGTCCATGTTTCAGGAAACTAAGGCCTCCTATCGTGGGCAGCCTGATGCTCATTATTTGTTTTGTTTTAAAACAGGTGTCTGACAATAAAACTTCTTTGCCTCCAAAATCGGGGACCTTGACTGGAGGGAGCAATGTACAAGCATCGTTATCCTCATCTTCAGCTGCAGTTCATTCAGTTACTCTGGGAACAGGCCATAGGCCAAACTCCCCATCTTTGTTCAGTACTGAAGGAAAGCCAAAGACTGATCACTCCAGCCAGGGCCAGGCAGCCTTGGAAGAGCTGAGAACACAAGTTAAAGAGCTACGAACGATCATTGAAACAATGAAAGACCAACAAAAGTAGGTGTCAGTAACCACGTGCATTACAGGTATCATTGTGGTGCTGTGCAACAGTCCTCATCCAGTTGGCACAGTCCTGCTTTTGGTAGTGAACCACACTGTCATGTGTACAGGAGACTGAAGTCTTGCCCTACTGCCCCTTTGAGGCATGGGAGAGAAAAAGAGAATGTTTAAAAGACAACAGGCTGTAATGAGCTGTTAAAAAAAATGCAAAGGCATTGCACCTCAGACACAGTCAAATACTTATCATATGCAAAAGTACTAGAGAGACACACACAGAAGGGCAGAGAAAAATTGGAGCAGATACAAAGGTGAGCAACAGATATAAAGGATTTGAAACACAAGTTATATGAGGAGTTGCTATTTTTAGCTTGGAGAGAAGAAGACTATAGGTGGGGGAATAAAATAACTCTACAAATATTTGAAAGACTGCCATAAAGATGATGGAGAATATTGTTTTCCCTTATTATAGAGAGCAAGACAAATGGACAAAAGCTGAAGGAAGGTAAATCTAGATTAAACTTCAGAGGAAATTTCCTGACTGTAAGGACAGTCACACAATGGAGCAGGTTGCCACCCTAGAGAAGCTCATTGGAGGTTTTTTAAGCGGTGTCTGGACAAGCATATGCCTGGTGTGGTTTAGATGTGACAAATCCTGTACTTTGCAAGGGGCTTGTCTTTATGATCCTTAGGGCTTATTCCAATTCCGTGATGATTCTGAAGAGAAAGGAAAACGTAAGGAAGGAGAAGCGAGTCTAAACTGTGCTGACAAGGTAGTGGATGGGCTGATAATGAGGCAGTGATGCAGAGCAGGTGGAATGATGAGAGAACAATGAGAATAGATGTAAGACAGGGGAGTAGATGATACAGCCTTTCATACAGTTCTCATTGTAGTTTACACTTATTTCTCTTTACTTGTATCTTTTTTTTCTCTGTTGATCTCTACTGTCATTCCCTGTCCCTTTATTGTACCTGATAAGTATTTTACTTTGCTTGAGATGTAACTTCTTTAGATTTCCTTACAGCTAGTTAAAACCTATTGTCATTTGTGCATTCCATTATTTCCAATGGTGTGTATACACACTTCCCCCCAGTGTGTATACAGTGGGGGAAGTGGTTTGGGATTGATTGCCCCACGTGAGGGAATGTTTGTGCATTTGGGGTTTGCATTAATTGAACAAGAGCCCTCCTTATGCACTTGGTATATTGGTGTAGTGGCAACTGGTCAGGGCGGGGTCAGAGGGCCTTAACTAGGAGATTCTACTCACACAGAGAATTCATACATTGGTGCAAGAAGGACCACAACAAAGGACTACACATCTAAATAAAGAAGCGACTTGGATGTGATAGCAGTAGAGAACACACTCTGAAAATATAAATACCTCAGCTGTATTAAAGAAAAATAGAAGTTTTAAAAACAGTAAATAAAAATAAATCTTTGAAACAATAAATACAGAACTTAAATAACTAGAAAACTGTTATAAATCAAACTTTTCAACAGGAAAAAAATGTTAAACCAATAAATACAGAACCTTTAATCAGTAAATAAGTCAGTAAACACAAAACTTTAAGCAGTAAATAAGTAAAATAAGTACAAAAGTTTTGCAACACTATTAAAGTGCACTAAACCAAACCAAGTTTATTAATTGGTGCTGTATGAACATGATGAAACTGTGCAAAGAACACAAAGAACACATGCAAGAAAAGCAAAACAATGCATTCTTGGAAACACGGTGACAAAGCCACCACTTAATTTTGTACCAGAAAGCATTGAACCAGCATGTATAACCTTTCCCGCTGTCGCTGTCTGCAGCTCAGACAGTCAGATTCCAGTTGCTTCACCTGCAGTTTTTCTTTATAACTCAGCGTAGAAAATGACTTTGCAAAAAGTGAATCCACAGTATTCATGGACAAGTAGCTGTGTTTGCTGCCTCTGTCCTGTAAAATATGGGAGGAGATATTGGGAATTTGGCGGTGTTGCATCACTTTAACTAACAGATTAGTGTTACCCCCACCACCACCACCTTTCCTCCATCATCTTACAGTGATGTCTGTGTGTGAACAGAACTGATCAGGTGGTACTCAGCTCTGTATCTGGCTCCAACAGCTCGGTCTGTTGGTCTCTGTGGCAGAGCTGTACACAAATAATATAAAGAGGTGATTTCCTACAGAGGTCGGTCAGTATGTCGAAGAGGTAACTAGCACTGCACAACTGATTCTAGATGTTGACACTCCCAGCAGAAACTGACTGCATTGGAGAGACATAGACATAGCCGGGTCAGACAGGCAAGATGAGGTTGACAAAGTATGAGAGAGAAGCTCTGTCCCCAAAAGGTCACCAACATGGAGAAGACCCAGAATATCAAAGTATTCAAGCAAGATATCTTTGCAGGTCTACAGGGCTCGAAATAGGCGCTTTATGCATTGCATTTACTAAAAAGAAGATTTTTCTCCCCCCGTATCATTTAAAATTAAATTCTATCCACTTCTACATCTGGAAAGATCAGAGACAACAACACCCAACAATCAGGGGCAGCCCACCCTGGGAACTGGAAAACCCAATTTAAGTCATGCATTTCTTTGTCCTACACAAACCTCCGGCAAGAAGGCAGGCAGAGAGGCAAGAAATAATAATAAAATTAATTTCCATCATGGAGCAGCACCCAGAAACAGCCAGCATGCAGCAAGATACAATCAGGACGGGGAGAAGAGGCCCATGGATCTGGGGCCGATCCCTGACTGAGTCTGGGGACTGAAACCCCAATTTAAACCATGCATTTCTTTCTCCCACACAAAACCCCAGGCAAGAAGGTACACAACCACAAGTAGAGAAGCAAAAAATAATAATCAAATTATTTGATTATTTCCAGCAGGGAGCAGCAGCCAGAAACAGCCAATGCCTGGGGACTGGAAAGCCCAAGTTAAACCATGCATTCCTTTGTCCCACAAAACCAAACCTTGAAAGCTCAGGATCTGGTCAAGGAGGCACAACAAGCAGCCAGCCAGCATTGCAAGGGGATCCAGGAGGCCTCCCAGCCTGAGCCCCTGGTTCCAAATTCAACCCCAATTTTATTTATTTTATTTTATTAAAAGATTTAATAGCCTGCCCCTCCTGCCACAGGCAGCTCGGGGTATCTTACAAGAACATAGAACAATTATAAAACCATAAAATTATAAAAACATATCACTCCCCCCCTCCCCATCCCTTGCCTCCCCCACCCTCTACCCAATTTAGCCATGCATTTAGTTTGTCCCAGTTCACAGAAAACCAAAGCCCCCAGGAAAGGAGGCACAAAAAACAACCATGAGCAGAGATACTGAGGCAAGAAAATTATTTCCAGCAGCCAGGGACAAACCACTAGAATTGAAACAAGATCAACGCGCGCGCACGCACACACACACACACACACACACACACACATGCACACACACTTGCGTGAGGAGTGAAAAATTCCAGAGGTTTGTGTAGGACAAAGAAATGCATGGTTTAAATTGGGTTTTCCAGTTCCCAGGGTGGGCTGCCCCTGATTGTTGGGTGTTGCTGTCTCTGATCCTTCCAGATGTAGAAGTGGATAGAATTTCATTTTAAATGCTATGGGGTGGGGGTGGGAGAAAAGTCTTCTTTTTAGTAAAGCTCCTATTTCTAGCCCTGTAGGACCTGCAAATATACCTTGCTTGAATGCTTGGATATTCAACAAATGCCTTGAACACATGCATACATTTTATTTCCCCCTCCCCTCCCCACCCCCCAAAAAGACCACGACCAGGGGCAGATACCCTTCCAGGTTCCTTCCTCCCTTCCCCACCTTAATATAACAAAATAACTCACTCAATGTCCCATCCCATGGGCCCCCCAAATTCCAGTACTACTACTCACCCACCCATGCAGCAGCAGTTTAAAGGAAAGTGCAGTGCGGTGCTATAGCGGCCAAAGGCAAATAAATTTCAGCCCTCAGTGCAGCAGTAGCCCCTTTGCCCTCTGTCCCCTAGCCTTGGCTCAGCAACAGGGAGGGCCCCACACTCAGTCTCACAGGCAACAGAAGAGGCCCTTTTCACATGAGACGCCCCCTCCCCCCCGTGAGCGACTGGGGCAAGGGGAAGGCGTCCATGCAACCACCAGTGAGGATGGGTGGGGGGGTGCACACGCTCCACCCATCTCCACCGATCCCCATGCATGGAGGCATTGGAGAAAACGGAGGTGCCTCAGTGCATGGAAATGGGTGTGCGTCCGTGCGATGGGCCATACCGCACACCCACCGTGTCCTCCACCTATCCCACACACACACACTGCAGCTCCTCCGGGCCCATGTGAAAAGGGCTGCAGAGCAACAGCAGTTAATATGGCGCCAGCAGCACAAGCACATGCTAGCAGCTGGGTACACACATGAGAGAAAAGCTCGCATAGCTCCAGCCTGACTCCACCTCTGCCATCCCATCTCCCCCATTTCCCTTACAGTTGCAGTTCGCCATGTACTCACTCACCAATCCCTGGCCTGGGGGTGTCTACTTCTGCCACCCAGACATCATTAAAAATAGCTCCATTTCCCCCGCCATAGGGGCTCTCTGTGCCTATACCCCCCACGCCCAGGGGCTAACTGTTTTAGTGTTATCCCCAGTGCCCATGGTATGGATGGAGCACCCAGCTGCCCACACCGCCATTGTCCCTTAAAGGTTTCATTACCTGGCCCAATGTGGGGTGTGCCCTGCCCAGTCACAGTGCCCGCCCAGTCGGCTCCAGTCTAAAGTCCAGTCTCCCTACTGCACAGCCGCAGCATCTTCAGCTGCCTTGTTTGGCCTGCCTTGCCCTCATGTGCAAGCATGTGCAGATCACACCGGTGCCGCAGCAGTGTGTAGGAGATGGCGTGAACATGCATAGACCAGACCCAGAAGTGCACCACCAGCTGCTTTGAAGTAGCGGTGGTGCAGTGGTAGCACTAGCAACGAAACAGAGCTTCTTTATACTCCAGGACTGTCCCAGGGTGGAGTGCTGGGCCGGGAGGCCACCACCCCTAATGACCCAGGGGGCAGGCTGCCAGTAGTTGTGTAATAACTTATTGTCTTTATAGTATGTGTATGCCAATTTGTCATGCTTTTTATTTTGTTAAAAAAAAGTCATGAAAATAATGGAAATTTAGAGCATTTTTTAAAATAGCTTGCTTAATCTGGTACACTGGATAAGCATCTCTGGACCATGGTGTTTATGTTCATTTTAATGGCCTTTGTTTTTTAGTAAACTGGCAGAGGTTAATGATTTTAAAGGAGCTGCTATTGGGACACTTAAAACAGACTATAATGCTATGTAGCCCTTGTACTAAGCTTTGATACTAAAATACCTAACAAATGTGTTGTACAACTTCACAGAATGTTGCTACTCCAAATATAACTCCGATGAGATATGTAGGATTGTCAACTCCTGTGTTGCTGTCACAAGTCTTACTATTTTAAGTATTTTTCTTTTTCATGCTGATGATGGTTTTAGTCTGTCTTGTTGTTTTTGCATTTACTGAAAGTATCAGGAATTTCCCACTTCCCTCTGGGAATAACGGTTGCTCTCAGCCAAGATGCATGCTACACTTAAGAGAGAGTGAGAAGACAAAAATAGAGGGGTAGGGAAGACAACTGGAGGAGCACAGTCATAGAAATTGTAATGGCAGATGAATGGATGGCAACGGAGTTTCCCACTTTTCCCAAATTGGCCTTCTGCCCCCTGTTTTATGCACCCACTCTCTCTGCCTCACCATTCAGCTGACGTAATATGATCTGCCTCTCACTGGTGGTTTTTAGCAAGAGGGACAGGTTTGACAAGAGACTGAGAAGGTTTGAGGCGAAGACTAAGATAATCACATTTGTTGTCTTTTGAATATATTTGTCAATGACTGGTGATTGATTAAGATTAAATCGCGGTTTCTGCTAGGTTTGCCTCAAAAACAGCAACTTCTCTGTTCTTTAAAAAAAGAATAAAATTACTCAGAAAACAATAGCTGGTCCTGGAGGGAAAACATTTCTGAAAGAGAGATTAATCCTTTGCTGTCACCAAAAGCCTTTTTAATTTTTGTTGTATTTTTTAAACTAGAAAAGAGATTAAACAATTGCTGTCTGAATTGGATGAAGAGAAGAAGATCCGACTACGATTACAGGTATTTGAATTCTGTATAATGTAAAGCAATTCTTCTATAGAGACACTGACTCAGAACAAACAAGCTCTGGTAAAGTTAAGAATAAGTGTTTTAATAGAAATCCTAATGGATTTTTTAAAAAACAAATACATACCCCTACATAATGTCTACCACCCATATTATAAAAACATGAAACTAATCTAGATATTAAATAGTTCGATTATATTTCTCAAGATGAGAGAATTTAAAGAGGAGGAAACTGATTATAGCAATTGAAAAATATCTAGTTAAATTACTTCCTCAGTTTTAATAAACTAGGTTGTTGGTAAAATGGGTAAGAATTTATTACCTTCTGATATCTTTTTAGAGAAGCACAAATCTTATTTTAGTTGAGAAAATAAGTTGCAGTGCAAATTTTGTGACATCTCCTTCATGTAACTCTGAAATATAGGGTGAAAACAAATGTGACACTAGCCTGCATTGACCTGCCGTGGCCCGCACATGTAGTCCATGACGCCAGACGTTAGCCTGGGACTGCCCCAGTGTGGGTAGGCAGCTAGCCTGGGCTGTGTCCTGAGAAATTCTCTGAGGATGAAGCCTGGCCCAGTGCAGGTTAGCACATTTGTTCGACCCCACCATCCCTGCCTTGGGGCAAGGGCTGCCGTGGCCGAACATCATGGCAAGGAGCAGGGTGCTGGGATGTTTGCTGCCCCTCCCCAACTCAGGCTGGTGAGCCACTACATTGCCCACACACTCGTTTTTACCCATTGTCTGATGTTTTACTTAAAGCAATCAGAGTCACCATCTTAATTAGGAACCCCCTTCCTGCTGCCCTGATGCTGAATGATTCCATTGGTTCAGGCAGTTCCAGAATAATGTGCTACTTGAGATGAGTAAGTGTGAAGAATCAGGGCTTAATTAGATCTCCCATATGTACATTTGAAAATACAAAATAACTTTGAAGTTGTTTTTCATGGCTTTGGACATATGCGTACCTGCTGTTTGTATGTAAGGAAGTTGTACTGCAGATTCGGTTAGATGTTTTGCTTTCATGTGCTATCTGTGCTCACTGTTGATGCAAAATAATAGTAGAGAGTGAAATCCTGGCTGTGGCTGAAATCAATTGCTGAAATTCCCATTGATTTCAGTGGAACCAGTATTTCCCCTATGATTTCAGTGAGCTACTTGCCAGGTAAGACACTATTTGACCTAAGTCTGAACGATAAAATAGGTCCCTCAGTGAATATCTCTGTCATTACATCCCCAAACCTTGATCCTGCAAAGAAAACAACTGTAGGCAGATTCATTTCCTTCCCCATTTTCTCCCTTCCTGCCTCTCGTCCTTCACTCCAGTTCCCCGTCCCTCTTCTCTTTCCATTTCTGTTGTCACCATCCAGCCAGTCCCTAGCCTAGGGTTTATTTTTTTCCTTTTCCTTTACACCTTCTGTTGCTAAAGCCTGTTGCTTCTCTCTGCATAATATTGCTATAATCTGGCCCTTCTTGACCTTTGCCAAAACCCTAGTCCATGCTTTAGTCATCTCTTGCCTTGACTCCTGCAACTTTCTTCTTACTGGCCTCTCCCATTCTGACCTTGCCCCTCTCAACATTGTTCAACACTCAGCTGCCACGGTCATCCACCTCGCCCGATATATTGACCATGGGTGAAAACCGTGGTCTATAAATACTGTAAATAAATATATACATAAATAAAACATATGAGACAGTAGCCTGCGAGTCACCTGCTTGTCAGTTCAGTGGCCACCAGATGTTCACCCACACCCCCCACAGGGGAGGCAGCCAGCTGCTACCAGATGCATCGTCCAGAGAAGGTCTGCAATGTGATGTGGGCTAAGGCTCGCCCAGCTGGGCTAATCCAGGCTAATGTGCGCCGTCCCATCTGTTAGACCCAGCCCCGCTGCGGGGCAAAGTCCAAGGACTAGGTCCGGAGGAGTGCGCTTATTCCAGACTCCAAACAGCTAATTGGGGGGGGCCTGGAAGAGTCCCCTCTTCCCCCATCAGCTGTTTGGTGGCCTGGGTGAATGTGCTCGTTCACACACACACACACACCCCATCAGCTGTTTGGTGCCAACCTGGGTGAACACACTCCTCCAGCCCCCCTTCCCCCCCCCCCCCATTAGCTGTTTCATGGCAGCTCCTCCCAGAGACCCAATCCTGCTGTGCAGCAGGAGTTTGGGAGTCCTGCCCCATGTGGATGGCTCCTTGGCCAACCTGTGGCATGGAGGAGCTTGTGACAGCAGCCTCCCTGCCGGCCCAAAGTGTGGCAGCTGCAGTGGCCATCCCCAGCACGAGTGAGGGATCCAACTCGCTCCTATCTCATTTGTTTTCACTCCTCCTCTTCTTCCTCCATTGGGTTCCCTTTACCTGAACACTTGCTCCCCCTTAACTCTCTGTATTTGTTTCTCTCCACATTCCTGCCCAGGGGCTTCACTCTTCCTCTGCCACCACTCTTTCTTGCCCATGACTCCCTTGCTCCTCAAGACGTATTTGCCCCTTCTCCCTTGCTGCCCTCTATGCCTGGAACTCCCTCCCTGAATAAATTCACTCTGCTCAGTCCCTCTTGAAAACCTACCTCTTTCATCAGGCTTTCCATACCTCCTCATTCTCATGGCCTGGTCACTGATGCCTCCTCTTCCCTGTAACTAAGTTAAGCACATGTGCCTGCAATTTCATTAATGAATCCCGGTCTCTTCCTTTGTTCCCCTCCCCCTCGCCTCCCTTCCTTTGTTTTTCCACGTTTGTAAGCCTTTTGGGGGTAGGAACCTGTTGCTACTTAATGACTGTAGAGCATCAGGTACATAGCTGGTGCTATATAGAGAATAAATAATAACAACAGTGAGTAACCAGTCAGTAACTGTGAGTTAATTATTCTGTTGAAACTTTGGTCCTAAAGTGACAGCAGTATAAGGTACAAACTTTTTCTACAAGGAAAAAGTTGAGGTAGCAGCTTCATGACATTTTGCTGTGTGCCAACTCAGTGGGTTGACCCTCTTAACGGTAGTGAGAGGCACCTGGATGAGTAAGTCTATTGGAAGGAAACAGCCAAAAATTTCTATCCTCAAAAACCTCAAACCCTTAGATGAAACTCTACATTTGACGGAGTTCATTATGTTGCTAGCACCAACTATACTTACAATTTTATTACATACCCAACTGAATGGAAAACATATAATCGGTTTGTTTTTTTCCCCTTTGTAGATGGAGGTTAATGACATAAAGAAAACTCTTCAATCAAAATGAATACTTGATAGATGGAATGTTACATTATTCATCATGACAGACTCAAGTTTATGCCCCAGCCAAAATAACTTTGTGCCAAATGATTTAAGATTTGCCTCAACATCCCTTTGTTTGAAGGATTAGCACAAGAGTTTTGATAGCACAACACAAATTCCAGCAAAGAAGGACAACTTCCACATGATGTAGTCGCTCTGCTAGGGCACTGGTTGTGACTGAATTTGTTCTTGTTGTGCTAAAGGCTTCTCTACTTCAAGTTCATGAACAAAATGAAAACTCAGGCAGTTTAGTCCATAGTGGTACTATTTTGATGATATTTTTCCATAAGTAAAATGTATTTCAGATTATCTGTTTACAAGCTTTATGATTTTGACTTTTTTTAAATTGTCTTGTCATAAATTCCTAAAATGTTTGTACTGCATATGGCCAGGAATGAATGTTAATATTTTGAGGGCGGGGGGGGGTGGTTTGGATTTTTTTAATTATTATTATTTTGCTTCAGGTAGAACAGCCTAATTTTTGTGTTATTTTGATTTCTGTTACATATGCAATTTTATGTCCAAATATATCTACAAGATAAATTTTAAGTTTGTGTACAATAGTGTACTTAAAAGGAAAAAAAATGAAAGAAATCTGGTCTTTGCAATGATTTGTGCCTTCTTTTTGCCACACACTGATGGGAGCTGGTTGCAGACCAGATCTCAGTAATGTAGCTGCCGTGGTTAGACCTGTCACTCTGGTCCACTAGAGGTCACTCTTTTAATATGTAGCTGCTCAATCAACATAGCCAGACATTTGTTAAGGTGGCATGAAAGGGCTGTGCAGGTTAGGAGCAGCTCTGTTGTATCAGCTGTGGCTTTTAGCTTTCCTGTTTCTTATAAGTGTTTCATCATTCAACTAGAAAATTCACTTCTGCTTGATTTTTCACTAGAAAAGTTCAACACCTGCCTCCGTCCCCACTTTTGCACATTTTGAATGAACAGAATATGCATAACTAAAGCAAAAATGAATCAAATATAAGCCAGCAAGAGACAGAGCTACATTATTTCATGCACAGGATTCTCTTTGTTGTGTGATATCATTTAACTTGGTATTTATCATGTAATGTCAATTGCCCCATTCTGTTGTAAGCTTTCTAACACTGACAAAATAGAATGATTTCTTTAGAGTTAAATTTTAGCAGCTGTGCTTCCTTTCTTGGTTTTATGGAAACGCCACATTTACTTTTTCTGTGTGTGTTTGGCTGTGACCTTTTCAGCCTTTAAAAATAACCTGTTTATTTTGTGTCAGTACCAGTTGAAAACAATATATTACACAGGCTGTACTTGGGGTTCATGCTTTTCTAAATGGTATTGGGCTTCATTTAGCCTCTCTTTGATATATATGCTTCTAAAACTTCACTTGTGTTTGTTCCTAGAGCATATATGAGAAAAGTATAGATATTGTTTTACTGCTCTGTGGAGTGAGTGATTATACTGACATTTCAGAAGGGTTAAAATCACATAGTGGATCTACCATTCATCAGATCAGGTGTCCCGAATTAAAGTCTTCACCACCTGAGACAGCCTAGGTTATTGTGGATGTTTTCAGTGGTATTTGTAATTGGCTTGAGGGGTTGTCATTTAGTAACCTGAAATAAACCTGTACACTTTCTCTCTCACACACAAGCATGCTAGAGTGTGTTGCCTTAAAGGTTTAAAACTGGGTCTCCAGTATGCCAGTACAGAACTCTACACCTGGGCAAACTGATACAGCACAAGTGCTTCTTATATTATAAATGCATCTGAGTTTTAATGAAACACAGGAACTTTTATTTAATTCACACACACACTTCTCAGTTGTTATATGGACACAAGCACTAATTACGTATTTTGTCACTGTGATGCATCGAAGATTTTTTTTAAAAGAACCAGACCCATCGTAATCTCGATCTACATAGTGCTTGATGTGTATATGTAAGGCACTTGACAGTAATTTTCTTGTGAATCTTCACAGTCTCCCTGTGAACTAGATTGGTTAGTATTACTATTCCAATTCATTTTTTCAGATGGGGAACTGAGGCTATGAAATAGTGACTTGTCCACTGGATCCCTCCAATTTTTCCATAGTTTTCCAGCAATAAAGATTTCTAACTTATGAACTCACAAATCCTTGTTAAGGTAATAACAGTTTTGGAAGGGCAAGAGAATTTAATAAGTTGGCCAATAAGAATTCCACTGGTATTTTTAATTTACATACATTTTGAAACCTTGTATATAGATTTTAAGAGCAGGACAGCATAGTGGATTCCTAAGACCACTCACTGGAAGGACTACCTGTGAATAACTGCAGTATTCATTCCTGGACTGGACCTTGAAATGTAAGGCAGCTCTAAAATGTTACCTTTGCAAAAATTCAGCATGGACTATCCTGATATTAGAAGACCTCTATTTTTTTCTCCTGTTAAGATGGTAACTTGTCATTTTATAAGGCTGTACTTAGGAATCTGACGGTATTGTGCTTTGTAAAAGAACATTAAATGAGATTTTGTGAAAATATTTTGTTCAAAGCTTCATTGTTCTGGGATGAAAGATTTCTTGAAAAGATGATAGTTTGTTTCATCCTACATTTATTACAACAGAAAATGAATCACGTAGAAAGTAAACCCCCCTTTCTCTTAAAAAAAGAGAAAGAATATCAATGGTTAATACCAGTAGATATTAAATGCTCCTTTTAAAAAAATTTCTATTCCAACAAAAGCAGAAAGTGATGTGAACTACACAGTCATTTTGAAATAAAAATGATAACATTTTTAATGGGAAAACGGTTTATAATGATTTTAACATTTTGTGTACACACAAACACTGATAGTAGATATAGACCATTTATAACCAGATTTTTTTTCTTGAGGAAATCAGTTTTATGAAATCTGATTTATGGTTTGAGGCTCTTAATAGTTAATATTCTTTTCCTTTTTATAACCATTGTTATCTGAAATTCTTCTTTCCCTTGACTCATCAACTAGCATCAATCTTGTGTCTTCCATATTGTCCAAAAGACTACCCAAGGTTCCACTACTTCCACCACATCGCCAACCTGATTTTCCAACCAACCTTGGCTTCCACCCTAATGCATTTATTTCAGTGTTTTTCTTTTCTTGGCCTGTAGACTATGCAGCCACATCATACAGCATTACAGGGCATTTAAGCTGGATATATTCAAGGTTGTCACTTTTGATATTCGGTTTCTCTAGAGGTGCAAGTTGCTGCTCTTCATCAAATGCTTTGATTTAATCCCTAGTCATTCTGGCCAATGAGAATGGCTTAAATTCCTACTGACTTGAAGTGGGCTAACATGTGGAGGGGGACTGAAAGGCCCGGCCACCATTACCACTGCCCCTTGAAAATTCATCAATCCCTGATTCAATTGCATAGCGCAGGGGTGGGGAACGTTTCCCTCCCAGGGGCCGCTTTGAAATCTTGCACAAGCTTCAGAGGTCTGCACAGACATTGGGGTGGGGGTGCTTAAGGGATGCACTCAAGGAAAGAAGGGCCCAGATTATGGATCTGTGCCATGAAACGGCCTCTTTGTTTGCATGACCTCAGCTCTGCTCCCTACCCTTGAGCTCAGGTTTTCAGTGATTGGAGGTAAGAACTGGATCCAAGGGCCAGATCCAGGCACTGGAAAGGGACCACATAAAAATTTGCTGCAGGCCGCATTTGGCCTCTGGGCCTTAGGTTCTCCACCCCTGGCATAGTGGCTTACAGAGCAATCAGAGCTGGCCTTTCTCCATATCTCATTTCTTCATGATCAGGTGGACCACCATGAAATGGTAGTGATGTCACTGCTGCCTAGAACAGGGTTTTTTGTTTAAATCTGAGTTTTTGTCTAGATAGCCTGCGCCCTACCTATCCTGGGCGTTCCTCCTCCCCTCCCCCCCCTTTTCCTTTTTAAAATATAAATTGCCAGGTATCTGCCTTACACACCCCTACTGTTTGTTCAAAACACTTTCACTCCATGAAGCAAATGATGGGGAGTTTGCCTTTCAGAGGCTATCATGTGCGTCAGCCTTTGGGACATATTTTAGATGTGTATGGAAGAATTTATACCACTGCTATTTTGGTGTTTTTTAAAGTCAATTTTCCTTTCATGAAACCTGAATATAAAGAGAGATGTTGTAGAGCAGCCACTTTCTGTTGTAAAGTTTGACCTCTGACTGATTTAGTGTCCTTTTACAACTACATCCCACCCAGTGCTGACATGTATGAGGACAGGCTGATATATTCTGTGCTAAGTGGAGGAGATTGCTGAATCTCAGGTTTGTAAACTTTTAATTGCTTTCGGTATGAGAAGTATCACACTACAGTTCTGGCATGGAACTGTGAGTTTAAGGGCTGGGGAGCAAGGCTACTACCTTCACATGGCATTCCCTGTCAGTAGTTCTGAAAGCAAAGCTAGGAATTACAAGATGCAAAAATCAGAGCTTGATTTCTTGCCATAAATATTGCTTAAAGTAGTCGTCCTCTTCTGGGGTCTTTTATGATATCAGTATTACAACTAGCATTGGAATCAGATCACAAGATGATTTACTTCAATACTGAGGGAATCTCAGTCACCAAGAATGACTCCCTTCTACAGTGAGTTGTAGGCCACCAAGCATGTCATCTTGCTTCAGGAAATCCTCTTACCACTTGATGTAAAAGCAAAGTCAAAACTGATAGTTAAGTGTTTCCCAATTGATAATACATGATGGCATTTTAGGTCAGAGAAGCTATTCCAGTGGAATGATGTCATTAAATAGCAGACAATAAGTGACCTTATCAATGTCTACAAACCATCATCTGCTGACTGACCCCTTCAGAATGATTTTCATTACACATCATACTTATTGGGGATAACCTGATGATGGTGAGGTAGATGGAGTAAGGTTAGAGGAGTGTGCATTCTCCCCCTGCAGCAGACAGTCCCTCCGTCTTGATAGCTCTACCTTGACTGGTAGGAGGCAGAAGAGATCAAAACTTCATTGCGCATGCGCCTCCTGTGCTACCCTCCTCTCGTCATTTTTTTCTACTGCCTCAGACCGGCGGGATCGTCAGGAACGGGCTCTGCAAGAGAAGAGAAGAAGCAGGGTTAGGACATTGACGGGGCCTCAGAGGGGTTTCCCCTGCCTTGGCAGTAGCCATTGGCAGTGAGGGGCTCAACCCAGCCGGCTCCCGTGCAGCAGCCTGGGAGCAGGGAGAAGCAAACTGCGGGTCTTGGAAGCGGGCTCTCCCCCATCCAGAACAGTCTCCTGCAGCAGCAGTGAGACTGTTTAGCCCGGACTGCCTTTTTATTTTTTTTTAAAGAGAACAGGCGAGGGCAAAAAATCTCGTTCTCTCCCACGCGTCGGCGTCGGGAGAGCGGGAATCGGCTATGGAAGGCACCTCCAGGCTGGAGGTAAGGTTTCCAAAATGAAGGTGGGGGGTGGGGGATCCGGCCTTTGGAGAGGGGGTCCCCCCAGCCGGCAAAGGGGGCCATTAAGCCAGGTCTATCCAGCCCCTCGCGGCTGTTTCTCTGTTCCTCCCCTCCTTCCTTCCTCCCCCCTCCCCCCATATCAAGACAGGATCGGTAAGAGGAGCCATTATCGTCACAGGACTCCGGGCAAGGGGAGACGTCAGGGGCCTCTGTGTTGACCACCCCGGGGGGTTGGGACACCCAGAAGGAGGCTTTTCAAAACCTAAATAGTAGTATGGAGAAAATACTACTGGCCATATCAGCCGTAGGGGATAAAAAAGGGAAGAAGAGGGAACAGGCACAAGAGGAAAAAGCCTCCATTTCAAAAAAGAGGTGGATAAAAAAGGTGGGAAAATCCCAGAGAACCACAGGGGGCGCCATTTCCTGCCTGCTTCACTCTCCTCTATCTTCTGAGCATGCTAGCTCTGCGGGGGAGGGATCGGGGAGTATGGCTGCAGCAGCTGCTATACAGTCCCTGGCTTCGAACTCCAACCTCGATTCGGAGGCTCTTCCCTCGGAGCTGGAGGAGGGGGAATGGCAGGATATTCCTCTGTCTAACAGAGATCAGGAGAGGCAGTTTCGGGAGGAGCTAATGGCCCAAGTTATAAAAACCCTGTCCTTAGAGGAGAAGCAGAGAAAGGATCAGTCATCAGACTCAGAGGAGGATGTTCGACAACTAATTCCCTCCCTTTCGGGAAGGGATGTTGGCCTCCCTCCGGATAGGGCATTTGAAAAACTGATCTTGGAGGAATGGAAACTTCCTGCCAAGTCTTGCAGAATGAATAAGACCCAGGAGGCGCTGTATTCATTTTCCAGAAGAAAAGAGCCACTGTTCAAGAACCCAAAAGCAGATGCAGCCACTGCCTCCCTGGCAAGGCAGACGGTCTTTCCCATGGAGGGAGATTGCTTTCCAAATTGCTTCAGATAGGGCCATTGAGGGAGCCCTCAGGAAGGGGCTAGACGCATCAACAAACTCCCTATGCATAAACATCCTATCTTCATATCTGACCAGGGCATATTTGGCATGGCTGCAGGAGATGCAGTCCCCAGATATTTCAGAAGAAAGATCCAGGGTTCTTTCTTCCAGGGTTATGCTGGCTACGGCTCTCCCGGCTGACACCACTTCGGATGCGCTCTCGTGGTCAGCCCGAGCGGTGTCCTTATCTGTGGTGGCCAGAAGGAGGGTTTGGCTGAGGTCCTGGCAAGGGGACTCTACTGCAAAGACCTTATTGGTGGAAGGTCCTTACAAGGGCCTTCAACTCTTTGGGACCTGTTTAGATAAGGTCCTAACAGAGGCCAATGATAAGTCGACAACCAAGATTTTACAGCAGTTTACAGCAAAGAAAAGACCCTTTCATGCCCCTACCTTTAAGTTTAGAGGGGGATACAGATTCTTTCGCAGGCACAACCAGCCTTCTGACAGGGATTATAACAGGCAGTCCTTTCGTTTTCGAGGACAGCGCCAGCGCAGATCTGACAGAGGCAGGCTGTGAGATCCTCCCGCTTCACGGTCAGCAAAACAGGCATGACTCACAAGGGGAGGAGGACATAGGGGGAAGGCTATCAAATTTCTACAAAACTTGGGAAGGATCAATCTCAGACACTTTGGTTCTGAGAATTGTGGAGTGGGGATACGTCCTGGAACTCCGAGGTCGCCCAAGGAGTAGATTCCTTCCTTCTCCCGTCTCCAAAAAAACCCTCAAAGTAAGGGCAATGACAGCAGAGATAGACAGGCTGTTAGCTATAAAAGCCATAGAGGAGGTTCCGAGCAGGGAGAGAGGTTTGGGTTTATATTCCATAATGTTTTTGGTCCCAAAAAAGACCAGGCAATGGAGAGCGGTGTTAGATCTAAAACTGCTAAACAGGCAGATAAGAGCCCAGAAATTCAAAATGGAATCGATCTCCTCCATTTGCCACAACCTGTCCAAAGGGGATTGGCTAACCTCCAGAGACCTGAAGGAGGTCTACTTACATGTCCCCATTCTAACGGAACACAGGAGATGGCTCTGATTCGCATTCAACGGCTCCCACTGGCAGTTCAGGGCTCTGCCCTTCGGTCTCTCTTCGGCCCCAAGGACCTTCACTAAGGTTCTCATCACCCTGATAGCGAACCTGAGCAAGGAGGGGATCCACGTGTTCCCCTACTTGGATGACATCCTCGTCAGGTCCTCATCTCAGGAGAGGGCTTCCAAGGACGTAAGCAGGGTGATGACTTACCTCAGGATACACAGATTCATGACAAACTTAGCCAAGAGTCAGCTTTTACCAGCTCGCAGACTACAACACTTGGGAGTAATCATAGATACTTCCTTAGACTCCGTGTTTGTTCCAGAGCAGAGACAACAAAAGATCCAGTCGATGATCCACCTGCTTCAGGCGTCTCACCGGCTGAGACTGAAGGCTCTGGCAGGGCTACTGGGGCTGATGGTGTCATGCTCGCATCAGGTTCAGTGGGTCTGATACAACCTCAGACCCTTGCAGAGGCTTCTGCGGCCTTTCCAAAGAGAGCTTACTAGTGGTGGGACCCCGGGCCCATTACCGGCTACCGGATTTACCGGTTACCAGTTCTACGAAAACCGGATTCCCGGATTAAATCCGGTATGCCGGTACCGGATTTATTTCATTGATTTCAATGGGGCGCTGTGTCCCCATTGAAA
>QEPC01001478.1:4061131-4071937 GCA_003113815.1 Sphenodon punctatus | reverse complement strand
TCTGACAGCGGATCTGCCACAATCCACTGGAGGGAAGGTGCTGAATGGAGCTCTGGAGTGGGCATGGAGCGTGGGGGTGCCCTGCGGCGAGGGAGCCCTATGACAACTGCATTTGTTGGTGGGGAAGCTTCTCTCCATTCTCTAGAAGTTAGGAGAGCAACACTCCTTTACCTGTCATGGCCACTGTCTATCAGAAAGTAAGACTCCCTGTTTAGCTTGGTTTGCCCTCACGCTGGGACAATGAGTGTCTTAAACAATCCCTATCTAAGTGGATCGGCAAATGTGTATTATTCGCTTATGAATTGCATTCCAAAATACTAGCCAAGAACTTTAGGCCTCACTTCCTCAGGGTTGTGTGTATGTGGCAGGCAACAACTTGGGGAACTTTTAGGCATACTCCGCTTTTAGAAATTTGCAAGGCAGCGACATTGAACTCAATACACATTCACAAGGCACCATGCAATAGATTTGGCAGCCAGAGCAGATACTCACTTTGGGTGTTCAGGGCTGCAAGCTTTGTTTTAACTCTTTCTCCCACCTCCTAAAGTCGCTTGCCAATCTACCTATAGCGTGTATGTGGAGAGGCCACCTGAAGAAGAAGGGTAAGTTACCTGTAACGTTTGTTCTTTGAGATGGGACCTCTCCACGTACATAGCACCCTCCCATCCTCCCCGCGAAAGAGTTCTGTTACAGTTGTTTCTCTGTTGTGGGAGAAAGGACTGGAGGGCCAGTGAGCAGTATTTATAAAGCACTGTGATGATGTCACCTTGCTGCTCCCTGTCTAGCGGCTGCTTGGAGAATCCACCCAGTCTTAGCACCTCAGGGCACCCAACTACCTATAGTGTGTATGTGGAGAGGACCCATCTTGAAGAACAAATGTTACAGGTAAGTAACTTACCTTTTCTGCTGTACCTACCTCCACAAAAAGACTGATAATGTGCTGTAGTTTTGTGTCTATCAGTTATACTCTTGCATACTGGTGATTGTGTGCTCAAAATTTAGCACCCAGCGTTCCAAGAATGGATCTGCTAGGTTTGATTTAATTGGTTTGATCCTAGTTGCATGCCACCACTTTCAGTTCTTATAACAAGATTTTTGTTCTTGCAACAAGGATGCTAGTCTAGTCTAGTCTAGTCTGTAACTTGCAAGGTGAATGCATAGAACCAAGAGCAAGTGATGAAAGAGCATGAAAATGGCCATCAAGAAGGTTATGGTAATATTGGACTCTCCTTTACCATATAACCTTGGGAGTGTGTGTTTAAATATATCCAAAAAGAAACTGGGAGAAGGCATCAGAAACTGGGAGAAGTAAGGTGTAGTGATTTTATCATAGGGATTAGAAAGTCCTGAATTTGAAACCATGATCTGCTTCTCTCTGCAACCTGAGCATGTCACTTCTCCATTAAGCTTTTCCCATCTGCANTGGAGAATCCACCCAGTCTTAGCACCTCAGGGCACCCAACTACCTATAGTGTGTATGTGGAGAGGACCCATCTTGAAGAACAAATGTTACAGGTAAGTAACTTACCTTTTCTGCTGTACCTACCTCCACAAACAGACTGATAATGTGCTGTAGTTTTGTGTCTATCAGTTATACTCTTGCATACTGGTGATTGTGTGCTCAAAATTTAGCACCCAGCGTTCCAAGAATGGATCTGCTAGGTTTGATTTAATTGGTTTGATCCTAGTTGCATGCCACCACTTTCAGTTCTTATAACAAGATTTTTGTTCTTGCAACAAGGATGCTAGTCTAGTCTAGTCTAGTCTGTAACTTGCAAGGTGAATGCATAGAACCAAGAGCAAGTGATGAAAGAGCATGAAAATGGCCATCAAGAAGGTTATGGTAATATTGGACTCTCCTTTGCCATATAACCTTGGGAGTGTGTGTTTAAATATATCCAAAAAGAAACTGGGAGAAGGCATCAGAAACTGGGAGAAGTAAGGTGTAGTGATTTTATCATAGGGATTAGAAAGTCCTGAATTTGAAACCATGATCTGCTTCTCTCTGCAACCTGAGCAAGTCACTTCTCCATTAAGCTTTTCCCATCTGCAAAATTGATATATCAAACTCCTATGACTGTTGAGGTTTAAATCGCTAATGTTTCTAGGGTGTTTTGATAATGGAAAAATACTATGTAAAAATATGTAATAAATGCCATGGAGCTGTTCAGGGGCATACTTCTCTTGTTTTGTAGGTGGGAGACGTCTTTTGCATTTGCAGTGGACAAGGTATAAAGTTTACTACAATAATATTTATTCTAGATTAAAAAGCTTCCAAAGCCAAAGTTATTCAGACATACGTATAAACTGAGAACAGAAATCTATCTTCTCCTCAGCATCTAAGCCAAGCTTCGTTGGAACCAGAGACTCTGCATGATTATTAAAGCTGGGTTCTCTTAGTTTACTGTGGAAGCTCTGGGACTAACTAGGTTTTTACGTATAATTCTGCATCGATAAATAATTTAGCCTTCTATACCGTCTTGTAACATTTGTTTTTATGAATGTGGCCTAGCTCTTGTTTGTCTCATGGAAAGACTGTAATTGGGGGAAATTGTAGACGTGTTAGTTATTTTAGTCTGGTGCTTCCTACTACCAGACTGCAGGAGGGGCTCGTGTCTGGCCCGGAGAACTGTGAGTACTGTGGACTACAAAAGATAGTGCTGGACTTAGAAACTGTGTAATGGTGATGGGGCATTGAATACTGGAATAAAGACACTGGAGCTTAAAGATTCCCCTGTAGACTGTGGCTTTGGGCCTAATCCTGCCAATCCTTATCCTGGGCTTGACCGTCTCTGCGACACTAGACCTTTGTTCTTTTTTCACTCTCCTCTTACATAGGCAGAAGAGAAGATACCAATCAGCATTACTGTATTTTTTAAATGTTTTCTTATGGTGACATAAAGGAAATGTGCAAATTTGGCATGTTTCTAATGTTGCCTGGCCAGGGTACTCAACATTAAATGATGGGTGACCCTCAAGAGGTTTGGTTTGGATAATTATCTGAAAGCTCAGAGCTTATCTAAACCTTCTGTAGTCTAGAAAAATTCAACTGATTGTATTGAGAGAACAGCCCTTCTCAGAAGACTTTGGTTTCATTTGAGTAAAAAAACAACAACTAAGAAATGCTTTTCTCATGGTTCTTCATTGCTGTACACTTCCGGTCATTACCCAATGTCAGAAATATAGGGGCATGGGAAAAATTAAATAGATAAGGCCTGCCTTTTTCAAGTCTCAAAAAGAGTTTCATGTTTGATTCAAATTTAGGGTTCCGTTTTATTCAATCTGGCTCAATCAGCCTTGGGATGGAAATGTTCTCATGTGATGTTTGGTACAGTCGCTATTATTAGCAGATAAATGTGCAGCACTTGTTTTTAATTTACATCAATTGTTCCTTTGAATTATTAATCAGGGCAGAGGCATGAGACCAATTCCCCACAAAGTAGGATAAATGTGCTGTTTCACCTGAGAAGAAAATTTGGAGCATTATGGGTGTTAACAAACGTGACTGTGGCCCACAAAATAAAACCAATAAAATACTAATACATACCCCAGGAACCTCTTCCCCTCCCCCCACCGATCTACCCCTGCCCATTAAATGCCTGGCCAAATAAATAGGTCTTACATTGCCTCTAGAAGATGCTCAAACTAGGGCTTAGGTGAAACTCCAGAGTAAAGGAGTTCCAACAGCTGTGGAGCAGCTACCAAGAATGCCTTTCTGCATACCTGATTCGTATGGCCTGGGCCAATAATGGAGCTTGCATGTGAGCAAAAAGCTGCTTATGCAGTCCCATATCTTCTGGACACAGTGTAGGTGCTTTCTTGAAAATGCAACCTTAGCATCTTTAACATTTACAGTACCTATGTATTTCGTACTATTCCCTAATGAAGTACATTTGCACTGTGTGTAAAGGAGGTAAGAATAATATGAAGGCAGGTATCTAGGTCTTCATATTTGTTTTTCTGTATATACCTTTTCAGTTAAAACTTAAAATGATTTTTTAATTTTTGTTTTAACTTTAGAGAGATGGTTTAATCCACCACTGGCAAGGTTTACAAGGGTACATAATCTTCTAATGTTGTGTAATACAGCTGTTAGTATATCAAGTAGTGGCAGACTGATATCCTAGCAATGCTCCCAGGATTAGTAACAGTGATGACACTAGAACAGTATGCAGACAGAAGCTGGAAACAAGCTAGAAGATATGTTTTTTTAATTATGGATTTAGATTTTAGAATTGAAATCTTGTCAGTAGTAGGGAACCTGTAAGAAGAGGAGACTTTTTTTCTTCCATACCACATTTACAGCACAAACGCATCATTTTCTTTTCTTGTAACATTGGCCTTTCATGTTACTTAGATGTTAATCGTCAGTCAGGAAACCAGAAACCTGTCATTAAAAGCTATGAGATAAAACTTTGTGAGGAGAAAAATCCTAAAGATGTTCTTAAAATCTTATAGAAATTTGACTTGATAAATCAAGACTTTGTTCAAGTGAGCTCTAGTGACATACAGGAAGTTGTAGCCACTGATAGGTCTTCCTTAAATTTAATAACTTCATAGAAGTTTTATCTGAGCAAGAATTGAAGGGTTGGGCTCTCACAGCAAAGTCTAACACTTTTATTCACTTTTACAGGGTAACATTGACCAACATCATCACTTGTAAGCCTACTTGGAGCATGCTCAGTGCAGCTGAAATCTTCATAAGATTCACCTGCCAGACTTAACTAGAGCTAAAATGAGAAGCAATTTTTTTCTCGTGAAAATATCGTGAGAATCAAGAATTGTCAGCAGTACAATCTCGACGATAACAGACCAAGATCTTGGTCAAGAAATTTTTCTCAAAATACTGTTTACTGTTACCATTTACCACAACTTACTGTTTACCGGATACCGATTTACAGTGTACCACTTACCATGTACCACCTTCATCCCGGTAATGTGCATGCACAAAAAGCCACTTTGCACATGGTGCATTGCTGGGATGAACACAGTACATGGTAGCGGTACATGGTAAATTGCTATACGGTAAACTGTAACAGTAAACGGTAGTTTGAGAAAAATTTCTCGACTGAGAAATGTTGAGAATTGCCATTTTTCTTGATTATTGTTTCTCACTTAAAATGAGTCAAGAGCCATATTCTTGATGATAACCAAGAAAAACTCTAGATGAAGTTTCAGCCGTACTCTTAACAGACCTCTACTACATACATATGCATTCACCTTGCAAGTTACAGACTAGACTAGCATCCTTGTTGCAAGAACAAAAATGAGTTTAAGAGGGTTAAAGTTAAGGTAGATTTTCATAAAGAAGTGCAATCGGATGATTGCATATTTTTTTTAACGTTGACTAGCAACTTGTTTTGTTTTCACCTTATTCTTTGAAATATTTGAACAATTTTTGTTTAATTTTGTAACCTATATCTTTCTTGAGGCAGACATGTTGCATGGGATATGAAAAGCTTAAATTTTGAAAACAATAAACAACGGAAGCTGGGTTGTCACCTTATATCAGGGGTGGGGAACCTCAGACCTGGGGGCCAAATGTGGCCCGCAGCAAGCTTTTATGTGGCCCCTTTCCACCTTCTGGATCTGACCCCTGGTTCCATTCTTACCTCCAATCACTGAAAAAATAAGCTCAAGGGAAGGGAGCAGAGATGAGGTCATGCAAACAAGGATAGCATGGCAGTTTCATGGCACAGATCGATAATCTGGGCCCTCCTTTCCTTGAATGCATCCCTTTAGCCTCTGCCCCAACTTCTGTGCGACCCGCAGAGCTTGTGCAATCTTTCAAAGTGGCCCCCGAGAGGGAAAAGGTTCCCCACTCCATCCTTGTAGGTAGTGGGTGAGATAAGTGGCTGCAGGATATAGTCGTTTAGAGAATAGGCACCGTATATTCGTGTAGGGTAGTGGGTTGGATAAATGGCTTTAGGATATAGCCCTTTAGGGAAGAGGCACGAGCACATTCAGCCAATCAATACAGCTGTTGGCCACTGGAGAGAAATCCGAACAAAGAGCTCAGAAATGAGGATCGGAGGCTAACAGCCTGCTTCCGGGGCTGGAGCTTTCCTCAGTGTTCCTGAGATGCAAGCAGGGAAAGGCTGGGAGCTTAATCCAAGTACTGCAGCATTAGTGATTCCCTTAATGATCCTCCCTCTTTACCTTCCCCTTTTAAATTGTTTTTAAATGGATTTATATTTTAAATAGATTAATACTGTTTTATCTGGGGGCGGGGGTGTGTGCAGCGTGTATTTCAATTTGTACTTGCCGGTAATATCTGCATTTTCAGGCACCAAGTCCCCATTAGGTGCCTGGATGTTTGGGTGGGGGGAGAAATCCATCCTGGAAGTAGACTTTCTGGGATTTTCCAGAACTTTCTGGGGCACTGATCCTGGCTCCTGCTTGCACCGGCACATTTCCCGGGCTGACTCACCCGCCCAGCTGCTCCTCCTGGCCACTGCTCAGCTGAGCCGTGTTCTTCCTGCTCCACTTTTCTGAGGGGTTGGGGGTTGTGGGAGTGTGCATGGGTTGCACTACCTCCAGAATATGCTCAGGCTCTGATGGACTTCCAGGGGGAAGGAAGTTCTGTAATACTGTTTCAGGAAATGAGAATGCCTCACTGTGGGCCCTTGTCGTATGAACAAGATTGGCAGGTGGTACCCACAAGAGAGTGCTCCCAGCCGACCGCAGGTGTCGTGGTGGAGCATGGTAGGAAAGGTGGTCTTTCAGATGTGTGGGGTCCAGACCATTTATTTATTTATTTATTTATTTATTTAAAAAACGTATTTTTTTTAATTTTTTTATTTTTATTTTATTTCTTGGCATTTCTATGCTGCCCCCCTCATGCCCACGACATCTCGGGGCAGCTAACAATACAATAAAACAATAAAATACATTCAAAACTGACATCAATTTTAAAAGAATTTTTAAAACCCCAACCCTAACCCTACCCTCCAATTCCCCCAAATTCCCCATCCACCAATATCCCCCATTTACCCCTCCCTCCCCCCGCCCCTCCCAAGGCCTGGGCGAACAGCCAAGTCTTGCATGCCCGCCGAAAGGCAAGCAGACCCGGGGCCAGGCAGGCTTCCTTCGGAAGGGAGTTCCACAACCGTGGCCCAACCACCGAGAACGCCCTCTCCATGGTGGCCCCCCGCCTTACACGGGGGACCTCCAGATAGGCGCCCCCAGTGGATCGGAGGGTCCGTCCTGAGTCACAGAAAGCGAGGTGGCCCCCGAGATAAGAGGGGCCAAGACTGTATGGGGCTTTGTATACCAATACTAACACCTTGAACTTGGCTCGGTACGCTATAGGCAGCTGGTGCAGAGAACAGAACACTGGTTCTGTTGAACAGGAGAGGGGACAGAACAGAACCCTACGGAACTCCATGCGAGAGGTCTCGATATGATCAAAAACAGTCCCCGAGAACCACCCGCTGGGTTCTTCCGGTCAGGAATGAGCGGAACCATTCAAGAACAGTCCTGCCCACTCCTGCACAGTCCTGCAGGCGCGTCACCAACATCTCATGATCAACTGTATCAAATGTAGCCTAACAGGATCAGCAGGGTCGAACGACCCCGATCCATATCTCGGTGCAGGTCATCTACCAAAGCCACAAGCACAGTCTCGGTGCCATGACCCGGATGAAAGCCGGACTGAGAAAGCCGGTCAAGAAAACCGATGCAATCAAGATGCCCCTGCAGCTGCTGAGCCACTACCTGTTCAATAAAAAGGGAAGTTTAGAGACAGGCCGATAGCTGGCAGGGGAGCCAGCGTAAAGCAATGGTTTCTTGAGCAGAGGCCACAGGGAGGCGTTGACCACCCCAGCCAGCAACGGCCCCATTGTCTTCCGGCAGATCTTAACCAGCCAGGACGGGTAAGGGTTTAGTTCACAAGAAGTGGCCCTGACCACCCCAAGAACATCCATCGCATCGGTGGGCGTCACTGACTGAAACTGATCCCAGAAAACTGGACATGATGGGGTTTCGATAACCTCTGGTTCCTCTAGTGTAATAAATGCTGCATCGAAATTGTGGTGAATATGAACGATTTTGTCCACAAAATAATCCACAAACATGTCACAGTGGGCAGAAGATGACTCCACTCCAAGGTTGAGGGAGGCTGGACTGACCAGCCACTGCACTACCCGTAATAGCTCCGCTGGATGGGATTTTGCGGAGGCTATGAGGGCAGCAAAGAACTCCCTCTTTGCTGCCCGCATAGCTGCGGCATAGGCTCATAAACTGGCTCTATGCCGCAATCTATCGGCTTCAGCACGTGAATGACGCCACCATCGCTCCAACCGCCGCCCACCTTGCTTCAGCAACCGCAGCTCCTCAGAAAGCCAAGGAGGTCTGCAGAGCTCCCGCCTGGGCAGTGGACACCTAGGAGTCGTCTGATCAGTGGCCTCTGTCAGCAAGGTGTTCCCCAGCACAATGAGGTCATCGATGAGATGATCGTCAAGGTGAGAGGGTATTTCCCCCAGAGCATTCCGGAACTGTTCCGGTTCCATCATCCTCCGGGGGCGAACCATCTGAATCGGCTCAACACCCTTTCGGGAGCAGACGTGTACTAGGAACGAGGTCTGCAGGAGGTAATGGTCCGTCCATGACAAGGGCACAGCTGATATCTCCTCCACTAACAGAACACCCGCCTCAAGGCCGATGCAAAACACAAGGTCCAAAGTGTGTCCTTCCTGATGTGTCAGGCTGATAACCATCTGGGACAGGCCCATGGTTGTCATGGTGGCCATGAACTCATGGTCAGCTCCCCCAAGGGCGGTGTCAGCATGAATGTTGAGGTCCCCCAAGACTGTTGTCTTTGGGGACCGCAACACCACCCCCGACACCACCTCTGCCAGAGCGTGCAGGGAGGCCGCTGCACAGGTAGGTGCACGGTATACCCGCAGCACTCCCAAACTGTCCCATGCCAGATCAAACACAAGATGGAGACCTTCAATACCCAATATGGATTGCACCGGATACCTCCTCACAGACATCCCTCCTTAAAAATCATAGCTACACCGCCCCGCCCCCCCATCCCTCTGACCATGACTGGTGCTGCACAGAATACCCAGCCAGAACAAGATCAGCTAAAATAGGCCCCGATTCATTGTCCAGCCAGGTTTCCGTGATACACACAAGATTGGCAGCATGGTCCAGGATTATTTCCTGGACTGTTGCCGTTTTATTAGCCACCGATCTCGCATTTAACAGCACCATCACAGGGTCGGGGACCCTCTGACCAAGAACCACCTGCTCCACTGCTTGAGGGGTAATGAGTGGGACATGCAACAAGCATCTATCCTACCTCACCGATCTCACCTCCCTCCTCTTAGGACCATATCTGCCCCATCCCATCACGACCCCAATAGGCACGCCCTCTCCCCTCCAATCACACCCTGTCCCAGCTGTCCCGCACTGGCAGTGGGGGAGATCCTCCCCCCTTCCCCCCAGAGCCCTCTCCCCCCTTCCCCTGGTCCCCCCTCTCACTGGGAGACCAGAAACCCCTCCTTATTGGGTCAAAACCTCCTCTCTCACCAGGGGGATGTGCCCAACCCTTCCCAACCCAGTCCCCCCTCATCCCCCACATATGCAGGGGAGGAGTCATGTTCCCCTCAATCCTCCCCCATCCCCATCAGCATATACCCTAACCACCTTCCCTATCCCGTAGACAGCCTCCCCCAGCCCTCACCTAAGGGCCATACCCAACGGCCCTTTGGTGCGGCCCGTAGACGCACGGCCCTGCGGTTTCTCCTGGGGTAAATGGTTAGATCCTTGTTCAGTTAGCACTGTCTGGCAGGAATCAGGTCCTGGGGGAGTCCTCAGTAAGGGCAGAAGCCCTGGTTTCGGTCCAGCCCACCCAGTAGCTCTCTCCCAAGGACACTCCCCAACAAGTGTCTACTGGAGGGCCTCCATGGCCAGCAAACGACCCTGTAGGTGTCGCCCAAGGACCCCAGCCCTAGGCGAAATACCTGCAGAGGGAGGAGGGGACAGGGTTGAGTGGCAGGCAACTTTTCCGGGCACATCCCTCCAGGTTTCCCCCCAGCTGGCGCGCACACACAGCCCTCATGGTTTTAAAGGTCAAAAACAGCACCTTGAATTGTGCTCAGAAAGCTATAGGAAGCCAGTGCAGGCTGTAAAGCGTTTTTATAAGCTATCAAATAAAAAAAAAGTAGATTCTTTTTGTTGAAAGGTAACTTTTACAACATAGCATGTCTCTTCATTTTCTGAATGACAGGAATTCCCATATCTCTAGATATTTGAAATAACCTTCAAAGATAGCTTTACACATTGATTTTCACTTACCTTTTAGTTGCACAACTTACTTCCTCCCCAACAGTGGTTCTGTTTCTTAAAACAGGACGCACAACGTACTCATAACTTGTGGTGCTCAATTCAGAGATATTTGCCTTTATTTTAATCTGTTTACAAAGTGATTGCCCAATAAAACACCTGTTCCAGGACTCATTTGAATTGGTATTTTTAAAGTGGTGGATAGAAATACCTTCATTTTAGAATTAATTCTCTCCTACTTGCATAACTTGCTTAGACAGCAATCCACAAACCACTTACTCCTAAGTATCCCATTGAATCCTGCAGGGAGTAAGCAGAGTAATTTTTTGTGGAATGCATCCTTTGTCTTACTCTTGGATGATAATTTTTGGAGTCCATAGTGGTATTGTTCTCAAAATATTTACATTTTTAATCTTCAGTTCTAAAATATGCACTACAGGATTTTAACAGACAGAACTAAAAATGTACTGTTTCAGAGATGGTACTGTTTTCCCTTTTGGAAGTGAAACATAA
>QEPC01001478.1:3996294-4020432 GCA_003113815.1 Sphenodon punctatus | reverse complement strand
TTTTTTAATTCAAGGAGCAGCCTCATGATTGGGCCCCCTTCTGAAGCTTCCTCTTCCTCTAGTACATTCTCCTCAGTAGATTCCTCCCCCTCTGTAGCCTCCGCCGCCTCCGTGGGCGCCATTTTAGCACATGTTACTACCCGGGCCTCAGTCCCACCTTTCTCTGAGCGGCTGGTTTTCACTTACCTCTCCAGGGAAGTTTCTTTTGGTCCTTTTTCCCTTTTCTTTTCCTCCCTGCCTTTTGGAGGCATGTTCCTTTCTGCTTTTGAGTAGATTATTTTATTTTATTTTGTTGATTTTGGGCCGTTTTTTTCGGCGGCTGGGGGAGTGCTCGCATCAAGCTGCTGCCGCTACTCGCACATGCGCAGTTCTCGAGAAAAGACTATCTTGAAACTGTTTGGGGTTTCAAATTCTAAAATGTCATCACTGTCATGGTTATGTAATGAAACTCAAGTTGGTAGCGCAGCAGCTGATGAAATATAGTACACTGCAATATAACAATATAAGGAAATTCCATGCTGCTGCTGCTACTGCTACTGATTATTTCTATAGTGCTACTAGGCATATGCAGCACTTTACAGTCACAGATTTTTGGAGACAGGTCCCTGCCCAGTGGGCTTACAATCTAAGCTGCTCAAAAACCCTCCCGGTTTAAGACAGTAGTTAAGGCTCTTACAAATTCAGCTATGCACCAAAATGCATGGAAATTGTTACTTAAACCTCCCGCCTTCACTTGTGTCCCATGTAAGCAGTAAAGACGTTGTACAGTCTCACATATTGTGTTCACTTCCAACTTACCCTCCATGCACCCAAGCTTTCCCTTACATACACCAGGCTGTAGAGTAGCCGGGGTTGAGGGGAGACGTATATATTGGCAACAGGCAGCCAGGTACTACGAGGGGTGTGTGTTTGATTCAAAGGCTGAGAGATGAGTAATGTTTACCATGGACTAGCCTTGGCAGCAACAGTGGTGGGAACCAGCATTTGTAGGGCCAGGGGTTCTGTACACGTTAGGGGGAAAATGGATGGAAAATGGGTGATGTGTATTCAGAGACCAAGTTTGGGGACAATTAGGAGTGGCACTGATGTGTATGTATGTTTGTCCTATAGGCGTTAAGTTCAGTTGGGAACAGTGGGACATTGAAGACCTTGTGGGGGCAACTCAGGGATATGCAGCAGTGTTCTTATGGTGAGCCAGTACCTAGGTACTCAGGGGGAGGAGGGCAGCATATATGGGCGAAGGATAAGAGCTGGTTGATTTTTATTCAAGGACAAGGTTTTGGAAACAGCTGATGCTTGAGAGGGGAGCCATAAGTGGTAGTAGAAATGGTGCCTGAAGTGGCGACAGGAAGCAAGTCCATAATATTGGGGCGGGGAGGAGACAAGTCCCCCGCTGTCCAGCTGCTCCAAGGATTGTGTGTCTATATGCATTCTGAATCCAGCAAACCTGTTCCCCCATATGCAGGCCCCTCAAATACTGACCTCTCCTGTTGCCTGCATCCAAATGAAAATAAAGACAGAAAGCAGGACATCAAAGGGAAGTCCAGATGTTGGGTGGGTGATTGTTATGTGCAAGAGCAGTTTGTCAGAGGATTCTGAATCCAGCAAACCTGTTCCCCCATATGCAGGCCCCTCAAATACTGACCTCTCCTGTTGCCTGCATCCAAATGAAAATAAAGGCAGAAAGCAGGCCATCAAAGGGCAGCCCGTGCAATCATCCACTTCAATGTTGCCCCCCCCTCCCTCCCACCTGCAGAGGAAGAGGATTAGGGTTGAAAGACCATGGGAAAGCCTGGGTGTATGGAGGGTAAGTTGGAAGCGAGCACAGGACTGTATAATCTTTATTGCTTACGTGGGACGCAAGTTAAAGTGGACGCCTTAACCAGGGCCCCAAGCCAAATGTGGGTCTGTGATTCGTGGATTTCCCGCAGAATCCCCCTCTCCCCCCCCACCCCCATGGAATCTCCTGCCCCGCTTCTCCCAGCACATAATTTCCAGCCTCTGCTGGGGAGAGGCGGGGCAGGAGATTCCATGGGGGGAGGGGGATGAAGAAAGCCTTGGGACTTCGCTTCCCCTCCCCAATTCCAGGCTGCATCAGGTGGGAGGGCTGCCAGGGCTCCTCCACCCCCCTTTCACAGCCTAGTAAATAAAATAGACCTACACCAGTAGCAGCTCCGTTCAGTCTACTCCCCATGCAGCTCCTCCTAGCCACTTCCTGGCTCCTTCCAAAAGGAGAACTAGCCACGTGTAGTGCAGAATGCGGGCAAATAATCACCCCTGATGCAAGGGGACTGTGGGTTGTGGCACCCAGTGGGTAGAGCAACAACATGGTACCCCACCAGTTATCTAGGCTGCTGAGAGGATACAGTTGGTGCTTGGGTAGGTGACTCAGATACCAGTGACAGTTCAGCAGGAGAGTGTCGGACGGAGGCAACAACCCCAGATATGCCAACCAACCCCCCAGGTATGCTTCCACTGTTGTCAGCAAGTGTAAATATGAAGATGCTGCCTGTGGGGTGTGAAGGGTGCCTCGGGGGAAGAAAGACAGCCTGTGGGGAGTGCTCCCCGGAGAAGTGCTTGGGCCTGTTGGGCATACCCACAAAGACAAAGAGGCCCAAACCCGCACACAAGGAACCCAGACTGCATTTTGGGGATATTTGTGTGAATTATTTATTTATTTTTTTATTTTATTTTATTTTATTTTATTAAGTATTTATATAGTGCAAGCAGTGTACCTGGTGCTTTACAACTGTTGAAATAGACAGGGTCCCTGCCCTGTAGGGTTTACAATCTAAGGAAGACAAGGGATAGGGGAAACAGAAGGGAGAGACAAGGATACATTCATGAAGGCATGAGGCTGCAGTTTACAGTGCTTGTGTTAGTTACATAGTTACATTGGGCAAGGAAGGGGACTAAGGGGATAAGGAGCTAAGGAAGGCCTGACGAGGTATTTTTTCAGGAGGGATTTGAAGGTTGGGAGGGAGGGAGAGGAGGGAATGTATTTGGAGAGGGAGTTCCAGGCATGGGATACAATCTTGTTCTTTTCTTGGAAATAATGGGACCTAGTAAAACAGGGCACAATGGTGTCCATCCCACCTCCTCACCCTAGGATTAAAGAGCTGGAGTGGAAGCATGCCCTTTCCCAGAAACAGTTACAAGAAATCAGGAGGGAGATTGCAGAGTTTGAGGCCTCCCAGGAGCAGGTCATAGGACAAGCTGTGACTCTTGAGCAGGAGGTGTTTCAGCTCCAGGTGTCACACCAGAAGACCAAACTGAGAAACCTACCAGTTGACAATTACAGAAAATTGCCATTTAAGTTATTTTTAACTTTTTTAACATCCCCCATTGTGACCTGTTGGGTGCTTCTCCCAAGCCACCGTGATTGGCCACTGTCGGAGACAGGATGCTGGGCTAGATGGACCATTGGTCTGACCCAGTATGGCACTTCTTATGTTCTTATGATCTGTTCCTCTCCTAGTGTCATGCCCTCAGTCTGCTCACTCTCTTAAGCTTGCTTTTTCAGTGCTTGTTTGGTGTTTGAGACCCAGGCCTGCTTTCACAGGGTGTTCTGTCTAAGGGGGGCGTTTTCTGGAAAACAAGGTTCTCACCAATCCAGACTGGTTTGTTTTAAATAAGAGTTGTTGCCTTTCTACCATATCTGTGTGTCCTATTCAAATTACCTTGAATAACTTGGTGTCATCTGCAAATTTGATCACCTCACTCTTAACACCCTTTTCCAAATCATTAATGAATACATTAAACAGCACTGGTCCCAATACAGATCCCTGAGGCACACCACTTTTTACATCTCTCCATTGTGAAAGCTGACCATTTAGTCCTACCCTTTGCTTTCTATCTTTTAACCAGTTTCTGATCCATGGGCTGGACCCTCCTTCTCGTGAGCATATCCCTTACGCTTCCACCCCCGCCCCCCCCCGGGGTTCAAAATTCAAAAACAGACCCAGCTGGAGACCAGCCCTTTCCCAAACCCTCCCTGCCCCCAGTTCCCCCAAAGCTACTCCATGGCTCCAGTCTGCACTCCAGCCCCCCCAGATGATTCCAGGCAACAGCAGCAGCCCCTTCCCCCAGATGGCCAGCAGTCTCTTCCCTCAAACCCCTCCCCACCCCCGATTATGGTTCCCAATCCCTGCCAGCAACGGTACCCCTTCCCGCAACTCCTTAGCCATACAGCCCCCTTCCCCCAATTTCCCAGCAGGAGAGAGCCCCTGACTCACTGAGCCTCTCTCCCGGCCTGGACTCTGTTTCCAGGAGGCTGCAGCCAGGCAGCAGCCTCTCCTTCTGCCGCATAGATGCCTCTGGCTCTGCGGCGCATAAATCATGACCCGGTCCCTCTTAGTGACAGGTCAGTGGGCAAAGCAGCCGGAGGCCTCCAGCCAGCGCCGCAAGAGTGGTGGGAAAATGAGCATTTTGATTTTGGCAGGCGCCACCACCGCATCACGTGGGGGCCTGGCCACTGGCCCAAAGAAACAGCCGGCACACGTACTGTGGCAGGGTTGTGCGGGGAGGAGGAAGCAAAGTTAACCCCTCCCCCCACTGACCAGTTCAGTGGGACCCCTCCTCCATAGCAGCTAATTGGCTAGCTTGAAGGGGAGGGGCTGCACAATTAGCGGAGTGCTGTGTGGAGGAGGGGCCCGGCCCCTACTGAACTGGTCAGTGTCAGTCAACTGAGCAACTGGCGCTGCAGGACCCGTAAGCTGCTGACCTGTTGCCGTGGCAGCAGGACACCATGCATGCAGGGAGGGAGGACAGATGAGCCTGCCTGGCCTTGGGGACTCTGGGGAGTGCAAAACAGATGGAGCCGAGCTACTAGCTCAGCGCGGCAGCGGCCAAATCCCACCCCAGCTGCATCACGCAGGCTGCAGCATGCAGCAAGGGTGCAGACCTAGGGAGGAAGCGTGGGGCCCCGGTCCACCCCGCAGTAAAGCCAGCCCTGAAAATTCATAACTCTGGATTAAATAATAAAGTTTTAGGCTTCATAAGGACGCTATAGAAATGTGTAACAGACTGCCTGCTGTTTATACCTATACTTGCTGTGTTCCCTTTATTGTATTTGAATGTTTTGATATGCTAACTACCTACAACCTCTTTTCTTACAGACCCCTCCCAAGTGTTTGGAATATCTATATACCTAGCCTGCATATATTTTGTTTATCTGATTATTGATTGCTCCTCAATGTAAATACTTGAAATGCAAATGATATTTTTCCTAGCAGATCTCTAATAAGTGTTTGATTTCATATATAACTGAAAGCAGTCTTACTTTATCCAGACACTTCTCCCATCTGGACAAAAAATATATCATCCAGGGTGTCTGTGCAAGGACAGGCTTCCTCTTGTGTCTTGGCAGGTTAGGGCCCCAACACAATCACTTCCTCAATTGTTCGCTTGATTTGTTCAGTCTATAGCTCTGACTTTTATATGCACAAGGAAGGGTCCTCTGTGGCTCAAAAATGTACATATTGTCACAAATAGCAGGTGGTCAAGTAAAGATATCATCTAAGCTACTTTGTCACTATCTCTTAGTTGTGATGGTGCTCTTTTACAAATGTAATACAGTAGTACTTACATTGTTTGCTCACCTTCCCAGATTTGCTCCCCCACCCTCCTCTAAGCCAGAAAAGTTGCAATCCCCTGCAGGCGGTTGAAAGTGTGTTGCTGGGGGGGTGAGGGGGGGAGTTGTCTTGACTGGGACACCACCTGGGCTTGCCCCATCACCACTCTCCTCTAAGCTGCTACTGAGGAATATCTGGGCTTGATGCCCCACCTCTACCCCTCTGGCCCTACAAAAGATCTGGAGGCCTGGTTTGGCTTGCGATATCCCCCACAGGATAGAACTAGATTTTGGGGAGGTCTTTTCTGGTAGATGGCTGTTGGGGTGGGTAGATCCCTTGACTCCACCCCCTTCTCTGGGAAGAGGGGTGGGGTCAGAGTCGCCCAGTGGTTCTGGTAGCTAGAAGAAGTGGGTGTGGCCCTTGGTGGGGGCCAGGTAAAGGAGGGGATCGCTGGCCCGGGTACAGGGTTAGTGGTTCTAGGTTGTATTGGCTGGCAAATTGGGGTGTGTATTTTATTATTGGGGATTTTAGTGGTGGCTTTTTTTATGTGTGCTGTGGGATTGTGGGTAGTTATATTGACAGAGGTGAGTAGGGTATAGGGAGGGGAACGGTTGGTGGAATTAGGCGGATGGGATTGAGGGTGGTTATTTCGGATGGAGGGGTGGTATGGAGGGATGAGGGGTGGGGCCATGCTCGTGGTAAGAGCGGAGGGTATGACTTTGGGGAATAGGTTTCCTTGACTCTTTTCAGTCTGGGTTCCGCCACGGCTATGGTACTGAGATGGCGATGGTGGCTTTGGTGGACGATCTCCGCTGGGAGATGGATGCAGGATGTTCTACATTCTTGATCCTGCTAGATCTCTCGGCTGCTTTTGATACCGTGGACCATGGGCTGCTGCTGAGACGACTGCGAGACCTGGGGGGGTCTGGATGGGACTGTCCTTGGGTGGTTCCGTTCATTCCTCTCGGGGAGAAGACAGCGGGTGGTACTGGGAGCTGAAACATCGAGCTCCCGGGCTTTGACCTGTGGCGTTCCGCAGGGTTCAGTCCTGTCTCCGCTTTTGTTTAATGTATATATGCAGCCCCTGGGGGAAATCGTGAGAGGGTTCGGGGTGTGATGTCACCAATATCCTGATGATGCTCAGCTGTACCTCTCATTTTTGACTGACCCAGGCCCTGCTGTCTCGTTGCTTTCCCAATGTTTGGAGGCCGTGGCGGATTGGATGTGGCAGAGCAGACTGAAGCTCAATCCTGATAAGATGGAGGTGATGGTGGTGGGTAGGGCAAGGGAGGTGCCGGCCCCTTTGGTAGTGGGGGGGTCTGCCCTCCCGTAGCCCAACAGGTTCGGAGTCTGAGGGTGGTTTTGGATCCGGGCCTCCATCTGGATCGGCAGGTGGAGGCGGTGGCTAAAGCCGCCTTTCGCCAGCTGTATGTAGTACGGAGGCTGCGCCCATACATTTCTGGGCCCGACCTGGCCACTCTTACTCAAGCCTTCATCACCTCGAGGCTAGACTACTGCAACACGCTCTACGTGGGGCTTCCCTTGGTTCTGGTTTGGAGGCTGCAGCTGGTGCAGAATGAGGCGGCCCGTCTCCTTACAGGGACGAGGCGGCAGGAGCATATAACACCTGTGCTCCACGCTCTGCACTGGCTGCCTATAGCGTACCGAGCCAGATTCAAGGTGCTGGTGTTGATCTATAAAGCCCTATGCTCTATGGGTCCCTCATACCTGGGGACGGCCTCGCCTTCTGTGCCTCAGGGCGATCCCTGCGGTCTGCCGGGGGCACCTTTTGGAAGTCCCCTGTGTTAAACGGGGGGCCACAATGGAGAGGGCGTTCTCGGTGGCTGGGCCGCAACTTTGGAACTCCCTCCCGGAGGAAGCTCACCTGGCCCTAGGTCTGATGGCTTTTCGTCGAGCCTGTAAGACCTGGCTGTTCACTCAGGCCTTCGGAGCAGAGGGTGGGAGAGGTTGGGGGTGGGGTGGGGTGTTGAGGGGTGTATAGTAAATGTTGGGGGGGACACTACTATTTGATGATGATTTTATTATTGTTTTACTTGCTGTGAGCTGCCCCGGGATGCCGTAGGCATGAGGGGGCGGCCAATAAATATAAAGAAATAAATAAAAATAAAAAATAAATGGTATGACATCCCTCCCCCCTGTGAGAGGAGGTGGAGGGGATATGGGGGCTGCCCCCATTACGAGAGGGGGGTAGGAAGGATGGGTGGGGTTGCCCCCTGGTGAGGTGGGGAGGTGGATATCCCCTTCTGCCATCCTAGCAGACGTACCCCTGGAAGGTGGGGGTAGGCTGGGGTCGGGGTCCGCTGGGGGCAGCGGAGCGAAAGGGGTCGTCATGAGTGGGGGAAGTATGGTCCACCGGGGGGGGGGGCAGTGTCATTGTGAGAGGAGGGACAGGTGGTTGGTATCTGTCCCTCTTCTCACCTGACTCTGGGGGAGCCAGAAGGAAGTCAAGACTCTAGGGGCCTCCGGCCTGGAGTTGGTGCTAAATGTGAGGTAGGTAGCCAATCTGTCATCTGTCATCCCAGACTTAATCCTGGATTGGGCTGCTGACCTCATTTGTATTACGGAGATCTGACTGGATGAAGAGTCGGGGCTGATTTTGGCTGACTTTGTTCTGGCTGGGTACTCTGTTCAGCATCAGCCCGGGGGAGGGGGGGCAGTGTAGCCATAGTTTTTTGGGATGAGTTGCCTGTTTATTTATTTATTTAATTCATTTAATTAATTTCAATTTCTTTCAAGCATTTTTAACCCGCCCATTCTGCCACAGGCAGCTCTGGGCGGCACACAATATAAAACATTAACATTAAAAACAACTTTTAAAATAGACAATAATGGGAGGTATAAACAATTCCCACCCACCCACCACCCTAACCCATTCCTCCCACCCTACTCTTTCCCGTCCCCAGAAGCCAGGCAAAACAGCCACGTCTTGCAACAGCGTCAAAACGAGCGGAGGTCCGGGGCAAAATATGCCTCCACCGGCTGGGAGTTCCACAGCTGTGGGGCAGTCACCGAGAAGGCCCTCTCCATTGTGGCCCCCTGGCAGACTCGGGGGACCTCCAGGAGAGCACCCCCTGATGATTGCAGGGGCCATTCCAGAACCCGGGGGGATGAGGCGGTCCTGCCGATAGGTTGGGCTGAGGTCATTTAGGACTTTATAGGTAAGCACCAATGCCTTGCATTCAGCCCGAAAGACTACAGGCAGCCAGTGCAGAGACGGATGAACCGATGTAACATGTTCCCAGAGGTATGTTAGGAGGTATTCAGTGCAAACTGAGTCCGGGATAGAGGGCCTCCATCTTGTGTTTGATTTGACTGGGGACAGAGTAGGGATGCTTTTGGTGTACTGTGCACCCCGCTGCATAACAGCATCTCTGACTGCTCTAGCTGATCTGGTCTAGGGGCTGATCTTGAGGTCCCCAAGACTCTTGGGGGACTTCAGCATTCATGCCAAGGCTGGATTATGTGGTGCAGAACAGAAGTTAATGGCATCCATGGCAACCATGGGCTGTCCCAAGTAGCAGTGGGCCCAACACTTGAGAGGGGGTATACTTTGTACTTGATATTTTTGCACTGACCTTGAGGTTGGGGGTCCTATGACTGGGGGTGTTGTGATTTCACTCATGTCGTGGTTGGATCATTACCTCCTGCAAGCCCTTATTCCGGGACACCTATGCCCCTGGCGGGGTGCAGGACCTATTAGGATGGTCTGCCACCGGAGACTTATGGAGCCAACTGGCTTCTTGACTGGGGGAGTTGCCTGTAGACCTCAACGGCTGTCCCATCTATGACCTTGTGGTTTTCTGGAATGGCTGGTTGGCTGAGGCCATCAATTGGGTGGCTCCCAGGCATCCGTTCCCAGTGTTCCTGCACCGCAGGTATCCATGGTTTACGGAGGACCTGGGGTGACTGAAACATGAGGGGGGATGGTTAGAGCACTGGTGACGCCATACTCTCGACCAAGAGGTTCTTTGCTGTCATAATTGCATTTGCTAAGTCGCATCCGGCGGAGCTTTTCCGGGTGGTGAGAGGTTTAGTCAGTCCGGCCTGACTCCACCTGACACGAGTCATCCAGTGCCTGCTGTGACATGTTTATGGCGTATTTTTCAGATAAATTTTCTCGCATTCAGCATGACTTTGACTCCACCCTTTTAGGGGCAGTGGCAGAGCCAGGGGTTAGGAATGCCCTGTTTGGTCATTAATTGTGGAATCAGTTTCAATTGTTGACACCTACTGTTGTGGGGGGATGTGCTGTGGTCTGTTAGGGCCACTACATGTGAATTAGATTCTTGCCCATCCTGATTGGTGAAAACCAGCAGGGAGATATTGGGGCCAGTTCTGGCGGGTGTGATTAATGCCTCTTCAGGAGGGCAGGGTGCTGGACTGCTTAAGGAGACGGTGGTCTTGCTCAAGAAACCATCACTTGATGTTGACTTGCTGGCGACTTACCAGCCTCTAAGGGAAGGTTGTTGAGTGGGTGGTGGCCCGGCAGCTTCAGGCGCATCTGGACTGCATCACTTTTCTAGATCCCTCGCAGTCTGGCTTTTGTCCAGGTTTGGCACTGTGCTGTAGCCTTGGTCAACAACCTGCGTTTGGAACTCAACAAGGGGAAATCGAGTTCTACTTGTTAGTTCTACTTGATCTGTCCATGGCTTTTGATACAGTGAAGCATGAGGTGTCGGTGACTCGCCTGTGGGGTAGACAGAACTTGTTTTACAGTGGTTCTGATCTTTCCTTGCTGATAGATCTCAGTGGGTGGTACTGGGGGACTACTCATTGTCCCCCAGGGGCCTCATGTGTTGGGTCCTGCAGGGTTCCATTCAGAGGTGATGTTCTTTGGCAGGGTTGGGGATCTAGGGGAGGGAGGGGCACCCATCATTGATGGGGTTTGTCCCTCGTTGGCCCTCCAGGTGTGGCGCCTGGGGGTGCTCCTGTATCCTCAGCTGCGCCTGGATATCCAGGTGTCAGCTGTGACATGCCTTCCATTAATTACGTATGGTGAGAAGGCTCCGTTCGTATGTTTCAGATTCTGACCTTGCTACCGTCATCCATGCATTTGTCACCTCATGGCTGGACTACTGTAATGCGCTCTTCCTGGGGCTGCCCGTAGTGATGGTCCAGAGACTGCAGCTAGTGCAGAATGTGGTGGTTCATCTGCTAATGGGGATGGGTTGCCATGAGCATACTACACCAGTACTTTGTGCTCTGTACTGTCTGCCTATAGTTTTCCAGACCCAATTCAAGGTGCTGGTACTACTAACCTATAAAGTCCTAAACGGTCTGGTCCCTATCTACTTGTGAGATCTCCTCACTCCATGGGCGGCTCTTGCGGTTGTTGGGGGATGCCCTCCTGGAGGTTCCCCGTTGTCGGTGGGTGGGCACTGAATGGGGGGCGTTCTTGGCGGCTGGACCAGTACTGTGGAACTTGCTCCCAGTGGGTGTCTGTCTCAGCCCAGATCTTCTCACCTTCCAGTGGCATTGTAAGGCCTGACTCGTCCACCAGGCATTTGGTGGAGGGGGATGGGTAGGGGGTTGGAGGGAGGTCTTGGCTAGTTTATTAATATATTATCAGTTGCACTGTTGGTTTGGTTTTTGTCTTTTTATTTTTTTTTTAGTTGAATATTTTTGGATTTTATTGTATTGCTTTTTGTGAGCCACTCCAAGCTGCCAGAGGCAGGCGGGGCCAGATAGACATAAATGAATAATAATGAGTAATTATAATAGTTAAGCACTACTACCCCTATTTTGCAGATGGTGAAAACTGAGGTAGAATGGAGATAAACTGCAAGATGATTCAGGGAATTGGTGGAGAAGTGGAATAAGAATTACGGAGTCACAGAATCGGAGATCTGGCAGGGATCTCAACGGTTATCTGGTCCAAACCTTTGCCGTGAGAAATGATGCCATTATTCCAACAGCATCTCGTGCCTATCAGATAGATATCAGATAGGCTTACTATATAGTTTAGTTGAATACATCACATTATTCATTGTTGATTTTAAAGGGCATTTATAGAAAAAATGTGGTTGGGCCAATATAGAGATTTTATTGGCTGACCTTTGTGTCCTATGTGGCTGCTTGTGGAGGCAAAAAAAGTAGACAGTTTTGTTTTTTAGTATCTCCACTCCAACTCTTTTTGTCTGAGCTAGGAGAGTGACAGCATGGAATTTGTCAATGAAAACAGGGTTACAAGACCCTACTGTGTGTGTCATTTTGGATAGTGTCAGACTATTCAGCTCTACTACTCTAATCCAAGCTGAAAATAAAAACCTGCAGCAGATAAGCTGATGTTTACAGTGGCATTACTGCCTGGCACCAGGTTTCCTTGCTGAGCAGAATTATAGTATGTGCATTATAGTGCAAAAGGCCAACTACCTGCTCTAGTTACCAGCAGCTTTTCCATTGCTATCCTGGGAAATCTGTGTGTCTGAATTGTTTTCAGATGTTCATTCTTTTATTTAAACGAGTACTCTAGATTTGTTAAATCTTTTAAGGCTAGTTTGAGGGAAGGATCTGATTGATAAACTCCAAACCAAATATTGAATCTGCTGTTTTGACTAGTTTTATTCATGCTTTGGAAGGTAATTGACAAATCACCAGTCTCTTCACAAAGTGGGGAAGATCTGAAATGCCTTTGTATGAAGTTGAATGGAAAGAAAGTTAAACATGGCTAATAGACGGGTTTTTTTTCTTTTTAATGCCAGAAACTTCAGATGACCAAAAGTAAGACCGTGAACTGATTGTTTAAATCTGCTTCTGGTAGTGCCTACTTATTTTTCTGTGAAGAGTAAGGTTCAGGCAAAATTTTGGTTTGGCAAAGCCTTGAGTTGATTTGATTTTAGTTTGTAGGCATGTGGAATACAGGAATGTGGAATAGTTTTTACCAAGTTCCCCTTCTTACATCTGATTTTTACCTGAAATCATGATCCTCCTCTGAATTTTTCATAGGGGTGGTGTGGTGTGTGTGTGAAGAATATGAAGAAAAATGTGCCAACATAGTAATTAATAATGGCAAACATAGCAATTAATAAAGCTATTGTGACAAATCTCTGCAAAGCTTTGGAGACTAGGCTTCGTTAAGATAAGCATTCTAAACTGTGTTTCACTTAAGTAATGCTCCATTAATGCTCTATCAACTCTAATAAAATCTGTCTCTCTTCCATTGTCTTCAGAAGAAACAGACTTCCTTGGAAAACTAAGAGAACCAGTGATGGGTAATCATACAGAGTCTCTTGTTCCTTATTCCAAACTTGTTTTGTCCCCTATAACTCTCACAACACACTGCATTACAATTAAAGTAGACTCCTACTTTATTCAGACACCTCTCTGAACCTTCTACAACTAGTCTCTAGCCAGGCATCAACCCTCTGTCTTTTGCAGTCCTTGTCCCACATAGCCAGACCACGTCCTCTGGCCTGGCTTCCTGCTGCCCACAAAAGTTCAAAGATTTATTATGCAGTAGTTGGCAGGCCATGTCAAAGAGAAACAACATAAAAATATACATTCAGATACAACAGATCAGTCTTACAGCAGATCTACGCAATCCCCGGAATATTAGCCATAGCTTATTGTGCCCTCAGTTTCACTGCAGAGAGCAACCATTTGTGAAACAGAATTCCTAGAGTCGTTTAATAAAAAACAAACTAGTCTCAAGGGTGAACTCAGCATCCCTTCATGTACATTAAGGGCCTCAAACATCTGAGTGTGAATACGTGCATAAATTGGGCAGAAAAATAAATAGTGGACCAAGTTCTCTACCTTACCAGACCCACAGATGCAGGCCCTATTGGATATCTAATCCCAGAATACCTACCCTGGGTCACCACAGACTGCATAGTTTGTAGCTGTAGAGCTGTAAAAGCCTTCCTATGCAGCAGAGAGGTTATAAGGGAAAGATAAGAAGAACCATTTGGTTCTGGGATCCAGAATTTAAACCATGGTGATGACCTTGATGCATGAAGATCTAGGTCAGCGATATGCTGTTTTATATAGCCTCCCCCAATAAGAGAGAGGCCAGACAGTCCCATGAAAATCCCAAACCTTTTCTGCTGACATGCCCTTTCCAGGAGCTCATGCCCATTTTTTCCTTCAAGCAAAGCTGTAGGAATGACGTTGAGGGGAAGTGTAAAACTTTCAGCCAAAAGGAGAGTAGCAGCCAAATACACCTAGAAGTTAACTATTTCATCCCAGTTTCTAATCGCAGTACTGAGGCCATCGTCCCAGGGAGCACACCCAAGCTACTTCTCAGCCAGCCATTTTGAACAGCCTCTAATGAGGCGTAAAAGGGGCTTTTCCCCTCACCCCCAATCTGGGCACCATAACAGACCTGAGGGACCACCTTCATCTCAAACACCCATAGGGCCAACTTAACCAAACTGCCCCCCCCCCAGTCAAAAAAACTAACCAAGCCATTCACCAAGGCTGCAGCAGACTGCCTTTCACATACTTAACATGTAACCCCCAGGATCCGGTCATAGAAAAAACTATTGCTAAGTATTTAAAGTATTTGACCTGCTCTAATTTGTGGTTATTCAGCCACCGAGAATATTCCTTATAAAAAGGTGCAAGCATCATTCAAACCTTGAACTAGAAAAAAGAGAGCCCATAAACTAGTGGAACATCTCACTGAGACTGCTATATGAAGTCTAGTATTCAGCCCATGGCTGTGTCAACTGCACCAAATGCTGCCCCCTCAGCTTCGCCATTACAGTCAGCTCCGCAAATGGTGCCATTGCCTGGGCCATCAAAGTCAGCAACGACACTCTTGGCACAGGCTTCTACATCACAACTCCCAATTAAGAGCACTGTGACCAAAGGGAGCATCAAGGGTCCCTTCTCCAGAGAAGAAGAAAAGGTCCATATCAACATCTTCTGAGGCAGACACCATTGAGAAAAAGCATAAGTCTCTGGCATCAAAGTCTCTGACAGCGGTTCCCAGAAAGACCTATTGTTCTTTCACCTTCGCACCAAGACTTCTCATCTCCCTCGGCTACCCTGGGGAGCCATCATTTTCCCTTTAACACAGACATCTTCTTTGATTTGGACCTCCCTGCAACACCAAGCACTCTGCTGCACCATACTTCCATGTAACACATTCAAGACCCAACTTCTGCTAGCTTGAACTGATCTTGAGACCTCTTCAGCATTTCTTGGGCCCCTTCACTCAGGAGTCTGCGGTCAACATTTGAAGCACAACTTTTGTGCAGACATTCCCTTCCACCCGATAAACCCATCTTTAATAGTTCACGACTGATGCCTCCAGTCAAAGTTGAAGGGCACACGTAGACAGTTTTACAAAAAATGGTTTATGGACCTCCTCAGAGTCTGGGTTGCATGTAAATGTCTTCGAGCTCTCTGCTGCCAGATATGCGCTCATAGCTTTCACCACCAGTGTCAGAGATTGAATGATCCAGATCTTCACAGGCAACTCAACCACAATGTATTACATAAACCACCAAGGCGGTTCCAGGTGTCACCAACTGACACTGGAGGTTATCGCACTATGAGAATGATGCATAGCAAACAATGTCACCTCCATTGCAGTTCACCTGCCAGGTGACTCGAACTCCACAGCGAACCTTCTCAGCAGGACCCTCTCAGTCTCCAACAAGTGGGAGCTGAAAGACTCAGTTTACCAGACGCTAGTTCACAGGTACCCTACGTAGATCTATTTGTGTACCCAATCAATTTGAATATTCCAAATTTCTTCTCAAGGGTGGGTGTGGGGAAGGCATCCTAGGAGGCACCCTAGTACACCATTGGCCTCTGGAACTTCTGTACACATTTCCCCCCTTCTCCCTGATCCACAGAACACTACTCAAGGCACAAGCAATCAGAGTGAATATTATTCTGATTGCCCCCAACTGGCCTAAACAGTTCTGGTATTCGAGCCTCCTCGAACTGATCTCGGAACCACCGTGGTCTCTGCCAGCCACTCCAGATCTTATCTCCAGGGATTTAGGGAAAGTTTGGCATGAAGACTTGACATCCTTGCACCTATCAGCCTGGAGAATCTCTTAATATAGGAACAAGAGAGACAGCTCTCAGAAGAACGTACACATTTGTTGATAGCCAGGAGGAAACCTGCTACTAGGGCCTACTATGTTAATAAATGGTCTAGATTTGAAGTTTGGGCCCAAAGTTTTAATATTAACCCTTTTGTTCAGATACTCTGTTAGTGTTGAGTTACTTATTGAATTTGTGTAAATCTGGATTGTCATTGGCAACAGCAGCAATATCTGCCTTTAATGTGTGGCATAACAGTAAACCTCTATTTTTGAATCCAACTATTGTTAAATTCTTCAAAGGGGCAATGAACCTCTTTTCCACTGTAGAGAGCCCAGTCCCCAGTTGGGACCTGAATTTGGTCCTTTCAGCATGAACGAGACATCTCTCCCCCCTTTGAACCTATGGCAACTGCTACTTTAGAAATGGTCTTGCTTAAATATTTGTTCTTAGTGGCAATTACATCTGCCAGAAGGATTAGTGAGTTTAATGCTCTAGTTTGTAAGCCCCCGTATTTTTTTGTCCACAAGGATAAGGTAGACCTCAGAGCCTGTCCTTCATTCCTACCCAAGAACTTCAGAATTCTATCTTAACCAGTAAATTACCCTTCCAGTTTTCTTTCCCAGACTACTGTTACAGGGGAAGGGGGAAAGGACTGGTCACGCACCGTACTCCACCACACCCCAGACGCACCTCGTTCTCCAGGAAGGTCCTCTGAGTGAAGCTGCCCTTCAGGATAGTAAGTGGGCCTTTCCGGGTGCGGGAAGCACAAGGAAGTCAGGCCCCTATCATCAGGCGTGGGGTTACAGGAGTCCTGGGGCTGTCTGCCACTCTCAATCACACACAAGTACTCCAGGGAAGGGTCTGGGGAGGACGGCACGATGTCTCTAATAGTGAGGGGAGGAAGGGTCTAGGGCCCAGGAGGCAGGGGGCAAGGAGGAAAAGGGCCTTAGAAAGCAGGCAGGGAAGAAGGGGACCCGGGAAAGGTGGGGACCACACTCTTGCTTTCACACTCACCCTTGCACTCAGTCACCAGGAAGGGAAACAAGGGAGGGGCAAGCCACTACATCACTGCAAACCGGTTATACACAAGCTCACAATAAACTACACACTTCACTCACAATAAACAACCAACCGAATGCAAACACTTAGTTTTCCCACACGACGGGGCCAGTCCAAACCAGGGAACCTGATCACCAGCACTGTGTCCAAGGCAGCGCTGGTTTAAATAGCCTCTTCATTCAGTGCCTGCAGCTGGAGGCGTCCCCTGCAGGCGGGCTGAGCGCCGCAGGGTCCTAGATTCCCCCCCTGTGTCCGTGGGGGGGGGGGCGGAGGGGAGGGAGATGCTGGCATGCCTCTGGGAGCGTGGACCCTGAGCTACTCTGTTCTGACAGCGGATCTGCCACAATCCACTGGAGGGAAGGTGCTGAATGGAGCTCTGGAGTGGGCATGGAGCGTGGGGGTGCCCTGCGGCGAGGGAGCCCTATGACAACTGCATTTGTTGGTGGGGAAGCTTCTCTCCATTATCTAGAAGTTAGGAGAGCAACACTCCTTTACCTGTCATGGCCACTGTCTATCAGAAAGTAAGACTCCCTGTTTAGCTTGGTTTGCCCTCACGCTGGGACAATGAGTGTCTTAAACAATCCCTATCTAAGTGGATCGGCAAATGTGTATTATTCGCTTATGAATTGCATTCCAAAATACTAGCCAAGAACTTTAGGCCTCACTTCCTCAGGGTTGTGTGTATGTGGCAGGCAACAACTTGGGGAACTTTTAGGCATACTCCGCTTTTAGAAATTTGCAAGGCAGCGACATTGAACTCAATACACATTCACAAGGCACCATGCAATAGATTTGGCAGCCAGAGCAGATACTCACTTTGGGTGTTCAGGGCTGCAAGCTTTGTTTTAACTCTTTCTCCCACCTCCTAAAGTCGCTTGCCAATCTACCTATAGCGTGTATGTGGAGAGGCCACCTGAAGAAGAAGGGTAAGTTACCTGTAACGTTTGTTCTTTGAGATGGGACCTCTCCACGTACATAGCACCCTCCCATCCTCCCCGCGAAAGAGTTCTGTTACAGTTGTTTCTCTGTTGTGGGAGAAAGGACTGGAGGGCCAGGGAGCAGTATTTATAAAGCACTGTGATGATGTCACCTTGCTGCTCCCTGTCTAGAGGCTGCTGGAGAATCCACCCAGTCTTAGCACCTCAGGGCACCCAACTACCTATAGTGTGTATGTGGAGAGGCCCCATCTTGAAGAACAAATGTTACAGGTAAGTAACTTACCTTTTCTGCTGTACCTACCTCCACAAAAAGACTGATAATGTGCTGTAGTTTTGTGTCTATCAGTTATACTCTTGCATACTGGTGATTGTGTGCTCAAAATTTAGCACCCAGCGTTCCAAGAATGGATCTGCTAGGTTTGATTTAATTGGTTTGATCCTAGTTGCATGCCACCACTTTCAGTTCTTATAACAAGATTTTTGTTCTTGCAACAAGGATGCTAGTCTAGTCTAGTCTAGTCTGTAACTTGCAAGGTGAATGCATAGAACCAAGAGCAAGTGATGAAAGAGCATGAAAATGGCCATCAAGAAGGTTATGGTAATATTGGACTCTCCTTTACCATATAACCTTGGGAGTGTGTGTTTAAATATATCCAAAAAGAAACTGGGAGAAGGCATCAGAAACTGGGAGAAGTAAGGTGTAGTGATTTTATCATAGGGATTAGAAAGTCCTGAATTTGAAACCATGATCTGCTTCTCTCTGCAACCTGAGCATGTCACTTCTCCATTAAGCTTTTCCCATCTGCAAAATTGATATATCAAACTCCTATGACTGTTGAGGTTTAAATCGCTAATGTTTCTAGGGTGTTTTGATAATGGAAAAATACTATGTAAAAATATGTAATAAATGCCATGGAGCTGTTTAGGGGCATACTTCTCTTGTTTTGTAGGTGGGAGACGTCTTTTGCATTTGCAGTGGACAAGGTATAAAGTTTACTACAATAATATTTATTCTAGATTAAAAAGCTTCCAAAGCCAAAGTTATTCAGACATACGTATAAACTGAGAACAGAAATCTATCTTCTCCTCAGCATCTAAGCCAAGCTTCGTTGGAACCAGAGACTCTGCATGATTATTAAAGCTGGGTTCTCTTAGTTTACTGTGGAAGCTCTGGGACTAACTAGGTTTTTACGTATAATTCTGCATCGATAAATAATTTAGCCTTCTATACCGTCTTGTAACATTTGTTTTTATGAATGTGGCCTAGCTCTTGTTTGTCTCATGGAAAGACTGTAATTGGGGGAAATTGTAGACGTGTTAGTTATTTTAGTCTGGTGCTTCCTACTACCAGACTGCAGGAGGGGCTCGTGTCTGGCCCGGAGAACTGTGAGTACTGTGGACTACAAAAGATAGTGCTGGACTTAGAAACTGTGTAATGGTGATGGGGCATTGAATACTGGAATAAAGACACTGGAGCTTAAAGATTCCCCTGTAGACTGTGGCTTTGGGCCTAATCCTGCCAATCCTTATCCTGGGCTTGACCGTCTCTGCGACACTAGACCTTTGTTCTTTTTTCACTCTCCTCTTACATAGGCAGAAGAGAAGATACCAATCAGCATTACTGTATTTTTAAAATGTTTTCTTATGGTGACATAAAGGAAATGTGCAAATTTGGCATGTTTCTAATGTTGCCTGGCCAGGGTACTCAACATTAAATGATGGGTGACCCTCAAGAGGTTTGGTTTGGATAATTATCTGAAAGCTCAGAGCTTATATAAACCTTCTGTAGTCTAGAAAAATTCAACTGATTGTATTGAGAGAACAGTCCTTCTCAGAAGACTTTGGTTTCATTTGAGTAAAAAAACAACAACTAAGAAATGCTTTTCTCATGGTTCTTCATTTCTGTACACTTCCGGTCATTACCCAATGTCAGAAATATAGGGGCATGGGAAAAATTAAATAGATAAGGCCTGCCTTTTTCAAGTCTCAAAAAGAGTTTCATGTTTGATTCAAATTTAGGGTTCCGTTTTATTCAATCTGGCTCAATCAGCCTTGGGATGGAAATGTTCTCATGTGATGTTTGGTACAGTCGCTATTATTAGCAGATAAATGTGCAGCACTTGTTTTTAATTTACATCAATTGTTCCTTTGAATTATTAATCAGGGCAGAGGCATGAGACCAATTCCCCACAAAGTAGGATAAATGTGCTGTTTCACCTGAGAAGAAAATTTGGAGCATTATGGGTGTTAACAAACGTGACTGTGGCCCACAAAATAAAACCAATAAAATACTAATACATACCCCAGGAACCTCTTCCCCTCCCCCCACCGATCTACCCCTGCCCATTAAATGCCTGGCCAAATAAATAGGTCTTACATTGCCTCTAGAAGATGCTCAAACTAGGGCTTAGGTGAAACTCCAGAGTAAAGGAGTTCCAACAGCTGTGGAGCAGCTACCAAGAATGCCTTTCTGCATACCTGATTCGTATGGCCTGGGCCAATAATGGAGCTTGCATGTGAGCAAAAAGCTGCTTATGCAGTCCCATATCTTCTGGACACAGTGTAGGTGCTTTCTTGAAAATGCAACCTTAGCATCTTTAACATTTACAGTACCTATGTATTTCGTACTATTCCCTAATGAAGTACATTTGCACTGTGTGTAAAGGAGGTAAGAATAATATGAAGGCAGGTATCTAGGTCTTCATATTTGTTTTTCTGTATATACCTTTTCAGTTAAAACTTAAAATGATTTTTTAATTTTTGTTTTAACTTTAGAGAGATGGTTTAATCCACCACTGGCAAGGTTTACAAGGGTACATAATCTTCTAATGTTGTGTAATACAGCTGTTAGTATATCAAGTAGTGGCAGACTGATATCCTAGCAATGCTCCCAGGATTAGTAACAGTGATGACACTNTGGAGAATCCACCCAGTCTTAGCACCTCAGGGCACCCAACTACCTATAGTGTGTATGTGGAGAGGACCCATCTTGAAGAACAAATGTTACAGGTAAGTAACTTACCTTTTCTGCTGTACCTACCTCCACAAACAGACTGATAATGTGCTGTAGTTTTGTGTCTATCAGTTATACTCTTGCATACTGGTGATTGTGTGCTCAAAATTTAGCACCCAGCGTTCCAAGAATGGATCTGCTAGGTTTGATTTAATTGGTTTGATCCTAGTTGCATGCCACCACTTTCAGTTCTTATAACAAGATTTTTGTTCTTGCAACAAGGATGCTAGTCTAGTCTAGTCTAGTCTGTAACTTGCAAGGTGAATGCATAGAACCAAGAGCAAGTGATGAAAGAGCATGAAAATGGCCATCAAGAAGGTTATGGTAATATTGGACTCTCCTTTGCCATATAACCTTGGGAGTGTGTGTTTAAATATATCCAAAAAGAAACTGGGAGAAGGCATCAGAAACTGGGAGAAGTAAGGTGTAGTGATTTTATCATAGGGATTAGAAAGTCCTGAATTTGAAACCATGATCTGCTTCTCTCTGCAACCTGAGCAAGTCACTTCTCCATTAAGCTTTTCCCATCTGCAAAATTGATATATCAAACTCCTATGACTGTTGAGGTTTAAATCGCTAATGTTTCTAGGGTGTTTTGATAATGGAAAAATACTATGTAAAAATATGTAATAAATGCCATGGAGCTGTTCAGGGGCATACTTCTCTTGTTTTGTAGGTGGGAGACGTCTTTTGCATTTGCAGTGGACAAGGTATAAAGTTTACTACAATAATATTTATTCTAGATTAAAAAGCTTCCAAAGCCAAAGTTATTCAGACATACGTATAAACTGAGAACAGAAATCTATCTTCTCCTCAGCATCTAAGCCAAGCTTCGTTGGAACCAGAGACTCTGCATGATTATTAAAGCTGGGTTCTCTTAGTTTACTGTGGAAGCTCTGGGACTAACTAGGTTTTTACGTATAATTCTGCATCGATAAATAATTTAGCCTTCTATACCGTCTTGTAACATTTGTTTTTATGAATGTGGCCTAGCTCTTGTTTGTCTCATGGAAAGACTGTAATTGGGGGAAATTGTAGACGTGTTAGTTATTTTAGTCTGGTGCTTCCTACTACCAGACTGCAGGAGGGGCTCGTGTCTGGCCCGGAGAACTGTGAGTACTGTGGACTACAAAAGATAGTGCTGGACTTAGAAACTGTGTAATGGTGATGGGGCATTGAATACTGGAATAAAGACACTGGAGCTTAAAGATTCCCCTGTAGACTGTGGCTTTGGGCCTAATCCTGCCAATCCTTATCCTGGGCTTGACCGTCTCTGCGACACTAGACCTTTGTTCTTTTTTCACTCTCCTCTTACATAGGCAGAAGAGAAGATACCAATCAGCATTACTGTATTTTTTAAATGTTTTCTTATGGTGACATAAAGGAAATGTGCAAATTTGGCATGTTTCTAATGTTGCCTGGCCAGGGTACTCAACATTAAATGATGGGTGACCCTCAAGAGGTTTGGTTTGGATAATTATCTGAAAGCTCAGAGCTTATCTAAACCTTCTGTAGTCTAGAAAAATTCAACTGATTGTATTGAGAGAACAGCCCTTCTCAGAAGACTTTGGTTTCATTTGAGTAAAAAAACAACAACTAAGAAATGCTTTTCTCATGGTTCTTCATTGCTGTACACTTCCGGTCATTACCCAATGTCAGAAATATAGGGGCATGGGAAAAATTAAATAGATAAGGCCTGCCTTTTTCAAGTCTCAAAAAGAGTTTCATGTTTGATTCAAATTTAGGGTTCCGTTTTATTCAATCTGGCTCAATCAGCCTTGGGATGGAAATGTTCTCATGTGATGTTTGGTACAGTCGCTATTATTAGCAGATAAATGTGCAGCACTTGTTTTTAATTTACATCAATTGTTCCTTTGAATTATTAATCAGGGCAGAGGCATGAGACCAATTCCCCACAAAGTAGGATAAATGTGCTGTTTCACCTGAGAAGAAAATTTGGAGCATTATGGGTGTTAACAAACGTGACTGTGGCCCACAGGTATCTAGGTCTTCATATTTGTTTTTCTGTAGATACCTTTTCAGTTAAAACTTAAAATGAATTTTTAATTTTTGTTTTAACTTTAGAGAGATGGTTTAATCCACCACTGTCAAGGTTTACAAGGGTACATATACATAATCTTCTAATGTTGTGTAATACAGCTGTTAGTATATCAAGTAGTGGCAGACTGATATCCTAGCAATGCTCCCAGGATTAGTAACAGTGATGACACTAGAACAGTATGCAGACAGAAGCTGGAAACAAGCTAGAAGATATGTTTTTTTAATTATGGATTTAGATTTTAGAATTGAAATCTTGTCAGTAGTAGGGAACCTGTAAGAAGAGGAGACTTTTTTTCTTCCATACCACATTTACAGCACAAACGCATCATTTTCTTTTCTTGTAACATTGGCCTTTCATGTTACTTAGATGTTAATCGTCAGTCAGGAAACCAGAAACCTGTCATTAAAAGCTATGAGATAAAACTTTGTGAGGAGAAAAATCCTAAAGATGTTCTTAAAATCTTATAGAAATTTGACTTGATAAATCAAGACTTTGTTCAAGTGAGCTCTAGTGACATACAGGAAGTTGTAGCCACTGATAGGTCTTCCTTAAATTTAATAACTTCATAGAAGTTTTATCTGAGCAAGAATTGAAGGGTTGGGCTCTCACAGCAAAGTCTAACACTTTTATTCACTTTTACAGGGTAACATTGACCAACATCATCACTTGTAAGCCTACTTGGAGCATGCTCAGTGCAGCTGAAATCTTCATAAGATTCACCTGCCAGACTTAACTAGAGCTAAAATGAGAAGCAATTTTTTTCTCGTGAAAATATCGTGAGAATCAAGAATTGTCAGCAGTACAATCTCGACGATAACAGACCAAGATCTTGGTCAAGAAATTTTTCTCAAAATACTGTTTACTGTTACCATTTACCACAACTTACTGTTTACCGGATACCGATTTACAGTGTACCACTTACCATGTACCACCTTCATCCCGGTAATGTGCATGCACAAAAAGCCACTTTGCACATGGTGCATTGCTGGGATGAACACAGTACATGGTAGCGGTACATGGTAAATTGCTATACGGTAAACTGTAACAGTAAACGGTAGTTTGAGAAAAATTTCTCGACTGAGAAATGTTGAGAATTGCCATTTTTCTTGATTATTGTTTCTCACTTAAAATGAGTCAAGAGCCATATTCTTGATGATAACCAAGAAAAACTCTAGATGAAGTTTCAGCCGTACTCTTAACAGACCTCTACTACATACATATGCATTCACCTTGCAAGTTACAGACTAGACTAGACTAGACTAGCATCCTTGTTGCAAGAACAAAAATGAGTTTAAGAGGGTTAAAGTTAAGGTAGATTTTCATAAAGAAGTGCAATCGGATGATTGCATATTTTTTTTAACGTTGACTAGCAACTTGTTTTGTTTTCACCTTATTCTTTGAAATATTTGAACAATTTTTGTTTAATTTTGTAACCTATATCTTTCTTGAGGCAGACATGTTGCATGG
>QEPC01001478.1:3948452-3960535 GCA_003113815.1 Sphenodon punctatus | reverse complement strand
CCCCCCCCCCCAAAGGCCAAGTTAGTACTGTATGTAGTGGACACCTGAGACTACTTAATTTGTATAGAACTTAAATTTTGCTTTGCCACTTTTTGCATATTCTTGTAAACATGGTAGTTTTGTTCTACACCCACAGAACGAGGACAACGTGGAAATGTTCATACTTTTCTTTCCTGAAACATATTGGTTTCAAGGCAATAAGTAGGCTACTGTAGCTTTATTGAAATTAAGCAGCATAATGTGCCATGTAGATCAAACAGAATTGAAGGCCATCTACTTGACTGGGCAGAGGAGTTGAGGGTGAAGACTTCCAGCCCATTTGCTCATTCTTCCAGCTGTGATCTTTCAATTATGGTACAATGTGCACTTCTCCTCTCTAGTTATCCTCCCTGAGAGCGGAGAAAAGGGAAGAACTGGTGGAGTATTATTTTTGAACTGGTGTAGTCTTCTCTTAGTGGCTACAGTAGATGGCTAGGCACAAGAAAATAAACTACATCATTTCAGGGGCTGCTGCAACTCCCTTCCTTTCTCTGAACAAGACGGGAGGGGATGGTTGAGCCAAAGTTCCTTTTGGAGGTTGTTTCTGAAGCACAGCAGTTATGGACCTTCACTCCCCCCTCCCCCTTTGTTTAGGGCATATTAAAGTAGATGGAACTTAAGTATTTAAAAGCTTAAATCACTTTCCCTGCATCTAGCTGACAGCAAATCTAATATTTCTCTTCCAGGCCTTTACTAAAACGTTTCTTTGTGAAATGGTGTAAGAAAGAGTTACTCATTTTAAGTTTCTAAAATGAATTTTCTGTGTATTATTAAAAGGAGAGTATGTCCTATTTGAAAGCATAGAGTAGATGTTTAAATGTATAGTATAATCCTGATTTTATGACCTAATTGAGGATTGAAAAACTCAGATTTAAAGATCTTAAAATTATAATAGATATATGTTTTCCAGCTACAAAGTGGCATCTGAGAGGGACACACTTTAGAATACTGTACCTCACGCATAGCCTTCCAAGGCCACATCCCATGCCCTCCAGAAGCAATATCGCTGCGGAATGAGAAGTGCTATGCACCCAGGCTCTGTGTGTGTGTTGGGAAAGAGGAATTGTATAACTTGTCGCTCAATAAATCAGGAGTTCAGAAAATTGGGTTCTACTGTGGTGTCTCAATTTTTCAGTCAATCTATTTTATGAGATTACCATGTGTACAAGGTTCTGAAAATAACAAATTCCAAAAAAAAGCTCAAAGTTTTATAACCATCTCAGTTGAAATTAATGTCTTTGTATAAACAATACTTTTATTGTCATTTTGGTGTTCACAGAAGCAACAGTGGAGCACCGCCATCACAACCTGGCCCGGGTCAGAAACCCACCAGCAACACGGTCCCAACCAGGTCTGGCTGGCCAACAAACATGTTGGTGGGTGGCCAGGTCGCTGGGGAGGGCAGAAAGTTGCACAAATGTGTGGCAACCCAGCCTCACCCTTGCATTGTGCCCAACACCCTGCCTCCCGCTATGATGGGTAGACATGGCAATTGGCCATGTCGGATCCGATCCAGGCTGTGTCACAGTGGGACATAACAAATGTTATAGCCTGCTTTTACTCGATCAGGCTGACAGCAGCCCAGGTTGTAATCCCAGAGGTCTTGGATATCACAGCCTGGGCATGCCGTTGATATGCCCAGGAGTAACCCTAGGTGAACATCTCATGGGGCACCAACAAAAGTGCTGGTGGCTCGTGGTCCAAAGCGGACCACTGTTGCATTTGTTAACACCCATTGTTGCCATATGCAGTAGAACGTCCCCTCCAGAAAACATCTGGGCACCTTGAAGGGAATACGTTTTATCCAGATTAGAAAGGTGTCTGTGTAAGGATTCTGGGATGTACCAAAAAGCTGGTTGGCACTGAAAAGACAATTCCTGCCCAACCCCTTCTCACAGGCCTACTGACGTCATAATGTATGTCCATAACAATAGAGGATCTAGAGAGATCTGGATAAGCAAAGTTTTGCTGTACTAACGGCTTCCCTTTTAACTTCTGGTTAATGAGGATTACTTCACATCCTACATATTCAGTGTTAATACAATGCAAACTTAAATCTTATCAAGTATATATCCAGAAAAGTTTAAATGCTGATTATTTACATTAGAATTCAAATTCTCTTATTGTGTGTGTTTCTTATAAATACATTCTAGCAAACAAATCTTTTTTCTAGTTTTCATCACAAGCCAATAGGCTTTAGGTTTCTGCCAAGCTGTAGAGATCAGTCGAGGCAGAGTGCTCTAATTCCATTGAGCCCTGGCACATCTTACATAAGCTATGGAATGGCCAAAGAACCATTTCTGCTACACTACAAAGTTGGGAGAGCAATAGTCCCCTAAATTTACTGCTGTGCTGCTTATTCTGTTTCTGACACATGAGGGAAAGGGGCAGTCAAGCCTGTCATCAATCCCCTCCTCTAGATTGCAGTGTGTTGGATGTATATATCCACTGTATGTGATCTTTACCCCAATGGACTCAATATTTTAGTATAAAAGGCAAGGAAGACATTCAGTAGTACAGTAGGTAAGACTCCTAAAGAGAAGATGAGAGGGTTTGATAATAAAATGCTTCCTTTGTGGTCATTATTTTCCCTTCTATCTGATAAGGAAAAATATGATGACATTTTTCCTTTTGAGGAAAGTATAAATCAGGAAACTAATTCCAATATCAGGAAAGAAAGGAAGTTAAGCATAAAGTTAAGGACAGTTGGCATGAAAAGACATTTTAGCAATTCATTTGGGAAATGTTCTTTGAGCCCAGCTGAGCAAAACATAAAAACCACTGGGTAATTATTTAAGACTGTGTGATAAGACTGTTACACAGATTTTAATACCTTATTATTTTAAAAATATATATATGTAAGGGTAAGAAAAGTTGGGATGTGGCTTCTATTGTTTGTTAGGAAATATTCCGAGATAAGATAAGATGTGATTCTATTCTGTTTAACTCCCTCAAGGCAAGCTATTAAAATTATGCATTGCTAATTTACTGTTCCACTGAGATATTTAAATCATGAATTATGACTTGTATTGTACAACTGGGAGTTCAGTTCTCAAGACAGAGTTAACCTAGCATGTACCTTAAGGTCAGAATTCTCTCTGCCCCTTCCGTTAGTTTTCTTTTTGTATGGAGCTGCTTGGAGCCTTAAGAACAGTTGGCTGCTAATTTCATTTGGCATTGGTGTGTGCACAACTGTACGGTTTCTTTCAAAGTAGTTATCTATAAAACAAACTACAGTTGTCAAGCCTTTTAGAACAACCTCACTTCTGTCAGAGTGTTACCATGGAGAGAGCAAGGTGTGGAAACAGACTTCAAATGCAGATCTTGGACACGTGGAGAGTAATTTAATAGGCAAACAACATATGGATTCTTTCAGAATAGGATTTCATTTGTAAGCGTCACAAAACGTCCCAATTTCCCCTGTCTGCATCAAAACTGGACTGTAGGAGTGCTGCTTCAGAACATAGAGTTAGAGCCAGTTGAAAAATGGGTAAATTGTTAACAATTTGTCCCACCCTGACAGTACATTGAAATCCTTAGCTCAGTGTGTGGCAGCTGTCAAAAAAGCAAACGGAATGTTAGGAATTATTTGTAAAGGGATAGAGAATAAAACTGTAAATATAATACCTCCATATAGATCTATGGTGCAACCACACTCCAAGTATTGTATGCCTCTCTCCCTTGCCTGGGTCCTGCTGGTTCTCCAGTCGTCAGCACCCTGGAGAGCGTAGAACAGCAAAGCTTTCTCAGGGAGATGTTGCTCCTTTCACTCCCTGGCAGAGACTCCTTTCTCTCTGCCTTGTCTCTCCTTATATACAGCAGAGTGGGTGTAGCCAGGCTTCCACTTCTCCGCCTTAAAGGGCCAGTAACCTGGCCACTCTGTTCCAGGGGTTTCTCAGCCAGTTTACCTCACCGGCTGATCCCCAGCTCTGGGGCTGGATCTGCCACATCCCTCGGTGTGCCCAGCCCTCTGACTGGCCCACACAGCCCCCTTATTAAAGGGGCAGCAGCCCCACTGGACTGCTCTCTGTTACACCCCTCCCCCTTCAGGGAGACAGGCTTCTCTCTGAGAAGACTGGCTTCTACCTCTAGCTGGGTGTAGCTTCTCACAACACGTACTAGGGCTTTAATGCCCACTCCGGCCTCCCATCGCCCCTCACAGCTGGCCCGTACCATCGGGTTTATCAGTTGGGGAGCCACCTCCACCCAACTGGCTAAGGGAATTAATTCTTCGTGTTGGGGAACCCTCCTCCACCCAACGTACAGACTCATAGGGGATTTCCACAGCCCCTTACATTACTCCACCAACCCGTTAGGGATTTTAGTTTCAGTTGATCCCAGCCGGCACAACCCTACTGGGTTTCCCTTGGCTCACAGTCCCAGCCGGCTTAATTGCCTACACGCTGCTGGGTTTCTATTGCCCCTAAGGCAGAGGTTCATGCCTGGTGGCCGGCTCAATTGCCTACAACTTAGCCCCCTTAGGCACATGAAGTACTGACTCCATCACCCCCCTGTACTTCTCTGTTCTTAGATGCAGGAGGCTACCGGCTCAATCGCCTCCCTGTACCCTGCAACTCTGAGGCCCCCTAGGTACCCTTTCAGACCCTTAGGCCTCTTGCTCCCCTTTTGGGGGGGTTGGGATAGTGGCCTACCCTTCCATTCCAACTACCCCACCCTGGGACCCTTAAAAGCCAGACTACTCTGGCAGGTTAGAAGCTACCTTCCTGCAGCCTCTTTTACCTTCTGTCTCCCAGGGCTTAACTCCAAGGTGGGTGCAACTTCCCCAGCCTCGTCTCCTGATCTCCAGGACTCCCCTAGCGCAATCTTTAGCTCTACTTCCTTGTGGAGAGCTAGGTTCTCTTGTGCTATCTTAACCACCATGTCACTACAGATCTTGGTCATGGTTTCTTGGTCCTTCCTCTCGGGCCTAGAGATCACCTGTCCCCCTCTGAGGGCCTTGAGCTCCTTCAAGATGAAGACATTGTCAGTCACCGTTTGAAGGGTCATTCTCAGGGTCTCGAGGTCTTCAGGGCTCTCCTCTCCTGTCTGACCCTCAACTACTCCCTGGTTCCCCACAGGCACTCCACTAGGCTTGACTTCTTCACAGCGCACCTTGTCTGCTTGAGTAGCCTTTTCCCTAGTGGCAACTCTGTTGGGACTCTTGGCCTCTTTCTGGGCCCTCCTGGGGCATGTTCTCCTCACATGTCCCTTTTCCCAACAGGTCCAGCACTGTGCCATTTGTGACTGGCCCCCTTTTGGTTTGGCCCAAAGGGTTCTCTTTCTCCGGACCTCCAGAGTCTTTACCTCTTCCTCAGGACACTTGGTTACAGGACACTTTGAGTTACCTTCCCCCTTGGGTCTCTTCCTAGGGCAAGTCTTTTTTGCAGGGCCCCCAAAATGTACCTGGCCTGTTCCTCCACAGGTCCCTCAGACTTTACCTTTTTGACTTCTGGCCCCCTGCATTGCCCTTCTCTGGGTTCCCAGAGTCCCAGTATTCTGGAGGCCTTGCCCTGTCTTCCAGCAGGCCCTCCAGCAATGTCCCAGCTGGCCACAACTATAACACCGCCGCACAGTACCTCCCACCTTGGGTCCCCAGTACTTGCGTGTTACAGTCCTCATTCCTGGCTGCTGGTCACGCCACCTCAGCTCCGGCTCTATAAAGTTCCACAAGCTGAGGGCTGACGGAGTACGCCTGTAGCTCCAGTCTGTGCCTCCTGCTGCCATATCGCTTGGCCTCCACATCGTTGCAGGGTTGGGCAAACCTCCTGGCTCTAGCCAAGCTCGAGGCCCGTCCTGGCCGAGCTACTCCAAGCACAGTCCGCACTCCTCCCGTCTGGTCCAGGCGCAAAGCTCTACTGCTCTCTCCCAGTGTCTGGTTGCAATCTGCACGTTGACTGGGCACAGTCCTCCAGTCTCATCTGCTTCAGGCACCCGGGCTCACCTTCCACCAGGGAGCTCACACAGGTGCAGCTCCAACAGGCAATCTCCAATTCCACAAACGCATCAAGGTTGGGTGCACTTCCTCTCTGCACCAGCGGGTGGCACTATGCCTGCATTCACCACCATGTGCCGTAGCGCGGGGGGGGTCCCCCAGGGCCACACGGGGCACTGGGGTCACACTCAAGGGAATTAACTCACCCCCTGCTACGCTGTTTCAGCCTTGAGCCTCGGCTGAACCCCCTCCTTCCAGGAAGGGGGTACCTTCTCCGGACACACCACACAACCCAGAGGGTCTTAGTTTAGTCCTTTATTGGAATGGACACCACCTGTGTCCAGCGTACCTGGGGCTGCTGGCTCTGTTGCCTCCACCCTGCAGGCCCAGGTCCATCTCTCCAGATTTAGGAGCAACACAACCACAACCGCCCAAAGTCCATTCAGCCAGGCCTTAAAAACCCTAGACTCTGGCCAAGCCTTCCCCAGACAAGAGGCTCCCTCCTGGGCACAGCCTCTCTCCCTTGCCTGGGTCCCGCTGGTTCTCCAGTCATCAGCACCCTGAAGAGCGTAGAGCAGCAAGGCTTTCTTAGGGAGCTGTTGCTCCTTCCACTCCCTGGCAGAGACTCCTTTCTCTCTGCCTTGTCTCTCCTTATATACAGCAGAGTGGGCATGGCCAGCCAGGCTTCCACTTCTCAGCCTTAAAGGGCCAGTAACCTGCCCACTCTGTCCCAGGGGTTTCTCAGCCTGTTTGCCGCGCAGGCTGATACCCAGCTCTGGGGCTGGCTCTGCCACACCCCTCGGTGCGCCCAACCCTCTGACTGGCCCACACAGCCCCCTTAAAGGGGCAGCAGCCCCACTGGACTGCTCCCTGTTACAGTAACCTCTTACTGTCGGGAGCTGGGAGTGAACAATAGGGAACGGATCGCCCCATTGTGACCTGTTAGGTACTTTTTACAAGCAAGCAAGATTGGCCACTGTCTGAGACAGGTGCACTGGGCTCAATGGACCATTGGTCTGAGCCAGTATGTTACTACTTATGTTCTTAAGTATGAAATTGCAGACCTACTATTGGTATTTTGTAACCTATTGCTAATATCTGCCACTGTACCTGAGGATTGGAGAGTAGCATATGTAATGTCAATATTTAAAAGGGGCTCCCCAGGCAATCCTGGAAACTACAGACCAGTATGCCTGATATCAGTGCCAAGCAAACTGGTGGAAACGGTTGCTAAGAACAGAATTACTGGACAAATTGATAAACATGGCATAATGAGGATGAGTCAGCCTGGATTTAGTAAAGGGGAGTTGTGCCTCACTAATTTATTGCAATTTTTTGACAGTGTAAATAAATGTGGATAAGGTTGAGCCTTTCAGAAGGCATTTGATAAGGTCCCTCTTCAGAGACTCTTGAGAAAACTAAATCGTCATGGGATAGGAGGCAGTGTCCTAGCATGGATTGGTAACTAGTTAAAGGATAGGAATGATTAAATGGTCAGTTTTTGCAATGGAGAGAAGTAAACAGTAGAGTGCCTCAGGAGTTCTGTACTGGTACTGGTGTTGTTTAATATATTTATTAATGACCTGGAAAAGGGAGTTAAAAAAATCAACTGATCAAATCTGCAGATGTCACAAAGTTATTCAAGGTAGTTAAAACCTGAGGTGGACTGTGATGAATTTCAGGAGGAACTTGTGAGCCTGGGTGACTGGGCATCTAAATGGCAGATGAAATGTAATGTTGACAAGTGCATAGTTATGCATTTAGGGAAAAATAATCTAAACTATATGTATACAATGCTGACTTCTAAATTAGGGGATTAGTACTAATTTAGGGAAAGGATCTTGAAGCCATTGTGGACAATTCTCAGCTCAATGTGTGGTGGCAGCCAAAAAAAACAAACAGGAGGTTAAGAATTATTTGGAAACGGATGGAGAATAAAACTGAAAATATCATAATGTCTCTATGTAATTCTATTGTGTGATCACACCTTGAATATAGCGTGCATTTCAAAAAATATATAGTAGAACTAGAAAAGTTAGAGAGAAGGGCAACAAAAATGATAAAGGTTATGGAACAGCTCTTGTACGAAGAGAGGCTTGATAGGTTAAGGCTCTTCAGCTTCGAAAAGAGATGACTGAGAGGGGCTATGATAGAAGCTTGTAAAATCATGAGTGATGTGGAATGAGTAAATCGAGAGCTGTTATTTACTCTCTCGGATAGTACTAGAATTGGGGTCACTTCAGTGGTAGCAGATTTAAAACAAATAAAAGGAAGTATTTTTTCACTCAATGCACAATTAACTTGTGGAATTTGTTGCCAGAGGATGTGGTTAAGGCCTGTAGTATAGCTGGGTTTAAAAAAGTGTTGGATAAGTTCTTCGAGAGTAGGTCCAATAACAGCTATTAGCCAAATAGGTTTAGGGGATATAACTTTTTTACTATCGGGAGCTGGGAGTGAACAGGAAATGGATTTTCCATTGGGACTTGTTGGGTACTTCTCCCAAGTGACCGAGATTGGCCACTATTGGAGACAGGATGTTGGGCTCGATGGACCATTGGTCTGACCCAGTATCGCATTTCTTATGTTCTTATCTTGAATGAAAGGGTAGATGAAACTTCAATCCCTAAAATAGATTTGGAGCTGAATTCACTTCCTTACTTAATTATATAATAATTGAGTCCATTGGATCATTTGAATATGACCATTTGGCAGTTGGATGGTTAAGTAGGTAGAGCCCACCCTGGAAAATAGTATATAGGACAAAAAATTTTTGGATCAGGTGCTGTTTCTAAGGAAAACAAGAGACAGGCCAATACTTTTCTTAAATTTATGGTTTTAAAGTGACTTGAAACAATCTGCTCTTTATTTATTGATGAAAATAGATATAAAAACAACACAATTAAAATAGCTATAAATGGTTGTTACTTATGTAGTGATGTATCTCATCCAGAGTTCAGTGAAGCCCAAAGGCAGACTTTAGTGGGTATGGGATCAAGCAACATAGTAGCTCCTTACTACCAAGAGCAACTTTGCAAGAAGGCTGGAAAGTCACATAAATTAAACATCGAAGGCAATGAGCTTTCAAGACAGCTAACTGTTTAGGGCTAGATTTTGTCACCTAGAACTCTGACCATAAATTCAGATTGAGTAGCACTACTTTCTAAAATGGGAGTACGGATGAATGGCATGATGTACTGACATACTACATTAATAGTCTATCAAGGTTTTTAAGTAAATGTATAGTGTATATATTACACTGTTTTTGATTACAGCTGTACTTCACAAATAAAGTTTGTGTGATGCAGTGTTTTAATTTTTTTATTTTTAAACATAATTCTAGAGAAATAACTGCAAGTTTCCTGAAGAATGCAAACATGAAAGATATTTTATTTTACTTGAAGTCAGTCAAATTTTTTTTTTTTTTAAAGGATCTTGTTGTTGGTTTCCTTTTTTAAAAAAGAAGCATGATGTAACAAATAAGCCAATAAAGCATATTTTGTGATGATAAAATGCCTTTAGGAGACTTCTTATTTTAAAATATTCAAAAATTAAGTTTGAAAAATAACATTAAAATAGTTTAAAGATTTTTTTAATGTGAAATTTAAGGTTCTCACAGGAACATTAACTGGCATCGGTCATATGTACCTTGTGTGTATTTATTAATATAACAGCTTCATTACTAAGCAGAAATACGACACCTCTGGAAGCATGTCAGCATTGTAGTTAGGACCATATAGATATGTTGGTGAACCGTGGCTTCCTAATAAGTAGCTCCACAGTTATGATCATTTCTGCAAACCTCTTTGATCTTGACAGTACACCTGCTGTATATTTGCTCTCACTTTTCATTATTTCCCTCTTTAATAATTTCTTCATGTGTTCTGTCTGTCTTTTTCTTTTTAAAATTCGTATGCTTTTATGGTCTTCATTTTTCCGTGTTGCTCCATTTCAATTTGGAGTAGGCTGCAGTTGCCAACCACAAAGCTTTTCTTCAAGTCCAAGTACCTCCTGAATACCACAATGGTTGTGTGATAGGCAAAGTATGTATTACTTTTTATTCCACTTTCTGATTTAAATAAATGTCATTTTAGACTTCCTTTAAAATTGTGCCTTTTAAAATATAGTTATTGACAGTATGTTTTAATTTGAAAGCAATTGTTGCTTTGAAGTAGTCATTATTAAGATCTGAGCCACATAGCCTAGGTATATACATTATTGTGATGAATTTTTTACAAAACGTTCATAATAAAGGCTAAATACCTGCAGATTCACACTTAAAATGTAGAAAAACAAAGAAAGTACTTGTGTGACTGCAAAACAATTTTATATGGTGCATCCGGTGTGTTTTGTTATTGAACGTGTCTTAGTCCTTGAGACAGTTGATGTCTCTGAGCATGTTCATACAGGCAATTTATTTAGAGCTCTGCAAATTATTTTAATGAACAGTGTTCTATCTTTGCCATTATATTTTACTTGATGGCTTTATATTATGAATTTAGTCTTCAGGTGAGACTCTTCTTTGTGTTATCTTAATCAATTTTTAATTTTTTCATGTGGTTATATTTGTAAAATTATTTTTCCCCCTTGTGCTTGACCTAGCTTTTTTAGGAATTAAGAGTGCCCTTTTCATTATTTTTGCTTGGCATTTTGCCACCCTGAAATTTATTGACTATTCTGTAGCTTGTTGTTGGAGTGACCACTGAACAAAAAGCCATTGACTGAACTTCAGCTTTTAAGAAATCATTTGAACTTTGTGGGATTATTATTGTTATTAGTATTAGTATTAGTATTAGTAATAATAATAATAAATAATAATGGCAATAGCATCTTGTTCCAAGCAGATCAAAACCTCCACATTCCTTCCCACAAAAAGTTTACAGTCTTAGTTTAATGTGAACTATGGTAGATGGATGAAGTGTATAAACAAAGGGAGTAAGAAGGGATAGCACTAATACAAGCCTGTTCTTTTCTAAAATACCTGTGTTTACAATTCAAGATATAGAATATTTTTATTTTTGTTTAATAAAAGAGACAAGTGATCATATCAGTAGCAGTACTTTCAGATTGCAAACATCCTAACAATTAACAGCTTTAAGCATTTTAGCAACAGGATAGAATATGCGCCAGGCTGAGTCAATGCAAAGTTAAAGACGTGCCAAAGTAAAAAAGCTTCCATTCCTGAGCCATGGTCTTTTACCATGTAAAAGCAGGAGGTAGCCCTCTTCTGCCTTGAAATGTAGGGCTGGACACAAGGGATGCTCTCTCATCTCCTGGGAGTAGTGGAAAGGGTTCCCTGACGCTGCCAGCGGTTGGCGTGGCATAAGGTACCCTATCTCCTCTCAGTGGCAGCAGTGGCTCCCTTTTATAGGGAACGTCAGCAATCCTGCCACCCTTAGATGTAGGGTAGACATAGACAATAGAGGGGCCTAGTGATTAGACCAGACTCTTTGACTTTTTTCTTCTGCTGCACAGTGTCCTTGTTAAGCGGAGTCAGTCTTAAGAGTTAACACCTCATTGAATGAATGGGATTGGTCACCCTAGAGCTGAAACAAATAGTTGTCAGAAAGTTCAAATTTGATTAACAGTATTTAAATGTGAATTCAAATACTAGTTTCTGGATGCCTTTGAGAAGTCTGAATATTGATTTTTGTATGAGTTTTGCTTATTTTGGCAGTTGCATTATTCAGCAATTTTTATTTATTTAGATATTAAGCTAAAGTGGGTACTTGCACACTTTACCTGGGAGAGGAGGGGAACTTCCATGAGGGCAATCATTTATTTTATTATTTTATTTTATTTTAAACATTTTTTAGTCGCCCCCCATGCCTACGGCATCCCGGGGTGACGAACAATTCAATTCAATAAAACATTCATAATAAATAACAATTTTAAAAAATCCTTAAAAACACAATAATATAAACCAACAGGTTGGGAGAATAAAATAAAAATAAAAAGTAGGGAAGCGTTAAAATTCTACCCCCCTCCCCCTCTTCCTTCCCCCTTCCTCCCCAAAGGCCTGGGTGAACAGCCAGGTTTTACAAGTCCGCCGGAACATCAAAAGGCCAGTCGAGCTTTCTCCGGGGAGGGAATTCCAAAGGCACGGCGCAGCCAC
>QEPC01001478.1:3924941-3947687 GCA_003113815.1 Sphenodon punctatus | reverse complement strand
CACCCTGAACCCTCTCACGACCTCCCCCAAGGGCTGCATATATACATTAAATAATAAAGGAGACAGGATGGAACCCTGCGGAACACCACAGGACAAGGCGTGGGGGCAAGTTGTTTCAGCTCCCAGCACCACCCGTTGGCTTCTCCCTGAGAGGAATGAGCGGAACCATTCAAGAACAGTCCCGCCAAGACCCCCCAGGTCTCGCAGCCATCTCAACAGCAGCCCATGGTCCATGGTATCAAAAGCAGCCGAGAGATCTTGCAGGATAAGAAATGTAGAACATCCTGCATCCATCTCCCGGTGGAGATCGCCCACCAAGGCCACCAACACCGTCTCAGTGCCATAGCCGGGATGGAGCCCAGATTGAAAAGGGTCCAGAAAACAGATGCCATCCAGATGCACCTGGAGCTGGATCACCACCGCCTGCTCAGTAACCTTCCCTAAAAAGGGAAGGTTAGAGACAGGTCGGTAGCTGCGAGTGCATCCACATCCAATGATGGTTTTTTCAGCAGGGGGCCTCCTTGAGGCAGGGCGACAATCTCCCCTGCTGCAGGGGAGATTAACCACTCTCGCCAGCACCGCCCCCAATGTCTCCCTGGAGGTTTTCACCAACCGGGATGGGAAAGGATCAAGTTCACAAGTGGTGGCTCTCTCAGACCCCGGAACATCCACTGCATCAGCCGGCATCACGTCCTAAAACTCCCCCCACAAAGTTGGACCAGACGGGGCCTCCGTGACCTCGCGCTCTCCACCTACTGCTCCCAACCCGGTGTCAAAGTCACTCTGAATTTGAGCGATCTTGTCTGCAAAGTAGGTGACAAACTCCTTGCAGCGGGCCTGGGACAAGTCCCCATCCAGGCGGAGGGAGGCCAGACTGACCAGCCCCTGCACCACCCGAAACAGCTCTGCCGGGCGTGACTTTGCAGACGCTATGAAGGCAGCAAAGAACTCCTTCTTTGCTGTCCTCACAGCCTCAATATAGGACCGCAAATGGGCCCTATGGAGAAGTCGGTAGGAGTCAGAGCGAGTCCGACACCAGCATCGCTCTAGCCTCCTGCCTACTTGTTTCATACACCGCAGCCCCCCAGTAAACCAAGGGGCTCAGCGTTGACGAGACAGAGGCAGGGGGCGTCTCGGAGCGACCCTGTCAATGGCCTCCCCCAGCAAGCTATTCCAGTGCTGGACTAACTCATCGACAGAGTGGCCATCCAGGTCCAAGGTTAATTCCCTTAAGGCCTCTTGGAACCACTGAGGTTCCATCAGCCTCTGAGGGTGGACCAATCTAACTGGTCCCATCCCCTTCTGGAGGTGGCGCGCTGAGAGACTGGCTGGAGGAGATAATGGTCCGTCCATGACAAGGGCATAACCCTAACCTTCCGCACTACCGGACCACCCGCGTTGGCTCTATTCCCATGGAAATTAGTGCATGTAGGCATGTGCTATTCTGCTTTTATCCCGTGAAAACACACATGATTGTAAGAGCTACATCGGGGGACCCAGTCATACATAAGTGTTCTTGCGGGAGAAAAGTGCGCATTCCTACGTGCAGTAATTCCCATGAGAACAGAGCTGCAATTGCCGTCATGGAAGTTGCCTCCCAGGTCATGTGTGTAAGTGCCAAGTATGGTGGTAGTTTTGGTCCTGGACTACTGTTAAACAAGTACAACAAGTTGTGAAGTTGAAGTAACAAAATAGAACTAGACAAACTCAAAGTTTTGTACTGGGATGAGTGGCATAACCAAGGTCTGTCAAATGTGTGTGTGGGGGGACACTTTCCTTTGTTGAGGTTCACAACTTGGAGGCAAGCAAAGGCAGATAGAAAGAGGAGAAAAATGAATGGGGGCACTGGACTTAAATGAGGGGCACAAGGCCATCCAGGCCTCCACTTGCTTACGTCCCTAACGGAGATTTTTGAAAGGTATGAATCCAAATTTGAGTACTCTTATTAATAATAATTTATATACTGATTTTAGTGTTCTAAGTACTTTACAGACCGTATCTAGTTCACCCTCAACAATCTTGTGAGGAGGTAGCTCATTTTTATTCCCATTTTGCAGATTGGAAACTGAAGCTTAGAAATAGTGACTTGCCCAAGGCCGCCAATGGCTAAGATGGAAACGCTTGTATTTGATTTGGTAGAGAAGGGAGAGCTATTGATCATTTTAAAGAGGTTAGAAGTCCAGCCCACAAAGAATGTCAGCAGTAATCTATTGAATGGTCTTTTTAAGAGAGTTGTACGTTTTTGCTGAAAAGGAACCCAATACTGAAATCTCAACTTTTTGCCTTCTCTTATACTGGGCTGCAGGTTGGATGTCAGATTTCTGTTAGAGGAAACCCTCTTATTTGCACTTTCTGTGGTTCCTATAAAAGCTTTTGGATTCTAGTGCCAACGTTGTTCTCTCCAACTCAAATTCACAAACCTTTGTAGAACCCAAAAGCTTTTTCATAAAATGTAAATAAACGAGATCTCTCTTATTTCTTTCAGTCATGTTTTCTTTTATGGTGGTGGTTTCTCTCCTGTCCTAATTGCTAAGTGACTATTGAAGCTATCCCTGGGAATGATGGCAGCACTGCTAGTTGTATAGGAAGGCTTTTGAAAGATCTTGTTTTTTGTAGGTCATGACATTCTTTTATGGGTTTTAGTCCATCTGGGTTAATGGGCCCCCACTTCATCTTGTGAGGTTGAGGTATTTTTAAGTGGGTATTAATCGTGGAAGCCCGAGTTGTAGAAAGATCAAACTTGCCGTCCCCAACAGCCAAAATATTTCTAGAGATTTCATTTCTAGACACTTTTCTTTCAGACACTTGTCCTGCTATTTTAATCCTTGCTACTGTTACTTCTGTGTTTGAATTACTGAAATAGTTAAAACTATTTTTATTATTAATTATTATTTTAAATTATTATTATTATTTATTTAAAATGTTTGTTTTAACAGTGTGTTCTATCTAAGAAAACCAATAGAAAAAAATAATCATAATTTGCAGCTTTTGCAGAATGACTTCTGTTATGAATGGCACTGGGGCAGATCCCATGTTCTGTGGAGCACACGTGATGCAAGCCGCGCACATTCCTGGCATAGAGCCTATGGTGCGTGCACAAACTGTGCAGCAGTACGTGTATGCTCACGGCAGTGTGCATGGGGCATGGGATCGACCTCAGTGACTTCTGTTGATTATCTGCTAAAAGTGTTTTATTTAGTGATGAAAGTTTTATAGACAACATCTATAAGGAGATGAGAGAGGGCACCTTTTACTCTATAACCACAGCTACTCACTTCCTGAGCACATATTTAGGAGTGGAGCAGCTTTGCTGAGATCCACAGACTTTGATAAATTCCTAAACCTTAATGTACATTATACCAAAATACTGTTGCTCGCCCCACTTCCCCAAGTGGCAGGAAGTTCCAGGGGCAGTCTTGCTGGGTCGGTGTCCCTTCAGCAAAAGAGAAAAACTTAAGACTTACTGTGTGGTATAGGAGTCAGTTTATTTACAAATGTACAGGTTGAGAGAAATGGCTGGGACCAGCTGCCAGATCCTCCAGCGAAGTCCCGCTGAACCCTCCACACTCAGCACCCCAGGGTTTCCCCAGTAGGCTGTCTCTCTGTAGTCTTCTGCCCCCAAACTCTAGCATGCAACCTCCAGTCAGGCTGTGCACTTCACTCTCTGCCCAGATTGAGGATGCTTGCCCACGTTACCGCGCCAGTGGAATCTAATGAGAAGCAACCTCCCGGTGGCTAAATTAACATGTGGTTTTGAACGTGGGCATGTGGCTAAAAGCATAATTTAATGCATCTCCCGTTGTTTTCAATCATGAAAGGCAAGGTTGGATTTTGCATGCTGCCTTTTGTGATTGACTTGGCAGGAGACACATTAGGAGTGCTACTAGTATACCGTGCACCTACCTGTACGGCAGCATCCCTGCACACTCTAACAGAGCTGGTGTTGGAAGTGGTATTGTGGTCCCCAAAGACTTTGGTCTTTGGGGACTTCAATATTCATGCCGATGCCAGCCTTGGAGGGGTGGAGTGCAAGTTCGTGGCCACCATGACAACCATGGGCCTGTTTCAAGTAGTCTTCAAAACCAACACATGATGGGGGACATACCCTGGACCTGATTTTCTGCACCAGCTGTGAGACAGGGGATCTGTTAGTGGGGGAGGTGTCAGCAGTGCCCTTGTCACGGACAGATCATTACCTCCTATGGACCTGTCTCCCAGTGCATGTCAGCCCACGGAGAAGTGTGTAGCCAGTTTTGTTGGTTCGCCCCTGGAGACTGATGGAAGCGGAGAGGTTCTGGAATGCTCTAGCGAAGTTACCCTCTGATCTTGATGACAGATTGCTTGATGACCATGTTACTTTTTGGAATACCTTGCTGACTGAGGCCATCAACCGGACGGCTCCTAGGCGTCCCCTCCCTAAGCATCAGCACTGCAGGCCCCCTTGGTTTACTGAGGATCTGCGGCAGCTGAAGCAGGAAGGGCGACAGTGACGGTTGCACCATTCGAGTGCTGAAGCTGACAGATTGCGACATAGAGTTCTTTGCTGTCCTCATAGCATCCTCAAAGTCTTGTCCAGCGGAGCTTTTCCGAGTGGTGAGGGGGCTGGTCGGTCCGGCCTCCCTCCGCCTGGAATTGGAATCTTCCAGTGCCCGCTGTGACATGTTTGTTGACTACTTCGCGAATAAAATTGCTCGTATTCACCACAGCTTGGACGCCGCACTTATGATAGGAGAACCAAAGGTTATGGAAGCCCCGCCTTGTCCAGTTTCGTGGGATCACTTTCAGTGGGTGTCGCCCACTGATGCAGAGGAGGTTCTTGGGGTTGTCAGAGCCACCTCTTGTGAACTTGACACATATTCATCCTGGCTGGTTAAGGCCAGCTGGGAGATGTTGGGGCCATTGCAGGCGGGAGTGATCAGTGCTTCCCTTCGGGAGGGCAGAGTGCCGGGCTGCCTCAAAGAGGCGGTGGTGCGGCCTCTGCTCAAAAAACCATCACTTGACATTGACTCCCTCACCAGCTCTTTCCTTCCTTTTTTAGCAGTTTCAGGGGCATCTTGACCTTTTCTGGATCCCTCGCAGTCTGGCTTTCATCCAGGTTATGGCACTGAGACTCTGCTTGTGACTTTGGTCAATGACCTCTGCCGTGAATTGGACTAGGGTCACTTGACCCTGCTGATTCTGTTAGATCTGTCGGCTACCTTTGATACCATTGACCACGAGATGTTGGTGACTCACTTGTGGGACTGAGCCAGAGTGGGCAGAATAGTTCTTGAATGGCTCCACTCTTTCCTGGCCGGGAGAACTCAGCGAGTGGTGCTCGGGGATTGTTCTTCATCGCCCCAGGACCTCTCGTGTGGAGTTTTGCAAGGTTCCATTCCATCCCCTCTCATGTTCAACATGTGTATGCAGTTGCTGAGAGAGGTCGTGAGACGGTTTGGTGTCATCAATATAATATGCTGATGACACCCAACTCTGCCTCTCTTGTTCATCTGACCCAGATCCAGCAGTCTTGGTGCTTACTCAGTATCTGGTGGCTGTGGGGAACTGGATGAGTGAGAGTTGACTGATGCTGAATTCTGACAAGATGGAGGTGATGCTAGTGGGGAAGACAGTGTGGTTAGCATCCCCCATCATTGATGGGGTCCCCCCCCCATTGGTTCTTCAGGTTCGTAGTCTGGGAGTGCTCCTCAATTCCCAGCTCCGCCTGGATGCCCATGTGGAGGCTGTGGCAAGGAGTGCATTTCACCAGTTACATCTGGTATGGTGACTTCAGCCGTATGTCTTAGACGCTAACCATCACCTCTATGTGGGGCTAACCATGGTGACGGTTCAGAGACTGCAGCTGGTGCAGAATGCGGCGGCCCATCTCCTTACGGGAACATGCAGCAGGGAGCACATTACACCGGTGCTTCGTTTTCTGCATTGGCTGCCTATAGTATTCCAGGTTCGATTCAGAGTGTTGGTGCTTACGTATAAAGTCCTATATGGCCAAGGCTCCACTTACTTGCAGGACCGCCTTGCTCCCCGGGATCTGGGTTGACCCCTGTGGTCCACCAGGAGTGCCTTTCACAAAGTCCCCTGAGTATCTCGGGGGGCAACTATGCAAAAGGCGTTCTGGGTGGCCACACCAAGGCTGTGGAACTTTGTCTTGGCAAAAGCCTGGGTGGACCTGGACCTCTCCTCCTTCCGATGTCAATGCAAAACCTGGCTATTCCATCAGGCTTTTGGCGAGGGAGACGGATGAGGGTGGGGGGGTTTGAGGGCTAGGGTGGTTGGGTTTTAAGATATCTTTGTGCATATGTATATATATATATTGACATCACTTCAGTGGTTTGTAAAATGTTTTAAGATGTATTTATATTTATATTTGTATTTATTATTGTATTTTTATGTTTGTGTTTTTATGGACTTTTTAGCTGCCCTGAGCTGCTTTTGCAGGAGGGGCGGGGTATAAAATAGTTAAGTAAAATAAAATGACACTTTTAACCATGCACCCACGTTCAAAGCCTCTGGGGGTTTGCTTCTTGTTAGATTCGCCTGGTGCAGTAACTTAGGCAAGCACCCTGAAAGCTGTCCCACCCGGTGCTCAACACTGCCTCCCAGCCTGTACTTGGCCTCATCTGGCCAGAACCATTGGCTGTTTTTACATTGGTGTTCGGGTGTGTGTGTGTGTGTGTGTGGGGGGGGGGCGTCCATGTATACATACGGCGGTGTGGGGGGGGATGGGTGTCTGCTTGGTGTTCTGATCGGGATGGATGAGGGTGCATGCATGATCCTGTGCAACTCCCATGTCCATCCACCTTCACCCACGGAGCCCTCCAGAAAACTGGAGGGCTCTGTGGGTGTGTGTCCGTGTTAACGGACGTACACCCTCCGTGGCAAAACACCCATCCCCCCACCCACCTCCGTCCGTATAAAAAGGCTCATTGTTATAAGAGAAGAGGCTGGCAGACGAGCTCAGGTGTGGTTAATGACAATACCATCCATGCAACCCTTCCAGGCAATGATTGGAGCAGGGGTGGGGATGTTATTTGGAGGGTAAATAGTTAGTGTTCATTTGGCTAATGGTTCTGATAACTTTTTCTGGACCAAGTTGCTTGTTCTGAAAGGATTTTAGCTATATTTTACTTGGTGCTCCAAAGTTTTAAGGACTTAGAAAACCTAGTATTTAAATACTTATGGATAATTACTTTATATACTGTAATTAAATATAGTTTATATGTATAGTATGATAATTTTATCTTTGTTGTATTCTAACATTACTCTTTCTTGACGTCAGGTTAACTTTTTTTTAATCTCATGCCACTTCTACACCAGTTGACTATGGTTAGTTGTTTTTGGACATGCATGGCTAATATGAAAATAAGTGACAATACAAAGACAACAGGATATTTTCAAAGTACAGTGGTCAACAGTTAGTTATTCCATGAGCTGAAGATTAGAAATTCTGTCTTAGATGTTTAAGCCACTTAATGTACAATTATCCTGCATTGAGGTGTTATGGAATTTTTTTTCATCATGCATATATTACACAGAGAACCACTGATCAGTAAGTAGCCATGAGGAATCATGGAAATATAATTACCATAAATATACCCCAAATACCCACTCTTGCTTTGTGTCACTTCTTTCCTGTGGGAATCTCTGCTTTTATGACTGAAATAACATTTTTTTGAAGATGACACACTCATACTTGCATTACAGATTCAGCCAATTGTGCCTTCTGTCAGTCTACCACATCTCAGTCTCATAACAACTATTTCTGAGGATCAGGATGATTTTTGGAGCGGGAGAGTTAAGAGACATGGGGCTCAAGGGTAACATCAGAAACAAAAGTAGCCCATCCTACCTATTGTGTATCAGAGTTGTGATTTAGCTTTCCACATACATCCAGCCTGTTTTTGCCAGATTCATGAACTGACATTGCATTTCAGACACTCCAAACATAATTTCCCATCAAGATTTCCCCTTTTAAAACATGGCTCCCCAGAACTCTTCAAATAAAAATGTGCAGAAACTAGGGCTGAAACTTGATCTCGATTTTTTTTTTCTCGATTCTCGCCAAGAATCATGGCTTCCGACTTGTTTTTAGTGAGAATCTGTAATTGAGAAAATCCTCGGTTCTCAACACTTTCTCAGTCAAGAATCTTCTTGGTTTACTGCGATTACTGTTTATCGTTATTTACCATGTACTGTATACAGATTTACCATGTACCAATTACCATGTACCACGTCCATCCTGGTAATGCGCATGTGGAAAATGGCTTCCCTTTCCCCAAGTGCTGCTGGTATCATCTTGGAAGAGGGCTGCACATGCATAGAACAGCTGTGATGGCCATTTTGTACATGTACGCTACTGGGACAAACATGTTGCACACTAAGTGGTACACGGTTAATTGGTATATGGTAAACGGTAAATCGAGAAATTCTCAACCAAGATCTCGAACCATTACTGAAATTCGCCCGAAATCTTGCTAACAATTCTTAATTCTCGTGAGATTTTCACAAGAAAAAAAAATGATTCTCATTTCAGCCCTAGCAGAAACACATTTTCCTGATCCTGAGACTAAATGGGTGATCTTCCACTGTGGTTGAAAATGCGATTTTTGGTTTAAACTATATGCTGTTCTTATGTCTCAAATTGCACACTCAAACCAAGCAACTACTTCTGCAGGACTGGCAGAGCAAACAATAGGAATGCCTACTGTTTGCTCCTTGACAGCTAATAAAAAGAACTTCAGCATTAGAACACTCCATGCAACTTTAACATATTTTTAGTGCTTTTGTTTATCCTCCAAATATTTTCTTTTCTTTTCTAGGCCTCTAGTGGGAATTACTATTTTATTCCATACATTGCAACACCTTGTGCTGATTATTTTTGCTGTGAAAGTGATGCCCAGCGCAGAGCCTCTGAGTACATGCAGCCTAGCTGGGACAACATCCTGGGACCTCTCTGTGTTCCACTGATGGACAGGTTTATCAGTCTTCTCAAGGACATCCATGTTACATCATGGTAATTTTTACCACACTTACATCCTCTTGCCTATCTCTCTCTCCCTCCCCCCCCACCCCTTAATGGGTAAGAACTGCTTTCTGAATCTCCAGCAAGGTTTGATTTCAATGTGTTTAAACTTGTGTTAAGAGAATTATCTTAATTTAATCCAAATGATATCACTCTCCTGCAGCTGTTGCAGTACTCCAGCTACATTATTACAGTAGTGATTTACACTGACTTTCCAAAACATTGTAAGCAGAATCAGAGCTGCCAATGCAGTCCATGGGAAGGATGGGTTATAAATAAGTAAACTTAAATCACAGTGCAGGGAAACGTATAGTTCAGCTTTATAGTTAGACGTAAGGTGTAGCAAATTGGAATGGTCCTGATGCAGATGATGGCATCCTTACCCTCCTCCCAATAGCAGGGGACACAGCTGTACTAGGGAATAAGAGCCGTACAGCTGCATCACCTGTCCTACAGTAACTACACCCTTGTGTAAAACTTTAAAGCCAAAGATTAACCTTTATCATTACCACATATGAGTGTGACTTCAATAGTATATGAACTGCAATCACACCATCTAGTTTGTGAATGGAACTCTCTTTTGATATTTGCATTGTGAGAAATAATTATAGAATGATGCCCTTGCCCGTAGCTGTCCCATGGTTACTGATCTCATTTGGATGTGACTGCTAGTGGCTAGCGTTGTACCTTTTCTCTCGCAACTTGCATTTCTCTCCTAGTCAAAATGTTCTGTAATTTCATGTTATGTCCCCCACACCGTATATCTGTCCCTATTAATTCATAGTCACTTGAAAGCTGCTTCACATTGGCATAGGTTCCATCTGGTGCGTAAGAAGCATAAGGCATCAATGCGACCATCTTCTACTGTATTTGTATCCACAGCAACAATTAGGGCTGTGCACGGGGTCAAGTATCTATATTTTATCTATATTTGTGTTTATAGTATTTGTGTTGATTTCTGTCTTTAGCATTTCCCCTGTTGCTGCCAATGTGGAAAACACAGTGAACATGTGTCCCTGTGCATGGGTTCCTTTGGTGCAGAAGTGCAGTGAAGCTCTGCCAGTTTGATGGGTGTATAAGGCAGGCAGAGATAGGGTTGGATGGGATTAGATGGCGGGTGTTGCGGAGGGTTGGATGGGGCATTAAGGGGATTTATTATTTATTATTATTATTTATTTTATTTATTCATAATCCTTAGTTTCTCGGGAAGGGCAGCATATAAATCTGATAAAATTAAAATAAATAAAGAAGGAAAGGAAAATGCAATTAAAACTGACAATTCTACCAATTTAAAAAGAGGGGGACACTGGTTTGGGAAAGGGTGGAAAATACAGTAGTTAATTTGGAGAAGGTGGAACATGGCATGGGTCTGGTTCATAGGGATTAAATTACTTGGTGGGGCGGGGAGGGGAAATGGGGCCTGAGGCTGGCTTGGGGAAGGATTGCTGATTTGGGGAAAGGGGCATTGGGCTAGGAGAGGTAGGGCAATAGACTCAGGAGAGGTTGTTGACTTGGAGAGGGCGAATGGGCATGGGGCTGGCTCAGGGGGATCACTGGCTTGTGAGAGAGGGGAAATGAGGCTACTGGGGAATCACCATTTCTCCCTGGCTGGGCTCTGCTGGACTGAGCCTGGCTACAGTGCTGCAGACTGCAGTTCTGAGATGGAGAGCTCACTAAAGGCTTCCTAAGCAGGCAGCTAAGCTGAGAGAGAGTGGCCCAGCTCCAATCTGGATATGTTCTTCAGTTTCTGGTCCAGTTTGAGTCCTGGCTCATATACCATATTTTGGGGGAAATTTTGGGTTAAGTCAGAAGCCAAATACATAGTCCTACTATTTGTGTTTTGAATATGGAGGCTGGACAGGGTAATTTTTTGTTTTTATCTACTTGAATGCACAGCTCTATGCACAATGGGTTGAGGCATATAATATGACAACCTTAATGCATTGACCTGTGCCAGTTCTCCTAGATTACAGCAAAGCTGTTGAACTAAAGCAGTATTCGAGAATAATAAATAATCCTCATTTCATGACAGCAGACAATTTAGGTTTAAGATGGCTTCTTTGAGGCTTTTTGTTTGTAGAGTATTCTGAAGCTGGGGATGCATTTTTCTATTAACTTAAATTAACCCAGTATAAAATTATGTCACTTATATTTTCTCCCTGCTGTTTACAGGTGTGTTAGTATTAGTAAGCTGGTAGAAAAGATAATGTGATTCAATATTTCTTGTTAGGTACAATTATCAAACCTCTAGCCTAAAAATATAGTTAATTAAACTATTACAGAGTTAGTAAGTAGCAATGGAAGGAGATGATTAGGAAGAGAGATTGTTTCTTGTGTATGTTTGACTATCCATGTGGTTTTTGAATATATGTAATGCTGCAAATTAAACTGAACTTGACGGTTTTGTAGATGTAGATTTGCACAATTTGTGTGATGCTATGTAATGGAAAGAAAGATCTTGGATTATTATTTTTTTGTCTCAGCCCAAAATTGGAGTTGGAAATATTCTTTTAAAGTCTGTCCTCAGGTGTCTGAAACTCAGATAGGACTAGGTACACAGGAGAATCAACTCTTCATATGAGTTAGTGGACAGTTGCAGAAGGAACCAAACAAAGGATTATTGCCCTGATCCAAGGTCTATGCATGCAGTTGTGCAGGGTGGCCCAGGGAAAGTTCCTCACCTCCCAACCCCACTATGATTGGGAGAGAGAAAAATGAGACTGAAGTAGCTTCCATGGTGGGGTCAGGAGGCAGGGGACTTTCCCTGGCCCACCCTGCATGCACGCACTGTGTGCACACATAATTACAGTTTTGGTCTGCGCCTATGCTGAAAAAGCATAATGCTGCTTGTGAGAATGCCCCAAGATTGCATTGGCACCTCCTCAATCCCCTTGAAATTTATTTTTTATTTATTTGTTTCTGAATTTCTACCCCGCCCCTCCTGCGAACAGCTCGGGAAATTTAAAAGCATGGCTAGCATTTCAAAGGCTGGCTTCCTCCCAGCCTAACAGCTGATAGGCAAAAGCCCCTGGGGCTCCTCGCCACTCACAACCTATGGGCTATAATTTGCATGCAAGCATGAATCTGACCCATGCATGCAAATTAATGGCTCAGATGCATTCTGGAAGGTAACTGGGGAGGAACAGGGGCAATTTTCAAACCCCCTGGACAACAGGGAATTTGTTTCCCCGGGACAACAAGGATCCCTGACAACAGCAAAGCACTTTGACTAGATTATTGAATTTTCATCATTCACCATGCCCTGAAGGGACAAGTTCAGCCATTGCATTTGGTTGGGTTGCCCATTGTGTTTTTCCTAAATGTGAGTTTGATTCCCCTAAGGTTCCTTGTCTTTGGGGGTTTTGGAGGTAATGGGGCTGAACTTGCTCCTGGGGCTTTTTCATCCTTTCTATCAGTGGGTAGGCTGGGAGGGTCAGGGGGGCTTTTGCCTATCCTCTTTTAGACTGTAGAGGGAGCCTTTGAAATGTGTAAGTTTTGGCCACGCTTGTAAATTTTAAATGGTTAATTGGGCTTCCCCCTTCCTGCCTATTAGGTGACAAATTAATGAGGGTCAGGAGCCCCTTTTGCCTATCAGCTGATAGGCTGGGTGGGAGGGAGCCAGCCTTTGAAATGTACAAGTGCTGGCCACCCTTGTAAATTTCAAAGGGATTGTGGGGGTGCCAACACTCAGGTCGAGAAACCCGCGAGATGAGCTGATTCTTGCGAGTGTCTTGATCTTTCTTGCTGGAAAGGGCCATTCTTGGTGCGATTCTCATTTGTAGCAAGATCTCATTTCAGCCTTAGTCTGCAGTTGAATAGTGAGCTGAATACTTTCATTCTCAAAAATGGATGCAAAATGAAGGAGGTCAGAATAGATGGTCTCCTTGATCCCATTTATGTAATTACTATTCATTCAGAAATGAGGGAAAGACTTTTTTCATCCAATGCAGGGAATCTCAATAGGTTGTAGGACAACATTATTACCGAGCATGAATGTAATGGTGACTGACTAAGGATGTATTCAAATGAGATAACCCACTGCAGTTCATGTCCGGTCTGTGCAACCCCCTTTCAATTCCCACTCAGTTTTTAGCATGACAAACTGCATAGATGAACAGGTGTTCTTTCCCACTGTGTTCCCGTCACCACAACCACCACCACTGAGAAGTGGCCGCTGCTTGGATACTCTAGACTTTTGCCTGCAACTCTTTGGTGCTGTATATGTGAGCCTGCGTGCAACCTAATTGATGGAATGTGGACACATGGGCACACATTAGCCCAGATTCGTCCACACAGCGGGCTCCAAGTTTTCCATGACCCTGCTGTGAGTGGGGGATGCTGGACCAGTGTGGGCAAACATCTGGCAAACACCTAATAAACGAGCAGGCAGATGCCCACCTGGTGTGGGCTAATGTGGGCTATTGTCTTGTTTGTTTTCACCCTAAGATAACTCTGGTCAAAAGAAAAGCTCCAAGAGATCAAATTGATCATCAGTTTGCAAGCAGTTTAAAAGAAAGGTCAAAAATAGTTCTTAGAGGCATAATTAAGTAGGTGGTAATTGTCCCTTTCTATATATCAGTAGGGTCAGTGCTACCGCAGACGAAGTGCCTAAGGGTGGCAAGTTGAAGGGATAGCAAAAGCTGCAGCTGCCCCCTGCCTCCAGTTAGCTATGCAACTGTGTGGTGGGGGTGGTGGGAAGAAGCAGGAGGAGCCAGGGCCACCTAGGGCGGCAGAAATCTTTGTGCCATTCCTGGTATCAGCTGTACCTAAGACATTAATTTCTTAACAGCACATTATTAAATGAAACTGACAAATTGGGAAGAGTTCAGAGAAGAGCAACAAAATAACAGGGTCGCTGTGACAGTAACGTATAAGGGTAATTAAAACAATTAAATATGTATAGTTTGAATAAGAGACGTGCATGAGGATGGGCTTAAGAACAGTGGGAGAGCACTCAGGATGTGCTGAAGTTGTGCACCCGAGTTAGTTTGACCTCCCCCCCCCCCCCCAAGTGAGCAAGTTAAAGGGAACGTAGGCCAGGCAGTATTTGAAACAAAAACAGAGCAGGCGTCATGAGATTTGGAAGAATAAAATAATTTCGTTGTTCTTGCTGTGTATAATCTACACTATATTGCATTGCTGAAGATGAAAAAAGTACAAAACTAACATCAAGATAACAAAATATATGATATAAAACTATTAATCCCATCCCCAAATATTCCCACAGTAGGTAAATGCACAATATAGAGAAGTAAAAAGATATGCTTTGAATCAATATTGGGTTGCTCCCTTTTTGAGTATGTTCTCATACCAGATGTGGAGTTTACTCCAAGGAATTACTCCGCCTCAGCTCTCACAAGCAGGGAGAGCCAGGGGTTCAAGACTTTTTTTCTTTCCCTGACTCCCATCTTCTTTGCATGGAACTTACAGGGGGAAAGGGGAAGCTGGAATTACAAGTAGTGAGGCAGATCTATTAAATATCTATTAAAATTGGTAGGAGTCCTTCCATTAGATCAGCTCCTCCACTGTGCTGTGTTCTATGGGCACTTGCCTAGTGGTATAAACTATGCATATCAGTACTGGAGATTTCTTTCCTCTCCTAGCTTTTGGCTCAATCCTAAAAGATCCTTTGTTGATCTTAAAAAGGTGCTTTACTTGCCCTTTGTTGTCAAGGAATTCAATACTTGTCTTCAGCAAAAGTGACCTCTAAATTTTCTAGTTGGTTATGATTTGAAATAAACTGCAGGTCTTTATGTAGACATTTGTGGCCTCATGGCTACACTTACCTCTGCTACAATTCAAACTGTTTTTTAATGGAGGGGAGAAGATGTGACTTTGGCTTTTACTTGCCTCCTGTGTTCAAATGTGTTACGCTTGCTAAGTAAACATAGATAATTTATATCTATAAACCACAACACAGTGCGGTGGGTCTCAAACACTGTAGCCTATGGGTGAAAACAGACATGATACTAACCGCCCTTTAAACACCCTTGGTGGTTATTTATGCATGTTGCAGGGCTGTATTGGTGCCCTATGCAGCCCTGAAAAATGCATAAATGACCACCAAGGGTGGTTAAAGGGTGGTTAGTGTCATGTCTGTTTTCACCCTATGCCTCCCACACTTCCTTTTTGCTGTGGTACTTGATGCCCTCCCTCCTGACCTGATCATTCACATGCATATGTACCAGTTTTAAAAAGCCACATTTCACCAAATACTCCAAATTGTGGTGCAGACACACACTTGCCCTCTTCCTTGCTCCCTCACACCACTGGCCCCTATCCCTCTGTTGCTGCTATTGCTGTCACACCCCTCCGCTCAGACCATTTAAGTGGAGATTTGCCAAAATGGTATCAACCTGTCCACTTATGGAACATGACTTTTGATTGGTGTCTGCATCCCTGATTAATATAGGTGGGTAGGTGTTGTATAACTAGGTTTTGTTGTTGTTTTCCTGAGCTCTTTCATGCCTTCCTAACCACAAACCCCAGGGAATCTCTACCCAGTTTGAGAATTAGTGAGCTAATGAATGCCTTGTTTCAGCTCTGGCTGGCTTATTTATTTCATAAGGGCTGCTATTCTCCTTTACAGAGAGATTTGGTTTAAAAGATTTATACTCCAATGGGGTTTGTTATTTTAATATCTCCTTCAGATTTCCTGAGGCGGAACAAGGCATTTCTTGCAGTGCCCAAACACACTTCTGCTTTACTAGGGCTGTTGGTAATAAACAATTAAAAGTAACATAAAATGTAGCATTAAGGAATATTTTAAATATGGTAAATTATGTCCAATATCAAGTAATCCAATATAAAAGACTTCAGTTAAACCAAAATCTGAAAAGGATGGGTTTCTGTTGCTTGTAGGGTAACCAAGTCTCCGTTTAGATAACCCTAATATTTATTTCCATGTTTCTTTCATTAGTGCATATTGCAAGGAAACACTGTTGAATGACATTAGAAAGGCTAGAGAAAAGTACCAAGGAGATGAGTTGGCAAAGGAACTGGCCAGGATTAAGCTCCGTATGGATAATACTGAAGTTCTGACTTCTGACATTGTCATAAACCTACTTCTGTCTTATCGAGATATCCAGGTATATTTTTGGGAAGCAAATAAAGAATGTTCTTTTTTCACTCGTTTTTCTGAAAATTAGTATTCTGGTAATACCACGGTTTTGTTGTTTATTTTTATTTTGTTCACCTATTTAATAATCTTTGGCAATTTTAGACTTGTCTAGGATGAATTTCCAACTGACATTACCAGTGATATTTTTTATTACTCTGAAGGTTTGTCTTCATCAAGATAATTTATCCTTATTTCCTCTCCTCTTCTCCATTTCGGATTGTAAGCCACTTGGAGCAAGGACTGTATAATCACGACTGTACCAGGCACATTGCTGATGCTATATAAGTAATTAAAGAAACATTTTAACCATCTAGTTAAGTGATATATGAAACATACTGTGAGCAGCAGACTAGCATAGTTGTGTTCATCATTCTGCCAGAGCATTGGGCAGAACTAATGTCCCAGAACTAACAGACAAGGTAAGCTGGCAAGCCAGCGTGTCAGTGGGGCCGATCTCATGGCCTGCAGATCCCGTGTGCAGCTGTGTATGCATGCAACCATGTTGGAACCATGTGCCCCCCAATTGTCGGCACCTTGTGCCGCATGAAAACCACACACAGGATCCGCAGGTAATGGAATCGGGCCCATTGTCTCTCAAGAGCAGCAGTGCCTTGCTAGCAGACACAGTGTGCAGTCTCTGCCATTAAAGTCAGTGATAAAACTTCCACTGACTTTAATAGCAGAGGATTGTCCTTTTAGTTTATTTCCTAGACTGAAGAATCTGGAAGGTCCAGATTAATAGCTGTATCTTAAAAGACAATTGTCAATTTAGACACTATCAAACAAGTAATTTGAGAGAATGATTTAGTGTTTTTTTTTAATTGATATTAGGACTATGATGCTATGGTGAAGCTGGTGGAAACGCTGGAAATGCTACCTACCTGTGATCTGGCTGATCAGCATAACATTAAATTTCACTATGCATTTGCAATGAATCGGTAAGATTAACGTGTGTGTGTGTGTACATCTGTTATACACAAATAAATTGTATATCGCTTAAACCATATATGCAATGACATCTGTGAGATAAACCGCATTGTGGATTTTGCTGGTGTACTGACCACCCTGCTGCACAGGAGACTCTCTGACCAAGCTGGCTGAGTTGGTCTCAGTCTTAGGTGACATACACACTGAGACTTTTGGGGCCAGAGCAGGACTTCATGGTCTCCATGACACAACCATGGGTCTACTGGAAATAATACCGACACATGAGGTGTTACACACGTTGGATTTGATTTGCTCCGGCCTGGAAACGGGTTCTGATTATTGGGGGTGATGTTACAACACCGTTTTTGTGGTTGGACCATTAATTCCTGAAGGCCCAGATCCCAGCCTTCCTATGCCCTTGTTAGGGGTGTGGACCTGGTTAGGTTGGTCTGCCCCCGGAGACTAATTGATCTGATTGGTTTCAAGAACTCTCTGGGGGATTTACCCACTAACCTTGATGGCTACTCTGTTGATAACCTGGTTGCTTTATGGAATGACAGCATAGGCAGGGCCCCGATTCTCCTGCTGATATTTAAAAAAAAATTCAGTGGGAATCTGAAAGGCTGAGGACCCGATTCTGCAGGTCCCTGTCTTCCACCCTCACTGTGCTGGGCTGGGGTGTGTTCACCCCACTTCTCAGCCTGGCAAATCAACTCCCAGCGTAGGGGCTCCTCCCTGTAGGCCAGGTTGTGTTGGGTAGGGGGAGCTGCCAGTGCTTGCCTCCCCTTCCGCCCTCCCCAGCCTGGCAAATCAACTTACCTGGCAGCAGCGGCATTCGTGTTAGCAGCTCCTCCCAGCACTCTCCAGTCAGCTCCTTCTGGCTGCTTCCTGGCCTGTCCCATGTGGCCTCTCGGGGCAATGCAGCCGGTAGACACCATCTGGCCACGCCACTCTGGGAGGCCCCGTTGGGAGGGACCAGGAAGTGGACCGAAGGATCTGGTTGGAGAGCGCTGGGGGGAGCGGCTGACACCATCACTGTTTAAGTTGATTTGCCAGGCTAGTAAAGGTGGGAGGGGAGGCAAGCCCTGGCAGCCCGCCCCCAACACAACGCAGACCGGTCTATGGGGAGGAGCACCAAGCTTTTCTCCATCCCCCTCCCCCCGTGGAATCTTCTGCCCTGCTCCTCTCATGCGGAGGGAGATTCTGCAGGAAATCCACAAATTGTGGAACTGCATTTGGCTTGTGGCCCTGCGCATAGGTTCCCCTGGTATACTGGGGACCTGAGGCAGTTGAAGCGGGAGGGTAGGTGGTTAGAGTGCAGGTGGTGCTTGACTCATGCTGAAGCTGATTGCAGCATAGATCATGTGAGAACAGCATACATTAAGCAATTAAGCTAGTTTGCTTAATTATTCTATCAAAATTTTAACTACTGCTACATCATGCTCTGCCCAGGATTTGAGATGCTACTGACCCCCTCTTCTCCATGAGTCTGAAGAAACTGCCAAAGTAATAGCACTATAGAAGACAAAGGTAAAATGAATAGGTCCTGCATCTGCTTGCTTCATCAATACACTGAACCAGAAGAAATGCACTGGTTTGATCTAACATGCCAATTTCTTATGAGCATTTTCAAAACCACTGTTATGGAAAATAGATTTTACTCGAAATGAACGACATGATTTTCCACCAGCAAGAAGGCAGAAAGCAATTACTCATATTTATAGATTTCTAATACAGTCAAGAGTAATTTTCAAAATTCACTTGTCTCTAGTTAGCTTCCAGCTGTGTTTGTTTGCTGAAAATGCATTATTGTAGCCACCACTTCCCACTGTTTCCAGTGATAATGAAGCCAAGATGCTCTCTCAATGCACAGAAGAACAAAATGGGGGGGAGCCTATGGAATCCTGAATCAGTCCAAATAAAAACAATGGAGAGTGCAGCCATTTTGAAAACATCTAAATAAGGATAACAGTGGCATCAATCTCAGGGTGAAAACAAACAAGACAGTAGCCCATGATAGTCCACATTAGCGTGCGAGTCACATGTCCATCAGGTATGTGGCTGACAGTCATTCGCCTAGTTCTGCCTCGAAGCAGGCACCTAGCTGCTACAGATGCATTGGTCAGAGAAGGCTGACCAGTATAGTCCCACCAGGGCTAGTGTGGGGCCACAGGGCCGCCTCCCATCTGGTTGACTCATGCAGCTCTGATGCAAGGCAAGGCCCGAGGATCAGGCCTGGAGGAGCGCACTCACCCCAGCTGCCAAACAACTGATCGGTGGTGGGTGGGCTTGGAGGAGCCAGTGGGAGGCGCACTCCTCTGGGCCCCCCTGATAAGCTGTCTGGAAGCCCAGGTGAGCATACTCCTCTGGCCCCCCAATCAGCTGTTTGGCAACCCGGGTGAGTGTGTTCCTCCGACACCCCCCCCAATCAGCTGTTTTGTGTCTGACCTGTGGTGTGGAGGGACACACGTGATGGCAGCCCCCTGCTCAGATTACCCAGGAGGGCAGCTTGTTTGAAGCATCTTCCCACCGCCCCCAAAGTGTGGCGGCTATGGTGGCCCTCCTCAGGGCAGACAGGGGATGTGGCTCACCCCGTCTAATTTATTTTCGTCCTCGTTGTGAAGAATAGGACATGGCAGACACCTTGAAAGAGGGCTGTTCACCATTAAAATTATGTAGTACAAAATAATTCTTCATCCACCGTTGAAGGAGACATGTTCAGTTTTGGAAACTGAAATAAAAATGACTATCCAAAGATTTTCTTCAATGTGTAGCCTATGCATGGGATTTTAGTGAGATTTACCTACATGTGAAGTTTTTAGACGTATACACAATTCTATTACGATCCTTAAGGACAACCTAGTTGCAAAATTTCATAGAAGATCCATTACGTAGTTTTGTTTCCTAAACTATTTAACAGATTTACTTGTGAATTTGACAAAAATCGATTTGATACGCAAAGAGTAAATTCTGCAATGTCAGAGATTACATCGTATTTTTCCTTAGTAAGATAGATAATAATAAATTATTATTATTATTATGTATTTATCTAGCACAAGCATTATTATGTATTTATCTAGCACAAACCTCGTGCTTTACAACTGTTAAAAGTAGACAGGTTCCCTGCCCCAGAGGGCTTACAATCTAAGAGAGACAAGTGAGGGGAGTGAAGGGATGGGGGCAACAGAGGGAAAGATGAGGATACATTCATGAAGGTGTGAGGTTGCAGGTTACATGTGCTTAACCTAGTTATGATGGGGAAGGTAATGTTGGAAAAGTAGGAAGAGAACTAAGGGGATGAGGAGCTAGGAAAGGTCTGAAAGAAGAGGTAGGTTTTCAGGAGAGATTTGAAGGTTGGGAGGAAGGGAGAGGCGCAAATGTGTTCGGGGAGGGAGTTCCAAGCTTGGAGGCAGCAAAGGTGAACGGAAGAATATGCTTTGAGGAGCAGGGGAGTTGTGAGCAGGCGAGGGTGGTGGAAGAGGACGTGTGGTGCTTTCAGACGTGAGTGTAGCAGGAGATGAGTGTAGAGAGATGGGGGGCAAGGCATGAAAAGTCTTGTAGGTAAAGACAAGAAGCTTGTGCTGAATGTTTGGGTAGAGGGAGCAAGTGCAGAGAGCAGAGGTGGGGCTGCATGTGATCAAAGCAGTGGGCGAGGTGGATGATCTTGGCAGCAGAGTTTTGAATAGATGGGGGTGGGGGGGTAAGGTGAGAGCAGGGAAGGTCAGTGAGAAGGAGGATTTATTTATATTTATTTATACTAAAACTTTTATCCTGCACCCTCCTGCACTTCGGCAGCTTGGGGCAGTGCACAACATGAGACATAAAATAACAATAATAAAATAATCTAAAATACTACAATATATACAAATGGACACAACAATTTCAGTAGCAAGGCAAATAAAACCCTTTCCCACCGCACCCTTCCCCACCCCCCTGAAGGCACAGCGGAACAACCAGGTCTTACAACATCTACGGAAAGAGGGGAGGTCTGGGGACAGACGGGCCTCCAACGGCAGGGAATTCCACAGCCGAGGTGTGGCCACCGAGAACATCCTCTCTGCCATCGCCACCCAGCATACCCAGGGGACTTCGATCTGGGTGCCCCCCACTGACCGCAAGGGTCACAAAATGACCCGAGGCCTGAGGCGCTCTTACAGGTAAACAGGACCCAAGCCGTTTAGGGCTTTATAGGTCATAACCAGCATCTTGAATTGGGCCCGGAAGACAATAGTCAGCCAGTGCAGAGTATGGAGCACAGGTGTAATGTGCTCACGGTGGCCAGTCACCGTTAGGAGGCGGGTCGCCGCATTCTGCACCAGCTGCAACCTCCAGACCATCGTCAGGGGCAGCCCCCTGTAGAGCATGTTACAGTAGTCCAGTCAAGAGGTAACGAAAGCATGGATGATGGTGGCCAGATCTGACTTCCTTCACTTCAAATTCTGCCTCTCATCGCTCAATTTTGCTATCTCCCTCGCTAGACAGCAGTACTATGCCTCACACATTGAATCCTGCTCCTGGGACCCTCACTGCCTCTTTTCCACCTTTGACTCCCTTCTCAACCCCCGCTGTCCTCCTCCCTCTTCTCTCTCTGCTCAGGATCTTGCTCTCTTTTTCATCTCTAAGATTGACAAGATCCGCCTGGAAATTGCTTCCAAGTCCTCTCCCCCTACCACTCCCCCCTCTCCCTCTTCCACCCCCCTCTCCTGTCCTCCTTCTTTCCCGCCTCCCTTGAGGAAATCTCCTCCCTGCTCTCCTCCAACCCCTCCACTTGCCCCCTGGACCCCATTCCTTCCAGCCTCCTGACCTCCATTGCTTCCACCATCACCCCTCCCCTCCTGCATGTCAATAACCTCTCCCTCTCTACCGGCTCCTTCCCTTCTGCCTTTAAACACGCCACTGTCTCCCCCATCCTCAAAAAGTCCACTCTGGATCCCTCTGAACCCTCTAATTACCGTTCTGTCTCGCTCCTCCCTTTTGCTTCCAAACTCCTTGAACGGGTTGTCTGCTCCCGTTGCCTTGACCTCCTCTCCGTCAACTTCTCCCTTGACCCCCTCCAATCTGGCTTCCGCTCCCTTCACTCCACTGAAACCGCTCTTGCTAAGATCACCAACGATTTTCTTGTGGCTAAATCCAACCACCTTTACTCTATTCTTGTCCTCCTTGATCTCTCTGCTGCCTTCGACACTGTTGACCACACGCTCCTGCTTGACTTGCTTCACTCCTTTGGATTTCGGGACTCTGTCCTCAACTGGTTCTCCTTCTACCTTTCTGACCGCTCCTTCAATGTATCTCTTCCTAACTCCTCCCCCTCCTCCTCCCTACCCCTCTTGGTCGGGTTTCCCCAAGGCTCTGTTCTTGGCCCTCTCTTCTTTATCAACACCCAATCCCTAGGCAAACTCATTGCCTCCCACAGTTTCCAATACCACCTATATGCTGACGACACTCAACTCTATCTCTTCACTCCTTCTCTCTCCCCCTCTGTTCAAGCTCGTCTCACCAACTGTCTCTCCGATATCTCCGCCTGGATGTCTCAAAGCCAACTCAAACTGAACATGGTGAAAACTGAACTCCTTATCTTCCCTCTCAATCCTTCCTCTCCCTCTTCCCTGTCAGTTGCCATTGACGGGGTCTCCATCCTCCCTGTCCCCCAAGCCCATAGCTTGGGCTTCATCTTCGA
>QEPC01001478.1:3896091-3920750 GCA_003113815.1 Sphenodon punctatus | reverse complement strand
TAATAATAATAATAATAATAATAATAATAATAACCAGAGCATGGACTAGGGTTTTAGCAGTGGAGGCTTAGTGATGTTGCACAGCGAGAAACGACAGGATTTAGCAACAGATGCCAAATCTCGTTTAAAGGAGAGGAAGGAGTCAAAGATGAACCCCAGGCTACGTGCCGTGGGGACAGGCTGAATGGTGACCCCGTCAATGGAAATTGAGAAGGAAGAGGGAGGCTTTGGGGAAGAGAAAGGCTTCAGGGCGTATGAATAATTAATCTGTGCCTTAGGTACAGAACTGATATCATCCTTGCCTCTGGAGTCACATAAAAGAAATAAAAGTTTTAAAATATGATAATTAAGCATTGTGGGTAAACTCCTTAAAGCCAACAGTAGCTCAGAAGTCAGGTTAAAAATAAGAAAGCGTGTCTGTTGTTTTAACAGAAGCAGAGAAATAGAAAACATAGAAGTCAGTACAGTGCAGTGAAAACCAATTAGCCTTCCTTCCCTTCTCTCATGTTGATTTATAAATCATGGATCAATTACCACTTGTTACTCATCACTATTTTACTCATTAGTTCATTTTGTTAAACTGTACCTAAGTTAATAGATCAGCAATAAATAAAAAATATAAGCAACCTGAGGTTCATCCTAAGCTCATAGAAGTGAAGGGGAGTTTTCCTGTCATTTCTATAGGATTTTATCAGACCTCTGGTGCAAATAGATTAGTGATGGATAAATACAGCTTAATGCATGCCTGTGATACACAATTAATTTTTTAATTCAAATTTCTATCCTGCCCTTCCCCTAAGGCTCAGGCCAGCTTACACAATAGAAACATACATCTTAAAAATACAGTAAAATGCCATTTAAAATTAAAAGACTCATTAAAAAAAACCCACCCTCACCCCTAAACCCTCCCACCTCAGCCCCTAACACAGCCTGCCAAATGCTTTGCCAAAAAGAAAAGTTTTACACCGCCTGCAAAAAATGCTCGAGCTTTTCCAGGGGGGAGGGAATGCCATAACTGAGGGAGAGCAAACAAGAGCGTCTCGCTGCGGTCCCTTGTCATATGAACAAGATTAGCAGGAACGGCAGTCGCTCAGATACATTGGGGCCCAGTCCATTGAGGGCTTGAAAGGTCAAAACCAGCACCTTGAATTGAGCTCAGAACCTATAGGAAGGCAGCGTTGACTGTAAAGCACAGTTGTAATGTGCTCATGGTGATCAGCTCCCAACAGGAGCCAGGACACTGCGTTCTTCACCAGCTGCATAGACCACATTGTGGTAACCTAGCCTCAAGTTAATGAAAACACGTATGATAGTGGCCAAACCTGAATCAGAAAGCAACGACTGCAGCCTCCTTACCAGATGGAGTTGGTGAAAAGCGCTTCCGGCCACCACTGCAACTCAGTGTTTCAGGCGCGGCAAGGCGTCCAGTAGCACTCCAAGGCTGTGAACCTGAGCAACCAGAGGGGACTGAATTCCCTCAATGGCAGGGGTCCCAATCCCCTCCAAGTCACATGTGAGTGGTTGGGACAACAACAGCAGTGAAGATTTTACAAATGGGATGGATGGAGTTTTCTTTGTGTCTAACTTCAGATGTAGGTATCTTCCTGTTCGACACTGAACGTATCTACCCGTCAGTCTTAAATCAGGATTTTCTGATTTAGTTGATGAAAAATTTGTGTTGACAGTGGGGGGCGATCCTATACCCTGCGCACGCTGCGCTCATCCTGTGTGCGTGCACGTGTGTACAAACCGCACGCATCTCCACAGAGATTGCATTGTGCCACACAGATCCCGTGCGGGACCTGTGCGGATCCTGCTTGGGATTGTAGCCAAAGAAGTTATCAATAGTGAGAACGGTATACATAGTAGCTGATGACAAAAGAAGTGGTTCTGGGAGTAGACGTCAGATTTATTGTACTGACTGACTTCAATGACCATGTGAATATGAGTTGAAGATTTCATAGTGGCAACCACCGTGAGGGGCCTCTCACATGAGATCAGGAGCTATACACAGAATTTACACACTCAGGTTCTTGATTTAGATGGTATTTTGTGCCCTGTTCCAGATTGCCCCTTTCTTGTTTTACTTGGCAAAGCCGTATGTGTAATTATCAGTGTAGTCATAGTCTAATTTTTGTCAGCTATCTAGGGCTATAACATTGACATTATCAAATGGCTGAAACTGCTTGTAACATTTTTGGAAATGTAAAGGTTCATAATGTCAAAATGTAGGGGTTCCACTGCATACAATCAGATGATATTCTACTTAATACATTTATTTGATAGTAGCTGATAACACTTTCATATGGTTAAACGGTCGTCCTGCACTAAAGTAGGATGTTCAAATATAGCTCAGCAGATGGCTGCATTGGCAGCATGCCTGGCACAGCACACAATGGCTGCATCTGATTTTGCATAAGCCAAAACACATTTGTTGCCCTGATTTGTCTCTGCTGCAAGGCAAGAGCTGAAGAGAGTACAGCTTCCACCATGTAAAGTTTCAAATTCCATCTTGATTCATATTAACGATAAGGGCAGCTGCAAGCTACGCTAAATCTGCAGGATGCTGTTCAGCAGCACAGTGCAGCGAAAAACAAGGAACAAGCAGTTAATGAGTGCTGGATCTAATGCCATGCCTATTCTTTGCTGCTAAATTAGTAGTAATTATTGATAATGGTAGCCTTTGGAAATTATTCACTTTGAAAGGTTATAGATTATGTTAGAGGTAGTTCTGTTCTGAAAAATAAAATGATAGCTTTGCTGGAATTTCTCACTTATTTTGACTTAACGGTGTGTTTGTAACACTTGTCTTTACAAAAAAAGGTGTATTTTACTACTGGATCCCTTGAGTCCTGGTTCTCCTTCATTATCATTAGTAGTAAAAGTTGTACAGGCTAAACTATGCCCTTTTGAGTAAGCTCATCAGCTTTCAGTGTCGTTTATATGATAAACCTGTAGAATCTCTTTTTTCGTACATGCTTTAAATTGCCTTGAATCTGTTTTTTGCTGTAGGTTTTTAGAATAAATAGTGGTAGTTGAGTAATTTATCAAAGCACAACTTTGTTTAAGACTGGTCTACTAAACTTGTGTTTATTAGTGCAGTTTAAAATGTGCCACCACATTCAAAATAGCTGTAAGCATCATGTACTTATTTTAAACATCAATTCATTTGTTTTGTTCATACTTATAGATTCAGCTGCCCCATGTTGTGGCAAAGCATTTGCAGTCTTGGAAGGGCTTATTACTGTTGGTTGTATTTCTTCCCCATAGAAACAAGCAGGCATATCTCAACAGTACAGTACTTCAGGGATTTTAAAGCCAGCTAAAAATTACTATACTTAAAACTGCCAAGTTATGAAGCAGCATTGTGTGTTTGGGGGAGAAAATCCTTTCATTAATTAGTGTTTGAAAGCTTGCTAAAACTCTCTTAAATTTTTAAGAAAGCCACGTTGGTTCTGCAGTTTGTGGGTTGTAAATATAATGGCAGAGTTTTAAGGAAAGGTTTGAAGGAGACAATGTGCTCATGACAATGTGGATCTTTTAAGAACGTAAGTGCCAAACTGCATCAGACCAATAGTCCATTAAGCCCAGCATCCTGTCTCCGACCATTCTCTGAAGTGGCCATTCTCAGTCACTTCAGAGAAGTGCTGAACAGGTAATAATGAGTGATCCATTCCACTCCTGGCTTGTGACAATCAGAAGTTACATCCCCCAACCTACTAATGGCGAATAGTCATTAATGGATGGCTAACCCTAAATAGCCATGAATGGACCTATCTTCCAAGAGCTTATCTAATCTTTTTTTAAACTCTGCTATGCTACTGGACTTGACCACATCCTCTGACAACAAATTCTGTAAGTTAATTAGGGGGGAGGAACTTTCTTTTATTTGTTTTAAAATCTGCTGCCAGTTAGTTTCATGGAGTTTCTCTTATTCTAGTACTATTTGAGAGAGTAAATAACATCTCCCTGTTTCCTTGCTTCACGCCACCCATAATTTTGTAAATCTATAATATTCCCTCTGTCATCTCTTATCCAAGCATCTCCTTGTATGCAGAAGTGAAAAGTAATCCAAATAATTCATTTAGCTTTTCTGCAGTGTCCTTGTCTTCCTTGAGTGCCCCCTTTGCCCCTTGGTGATCTGATTATTATTCTTTGTTTGCTAAGCATATATGCAAATTTAATTGCTTAACATAATTTCCAGATCCAGAAGTTTTATTTCTGCTCAAGGTAGTGAAGGCCTTAACAGAATGAAGTTTAAGGCTGAGGCTATTTTTTGCTTATTTCTTTTCATTATAGCTAAACAGACCATATTACTACAAAACTATGATCAGAATGATCAGTATTTCTCAGTAGTTTTCAATTTTGATTTTCCTATCTGCGTGGTAAAAACTAGTATTTATCAGTGCCCTGTTCCAAACTAGTTTTTCCCGAGAAATCACCAACCCTTGTTTGATGGCCAGTTATTGCATTTGACTACGCATACACAACTTCCAGTGCATTCGTGTAACAAATGGCATAAACGTGGCTATTATTGTTTACATAATCTGATTAATGCAGAATCGGTTTAGAAAGAGAACGTTGGAATGGGTGTTGGGTTTATTCCCTACTCCCTTCCCCCCATTAAGTTTCTTCTAAAGGTCTGTAACTTTCAGCCAGACAGTCAATAGAAATGTTGTGGTGAATCTTCAGTGCAATTTCAAGAATGCTTCCACTTTTTACAAGTATCCTGCTGCTGGCTCCTGTACAATTTGCAATATGCCTCTAGAACCATGAGCCATAAAAATGTGGACAACTAGCTATAGTAAATTAGGATTTACTATAAATCTGTACTATAAATCTCATCCAGCTAACATGCCCAGAGGATGCTTTTGGTACAGTTTTGTTGGATTCATCCTTTACCATCTGTTGGTTACCTGAGAATCTGAACCACTTTATTGTAAATTAGTTCCTTGTAGTGGATAAGGAACTACAAGGATTTATCCTTGTACCAGAAGCAGCTATCACTAACGTTGCTGATAGAATAATTACAGCAGTTCTTAAGTGTGAATCTCTTCCTAGATTCCTAGGAATCAGGAAATAATAAGCAAATCTGTAAATAGGTTGGCAAATATTTTAAATCCCCTCGATGACTGACAGGATGCCTTGAAGTGGCTTTTAAGCTCCAAAGCTGTGTTTGCTTCTCACTTGCAAATATTTTTTTCACACCGATATGCCCTTTTTGAGATAGTAGAGAGAGTGTGGTTGCTGTGTTGGTCCCACATATAGGCAGCAGGGACAAAATAGTGTGGAGATATCTTTTATTGGACCAACTCCAGTTGGTGCTGGTGCACAAGCTTTTGGACCTCACAAGGTCCTTCGTCAGGTAGTTTCAACTCCTGGCCTGCCTTTTATACTCCCAGAAAGTATAAAAGAGAAATGAGAATAACAGATAATGCAGTTATTTGCAAGGTGGGTTTCAACTATGACGGTAGCATCCCTTCGTGGGAAAATATGGTGGCAATCGAAGCTAATTTATCGCACTTACTTAGGGTTAAGATTGAGCCACAGCAAATTATAAAGGTGACAATTATGCCACATTTGGATTCACGCCCACGATTAAAAATTTAGTTTTCATCTAACCATTTGGTAAAGGACATTTTTGCGGCTAGGAAGTACTTGTTAACTAGGGGCGTATCTATAGATAGGGTGGTTTTCTATGAGACTGCCACACAACATCAGAGCAGACTCCCCTTAAAACAGGATTGTATAAGTGTTGTGTCATCGAAGGCGAGGCACTTTAAACCTTATTCTCCTTCTGACGAGAGGTATATAAGGCAGGGGATAATAGAGGTTCCTAGGGGATACTCCACCCCTGATCTACAGATATACACTTTGGGGCAGGCATATGAGGGACAGAAGGATGAAATTCAGGGGAGTGAGAAAGAGAACAATCTCCTTACCAAACTGACCCAAGGGAATGAGCTGGAATCTGTGACCCTTATGGAATTCGTAGCTAATGGTCAACTCCCCTACAACACTGATGTCGAGCAACAGGTGGTGTTGGAGGATAATTTGATAAGTACTGGAGAAAATCCCCCACCAGGTACAGGAGGACAGATTTTAGCCAGTGAAATTGGCACTTTCTTTTTGGGCCCTACAGGGGAAGTAGAGGACTCTCAAGTCTCTGACAAATTAAGGAAACTATCTCCCTTGGATCAAGACTTACTATTACAGAGGCTTGACCAACTTAGGAACAGTTTGCAAACTGGTGAGATCGATTTATAAAGCACCAGAATCAGCAATTCCGTATAAGCCTGGGTACAATCTAGGAATCATTACTGCAGCTCAGTTATTTAGAGCCAGCAGAAGAAGGTAGCCCTCAAAAAGGGCATATCTTCTTAGAAGTACAACCTAATGAGGTTTACAAAAATCCAAGTGTAAGGCAGGACGGACTCCAACCATAGTATCCTGGCAAGGGGACAAATGTGGCTATTGAACAGCTTAGTCCTAGCCAGCTAGCAATAGGGGTTGCCTCAGATTGACACGAGGATGCCCTTGATTTACTTTCTGGGTCGCAAACATCTGTCCTGTTAGGGAACATGGTCCAGCAATCTGGGCTTAGCAGCTATCCAATTAAGGAGAAAGTCTCAGATTTGCTACTACTAGCCTCATGGAATATTACTGGGCTTAAACTGGCAGATCAAGAGTGGGTGGATTTTCTGGGTAAGTTTGATATAATTTGTATGTATGAGACCTGCATGAGGGAAGGGGAGAACCTAAGTCTGCAAGGTTTTAAGACAATCTCGCAAGGCGGCTAGAAAGTTGGGAAAAGGGGGTGCATTTCCAGAGGATTGGTAACTATGCTTTCAGATCATTGGGCCCATGTGTATGATACTACGTCAACAAGTCGGGCAGAGTATCAAGTAGGGATGTTTAAATTTACCGTTCAGGACACATTAATTGTAGTTAACATCTACATTCCACCTTCCTCCTCTTCCTATTATAAGGATGACGTCTGGTTTGCCTTGGAAAACGACCTCAACATTCTAGAGGAGCAATTCCCACGAGCAGGTATTATTCTCGTGGGAGATTGGAATGCCCGGATTGGGGAATTCAGTGAGGATGAGGACGTAGTTGAGCCTCTCTGCTCTCCTCTGGGCCTTCTGAGGAGAAGTTCTAACTAAGGATAAAGGGATCAATGATTTAGGCCGCTGCCTGATCGGCCTGATCCATAAAGTGGGCCTTATAGTGCTGAATGGCAGAGTTACGGGAGATTTAGTAGGAGATTACTCCTTTATGGGTCTGCAGGGAAACAGTACAGTGGACTACATGCTCACTGACTATCATTGCTGGGACAAGGTAGAGAGTCTCATGCTAGAAATTAGACCAGAAAGTGACCATGCCCTTTTGAAAGCACAGCTTAGTATCTTGAGATACTCTGCAGATAACCTAGGAACGTACCTAGAATTGGGGAGCACTTATACATTTAAAAAGTGGTCTAGTCCTCAGCTGATGTCTAGAATGTATGAGTTATGCAACACCGCAGTCCCTAAAGCACTTAGAGTGGCCTTACTGGAGGATCAAACTGCAGATAAGGTGTTCGGGAGCTATGCAGATGTATTGTTATATTTCCATGAAAATCTCCTACTGTGCCCTGTGCAGCTGCACTCAACAGGGAGAAACCCATGGTTTGATCACGAGTGCAAAACTGTCAAGAGACAGTTAGTTAGGAAAAGGAGGCTCTGGGTCTTGAAACAGCTCAACCCCTGGGACCAATATTCTGACTGGAGGAATCATTACAAACAACTTTTGAAGACCAAAAGAGCTTTTTGGAATGTGAGCTTTTTTTGGAAACTTTTGAACCGAATAATAAAGCCAATCTCAAGCGTCACAGATATTTCAGTCCCGAATGGTATTTGGGAAGATTTTTTTCGGGTCTCTGTATAAAGATCTTCTGTTGGAGGAGTGGGAAGTTTGCTTAGGAAATAACAGTCAAGGGAACACATCCAGAACAGTCCTTGAATTTCCTGTAGAAAACTGAAGAACAAATCTGTTTGCTGAAACCCAACAAAGCTCCTGGTCCTGACTTTATCACTGTGGAAGTTCTTCAGGAAGCCCCTAAGTGGTGGTCCCCAATTTTACATAAGTTATTTACAAAAGGTAATGAGAGCTGTATGGTGCCAGAATCTTGGGGCAAGAGCTGGTTGGTCCCAATCTACAAGAAAGGAGATAGTTCGAACCCCTCTTGTTAGCCTTCTTTCCATGGTGGGCAAGCTCTATACCAAATTGCTCCTTTATAGACTGCAAAAATGGGTTGATGAGAACGAACTAATTCCCAGGGAACAATTTGGGTTTAGAAGCAGGTGCTCGACAATGGATTGTTGCTTCATTCTTCAACATCTGATCCACAAGTATATTAAGATAAGGAAGGGTAGACTATTTTTGGCCTTTGTGGACTTCCCGAGGGGAAACCTATGGAAAAAGCTGAAGAGGATGGATATTGACAATGAGATTTTGGCAATCTTGACCCAACTGTACTCAAATAACACAGCTAGGGTTAGATCCGGAAAAGCAAACAGGCTAAGTACTCCAATTCCTATCTCAAGAGGCGTGCGTCAGGGGTGTGTGTTGGCCCCTCTGTTGTTTAACCAGTATGTCTCAGACTTAGTGGATGTTATAAAAAGGCGTGCGTCAGGGGTGTGTGTTGACCCCTCTGTTGTTTAACTAGTATGTCTCAGACTTAGTGGGATGTTATAAAAAAAGGAGGAATTTAATCCCTCAAGGATTAGGACCTATCCACTATATGCTCTTCAGTATGCGGACGATGTAGTGTTACTGTCCCAAACAGAAAAAGGTTTAAAAGGATTCAGGATGCTATTCTGTGAGTCCAATGGACTGCAGATAAATATGGGGAAGTCCAATATTTTGGCTTTAGGAGGAAGCTATCTAAAACCCAGTTGGGTAATCAAGAGAAAGACCCTGGCTATTGTTAAATCATGTACCTACCTCGGGGTGACAGATACTAATGGAGGTACATGGTGTACGCACATTAAAAATAAGGCAAATAAGGCAGCCATGGTGGCGCGTTGTATATCGAGGGTGGTGAATTTGGCCAAGAATGTACTATTTTTACATGTGTTCCAACTAAAGATCCACCCTATTGCTACCTTTGTACTGGAGATTGTCCCCTTTCCCAATGTGATAGATCTTGACAGGGTTCAGAATCACTTTCTGCGCCGACTGCTCAGGGTAGGAACCAATGTACCCAGTGTGGTCGTTCGAGGATAGACAGGCCTTTTGCTCATAGAGTACTCTGGGAAACTGGCCTTCATGGGATATTGGCTTAGACTATTGTCCCAAAGTGAGGAGACCTTCTCCCTTCAGTGTCACATGGAATAACATGAGCATAAGGGGGTTAGATCATTCCCCTGGGTTACATACCTGGCAGTGCTTCTAATAATATGGGATTTTCCCTGGCATATTTTCTTGGGAAGGCTGTTGGTGCAATCAAAGGAGAGATAAAATTCAGGCTAAGGGACATCACCTATCAGGATGATCTAGCAACAGTTTGTAGCTGGAGGGTAGCTCCTGGGGTAGGCCTGATTAAGAACACTGTCTCTTTTGAGCCCTACCTGGACCAGGTAACAAATAGAACTTTGCATAGATCTTATACACTACTTCGGTTTGAGTTAATTCAGATTGTGGTAGTGGAAGGTAGATACGCCCGTATTAAGTATGAGTCTCGCTGCTGTACTTGTGCCCTGGATGAAATTGAGACCGTCGAACACGTTGTATTGAACTGTCCATATTACCAGAGTTTGAGAACGGTCTGGTAATATGGAGGAACAGATAAGTCAGAAATGCCCAGATATACTGAAAGTGTTACTTAATCTGACCTCTAAGGAAGGAATTTTTGCAGTCTCATCCTTTGTTTGGTTGGCTAGTAAAAGAAGGCGGGAGATTAGAGCAAGAATCTGGAGTAGGGCAAATGAGTCCGGCAATTTAAGGGTAGGCAGCCCCCCTTATTTCAGGTGTTGTCTGAAGGAGTATGTTCGCTTTCTTGTAAAGCCTTCACCCAGATTTGGATGAATTGGAGTTCCTCTGAGATATTAGTATGAATACAAGTTCCTCTGAGATATTAGTATGAAAAATTATTAGTTTCTACGTCTCCCCTTGTCCCTACGTGATTGGGCTGGGTAGATATGGCAACTTCAAGCAGATATTCCTAGGAGTCTATGATGGATATTGAGTTCCAGTTTGGACCGAATATAGTATTTCTGGCTATGAAGGGCCATTTGTAATAGCATTATGTGTTTGCTATTTTATCTATTTTGTCCGTTGAGTGTTGTACTTTGTATTTGTATTAGTATCATATGTATTGTATATTGTGTATTGGCTACGGTGAGAGCTAATGCCGAATAAACTACTACTACTACTACTACTGAAACTGAATTAAGGAAATTTAGCTTAATTACTCATTTTATTTTTTAGTCCATTTTTTCCACGTTATACATAGAAAGCTCCTAACTGAGAGGTGAGGAATTTTGAATCGGTACATTTTCTACATTTATTTAGTTGCTGGGATTTTAAAAAGATATTTGAGGTATTATTTCTACAAAATTTCAGTGTAATTATATACATTCTGCATCTGTTGCAGACTAACAGGAATGCATACTGCTGACGATCAGACTTCTTTTCAATTAACACTCATTGATATAATTTTCTGTATCAATTTCAGAAGGAACAATGCAGGTGAAAGAGCAAAGGCGCTACAGGTGATGCTTCAGGTCCTACAGACATGTGATCAGCCTGCTCCAGACATGTTCTGCCTGTGCGGAAGAATCTACAAGGACATATTTCTTGATTCTGATTGCAAAGATACAAGTAGCAGAGACAGTGCCATTGAATGGTCAGAGAAGTAAAAGCACCTTCATTTTTTTCATCTGCTATAAGCTAAAAGAGAAGAGTTTATTCCAAAAAAGCTTTGCTAGAGTATACAGTCAAAACCTGCACTCCTTATTTAAGGACGTTCGTACTGAAATAAATGGAAGTTGGCTCAGTCTAGAGTGAAAACATTGATAAGAAGCCTTCCTTTCATGCCCTTTGGTTTTGTGCTCTTGAAATTGTATGAAATTCACTCATAATTTTGAAGGAACACATAGGGTGATTTCAGACGTGACGAGATCACGCTGAACCACACTGAACCACGGTGAACCCCGCGGCGGGGCGAAAGGCCCCTGAACGTCTGCACAGCGTGCGCCAGATGTTGGCCACGCTGAATCTGCACATGGGGTCAATTTGAACCACGCTTCCCGGGCTAGCCGGGGGAAGGTCCCGGGAAGCGTGGTCAAATGGACCGCGGGCCGTGGCCAACAAAAAGTAACGTCTGGCCGCGTGCCACGGCCCGGGATCCCCGGCGGGATCCCGGGCCGTGGCACGATCGGCCAGACGCGGCGGCCGCATTGGCCCCGCCGCCCGCCCGTCTCCTCGGAGGGCGGGCGGCGGGGTGCGTGGAGGGGGCGGGGCCGTGCGGCCGCACGTTGCGCCGCGCGGCCCCGGCCCCTCCCACTTTCCCCGCCGGGATCCCCCCGGCACGTCTGTTGGGCCGTGCAGGGGTGACCCCGGCGGGGAACGAAGACGTTGGTTACGGTACGGGGCCAAAGGGCCCCGTAACGTCTGAAAATACCCATTAAGGACTGTGCATTCTTTATATTCCACTTTAACTCTATTTTTGGAGTTTAAGTGAGGCACAAGTGGTGCTTGGATCTTGTTCCATTTCTCTGCATAGGATCCAATTTTGTCTCCAAAGAGAGTACTGGGAAAGAAAGTGGCTTTATGTAAGACTGGATTCCGTCTTACTTAGGAAGTCAGTGGAAAAAGAAAGAGGTCTTTAGACAGAAAGTAGTGATAACATTACATGGCTATTTATACAGAGGGCCTTTTCACATGGGTGCCCCCCCCCGCACATGTGTGTGGTGGGGTGGGTGCCCGTGCGAACGCCGCCCACGGTGGGTGGGGGTACATGTGTGCTGCACTCCACCCATCATCCACACACGGAACAATGGGTTCCAATGCCGGTTGCTCCATGCATGGAGAATGATGGCCATGGGAATGGGTAAACAACACCCACCTCCACCCACCGTGGACACACACCAATCCCCTCACTCACCGTGGCCCGTTTGAAAAGGGCCTGAGACAGGTTCTGTTGCATTTTCATTGATGTTCCTATGTCAGCAGTAAAATAAAATGACATTTTGCTGAATAAAATGATCTTTATTTTAAAATTAAGTTCTCTTTATATATTAATAAGTTAGTCCTGCTGTTTAGCATGCTTCTATACAAAATTATTGTTTGTAATGTTGTAGAGCCCCTACCAGTATTTAATGTGCATTCTTCAAAATGAACAAAGAATAATCTGGAACAATTTTTAGCAGCCATGCAATACTGAATGTTCTCCATATGGTATTGTATAACATACAATATGATGCAAGCTATAAAATCTTCTTTCTTCAGGTACCGTAAAGGATTTGAGCTCCAGTCAACTCTGTATTCTGGAATTAACCTTGCAGTTCTGCTGATTGTTGCAGGACAGCAGTTTGAAACCTCTATAGAACTAAGGAAAATAGGTAAACAAACAAGTATAATTTTACATGCTTTTTTCTGTGTTCTCTTCAGTAAAGGGCATTTGAGCTGGGTCTGGGTTGCAAGGACATATGAAATGAGTCTGGGTTGCAAGGATAGCTTTCTTTAATTTCCTTCATTATAGTGGACTCTTGTTTATAATGAACCTGCCTGCTCCCTCCCCAGCACTGATTCTTTTTTCGCTATAATATTATAATTCTTCCATCACTATAATAAACAAAAGACCTATCCCAAGAAGTCTTTTATAGTGAGAGTGTTCTGTATTGGGAATTATGCTTAAAAGATCTTGTTAATTGTTGCTGCTTTACACCTGTTTGGCAAGCAAACAAGGGCTACGGGAGAGACTTAAAATACCTTCCGAAAGAAGTTATGTAGTGCAGATGGTCGCTATAATAGTTGCAGAAACAGTTCTGCTATACCTTTGCCTTGACTACACAAAGGGCTCAGCAGAAGTGATGAAGTGATGACAGCTCACACCCAGTTATCCTGAACTCCCGCATTGCCTCCTGCAAACCAAGGAACACAAGTTGGGGCATCCCAAACCCCAGGATTGGAATGGTACAAGATATCATCACTGTATCACATACTCAGTTGCTGTCAAATAGTCTAAGCCAGAGTTCTGCATTTGGACCCAGATACTCAGCTGTATTTGAGCAGAGGTTTTAGCAGCTGAGAAGGTAAAGATACAAAAGAGGCTTTATTTTTCCATGCCACTGATCCTTGGGCCTATTAGCACTGTGTGCTATTAACAGTGCCTATTAGCACTGTTCCCCCTTCCAGTATATGGGCATTGTCTTGACAAATAGTTGTTTGGCCATGGGTCCTGTCTTGGAAGTCAGGACAAGAAACTTTTCTTTCATGTGAAATCTCCTAGGTGTACTGCTGAACAGTTTGCTGGGAAGGAAAGGAAGCCTAGAAAAAATGAACAATTACTGGGACGTAGGGCAGTTCTTCAGTTTGAGCATGCTTGCCAATGACATTGGTAAAGCAGTGCAAGCAGCAGAAAGGCTATTTAAACTGAAACCTCCAATTTGGTAAGTAACAGTAAATATGAAAAAGGGCTTATGACCCTGTGTTTCAAAAGTCCCATTGATTGGGTATTTTTGTAGCCTGGACCAAACACCAGAAAGTGGATTATACTGAAGGGAGAGTGATGAATTGTGCAACTTAAATCTCAGGCTTTCTACAACTTCAATGTGGTGTTGGGTTATTTAGTAGAAACTAAAAATAACTGCAAATGACACAGAGCTGGATTTAGAGCTCTTTGAAATGTATAGTCAGGAGGTGGGTGGTAGAGATGACTCAGTCTTAAATTCTCTTCTAAGAATTAATTCAAGCAGCCCACCTCATCCCCACAATTTGATCTGTTGGTTGGCATGATTACTATAAATGGATCCATGTGACTGTATACTTCCTAAGCAAGATTGCCTAAAAGCACAGGGCTAAGGCATCAATTTCTGTGATAAACCATGCAAAAGAGAAAATTTTAAAGTGAAGTGTTCTGTTGATGTGCAAAAAAAAAAACCCAAACCCCATACAATTCCGTTAGTTTTGGGTGGAAATTTAGGAATATGTGAACTACATGTGTTCTCAGACTCCACATGGAATTCTAGCCCCAGAGATGTAAATCTCTGGCTTCTTTGCTATGTGCCTGCTGGCTCAATAGATTTTGACGCTTTGCCATGGTTGTATACATACCAACCACCCAACCAAAGGTATCAGTTTTATATTAGATGGTAATATCATCTTTCTGTATTCTGGAATTTCTATAATTGAGTTTCTTGCCCCGTATGTTGAATTAGAAACGTTGGGTGTCTTCACCCCGGGCCATTGGTGTAAAGGCGGCCCACGAGATGTGAAGGCAGGGCACAGATGGGGCAGGCTGTGCCTGCTCCAGAGCAGCTTCGCTGGCGGTGCTACAGAACATCCAGGAGCACAGCCTGCAGAGCAGGCCACCCAAACATGGGGCACTAGCAAGAGTCCGTCTGCTCCGTGGATGGCCCTGCAGCTCACGCTCACTGCCGGGGGCTGCCCCAGCAACACCATAGCATTGCGGACGCTCTAGTCTGCAACACTGTGGTGTGGGGGAGGGGGAGCCACTTGGGCCATTCATCAGCTGGGGACAGCTGCCAGTCCATTTAAACGGACCCGGCTGGCACTGTGAGCAGTCAGACGTGGGAGTGCAGCCCCAGAGCTTGTCTGAGGCTGTGCGCCCCCACGTTCATCTGAAAACACCCATTGTCTAGGTAATAAATCAATGAGATTACAAATACACTCCTAGAGAAATAAGCAACATATGATAGAATACTGCTAATTTTGTTTGATGTGTTTTGGAGGCTTTGTTGATCACTAAGTAAATTGATGAAACCTTTTTCTCTCTCCTAATTGACTGATTGTTTATGTTCCAGGTATCTGAAGTCCTTAGTCCAGAATCTGTTTTTAATTCAGCGTTTCAAGAAACTCACCATAGAGCACTCTCCTAGACAAGAGAGACTGAACTTCTGGTTAGATATCATTTTTGAGGCAACAAAAGAAATAACCAATGGGCTAAGATTTCCAGTAAGAAGCTAATTTGCACAATACAGATTTATTATTATTATTATTATTATTATTATGATTTATTTCAGGCATTTGAAAGAAACAATAATGGAGCTATATTATTTTTATTTATTTATTTATTTATTTATTTTATTTCAGTTTATTTATTTTATTTCAGTTTGTATCCTACCCTTTTCCAGAGGCTCAGGGCAGCTCTCCGGCATATGAAAATATAAAACCCAGTATTAAATATTAATCCAAATAACATTCCCACCCCACGGGGCCCGTCTTTACCCCCACCCTAGCCTGTTGTCGCGATGAGGCGGGCACGTGCTCTGTCGCAACAAAGGTCAGTAATGTCATCGATACGAAGCAATGTCATGACAGGATTCACCCTCCCTTCACGCCTGCTCCTGAGAGCTGGCGGGTTGAGGCCCAGACCAAACCGAATCTCCTCACTCTCAATGAGTGGAACCCTGAGCCCGCTCTGCCTCCACACCATGACCATCTAAGAAGATCAACAGGATACAATTTTCCCTGACAAACTCCAGATGAAAATCATCAATTAGGGTCACAAACACAGTCTCAGGACCATACCCAGAATGAAAGCAGGACTGACAAGGGTCCAGGAATAGGATAACATCAGGATGTGATTGAAAGTGCTGAGTGGACCACCCATTCACTCAGTAACCTTCCTTCTGGCAGTAACTGGCCAGAGAGTCAGCATCAAGTGATGATTTCTTCAGCAGAGGCCAGACAACCATAGTTTAAAGGGCAGCCAGCAACCTGCCTTACTGAAAGGAGGTGTTCTTGACAACCCCGAATACCAATGGCTCCAACATCTCCTGGCTGGTGAAAGCCAGATGGGCACATATCCAGTTGACAGCTGGTCATCTGCATCACCACAAGCATGTTCTTCTCATTGGAGGCTGATACCAATTGAAAATGATCCATATAAAAAGGATAGGACTGAGCTTCCGCAGCCTCAAACTCTGACTCTGCAGTCAAACTAGCAGCCTCCAAGTTCTAGTGATTATGAACAGTTTTGTCTGCAAAGTAGTTACCAAACTCATCACAGTGGGCATTAAATGAGTCAAATACTGGGTGGAGACAAACTAGATTAATTAGGGTGGCTACCATCAGGAACAGCTTCACTCGATGGAACTTCACAGAAACTATGGTAGCAGTGAGGAAAGCTTTCCCTGCCACTTCCTAGTCCTTTTAGTGCAATCAGTCAGGTTCAGCAAGAGTGGAGTATCACCAGCGCTCTAATCACCTAGCCTCCGACATCAACCTCACGCCCCTATATGCAGTAAAAACAGAGGGCAGGTGCCCTCCCTCATCCCGGCCCATGGAGCTCTCTGTGTGCTGGATATGAGGGAGGTGGACCAGGTGTGACTTGTGGACTGCGGGTTTCCCACCCTTGGTTTATGATCTCAGTTGACTAGCCTAGAAACTCTTGGTGTAATTGTCACGTTATGGTAACAACTACACAACAATAAAATAGTTTTAACCTTAATAGATAAAAAAAATTAAAGTAAAATATAGTAACAAAGTGACTTTAGTGAATTACGCTTGCATCCAGAGAAGTATTTTTTGTATATTGTTTAACAAGAATGTGTGTTTATTTTAGGTTTTAGTGATAGAACCAACAAAAGTTTACCAGCCTGCATATGTTTCAATCAATAATGAAGCAGATGAGAGAACTGTTTCCTTGTGGCATGTTTCTCCTGCTGAAATGGTAAGACAAACAGGAAATACATTTCATACTACTAGTGATACTTGAATCACGTTTTCAATCTTTGGATCTTAAGGCTCTTGACAAACAACCCACACTTGTGAATAAGTTAAATATCATCTCCATTTTACAAATGAGGAGACTGACATTCTGTAGTGAAAGCATGTTGAGCTGCACGGTGTCATAGAAAGAAACAGCAGCAAACCTGAGATTAGATCTTAGGTGCTCTTGGCTCCTCCTACTTGTGGGTTTCTTTCACTAGAATATATTCCTAAAACCATTCTTTGATTGTGTATTGCATGTAGGAGCATGATACAATATTGTCCTTCTCTAGCATTCCTAATGGCGGTTACACAAATGTGCATCTCACAGTTGGTATATACTGATTATTTTGTCATTATTGATATAACGCCTAGGTGTATTTGAAAGCAACATGAAAACAAGTTTGGGAGTCAAGAGAAAGCTGTGTTGGAGGATATTAGGAAAATGTGGTTAGGCTGATGTCATTGTACAGAAGATTGCAGCTGGGGAGATTTGAATTTGATGTGTAGGGAGAATAGAGAGTAAAGAGGTATTCTAGACTAGAACCCCCCTCATTTTCTATGTTGGGGGGAGGTTGCAACCCTTCCCTCACTTTCTTTGTGGGTGAGGGATTCTTTCCCATGCTGTTTCCTGCTTTTCTGTTTACCTGGATTGGATCTCTAGATTTCCTTCTTTCCTCATGGCTCCCCCCCTCCCAGTTTTGCTATCCTGCTGACCCCCTGGTTGGCTGTCATGTCTGGCAACTAACCTTGCTCTTTGAGAGTCATTAGGATAAAGAGGCTGCCCTTGCAGGGCTGTCTTTCTCTGTAGAACTAGGCAAGGTGCGTGCAAGAGGCGGTAAGTGGCAGGCCCACCTCCGTGTGGAAGTGAAGGAAGTGATGATGAGGCTGCAGTCCTGACACTCTTTACTCCAGGGGTAAGTGGGCAGTGACTCCAATGGGAATAAACTGTTTCATGATGGAGAATGTGAAAAGCGGTGTGCCTCAGGGATCTGTATTAGGACTGTATTGCAGGCTCTCCTCTTCTCTCTTCACTGGCTCCTGCTTACTGAACGTATTGTGTTTAAACTCTTGGTATTCACGTTCAAAACACTCCACGACCAAGCTCCCCATTACCTCTCGGACCTAATCTACCTACACACTCCTGCACGCGCTCTCCGCTCTCCCTCTGTCCCCTCCCTCACCCTCCCTCGTTTCTCCTGATCACCTAACCACCTTTGACCCTTCTCCCTCGCTGCCCCCCATGCCTGGAGCTCCCTCCCTGCCCACATCCGCCTTGCCTCCTCCCTCCGCTCCTTCAAATCCCTCCTCAAGACCCACCTTTTCCTTGCTGCCTTTCCCAATGCCTGCTAGTCTTTCCCCTTACTCTTACTGTCTGCCCTCCTCTGCTGACTGCTGCTACCAACCTCTTTGTAACCAAGCCAAGCTTACGCACCTGAGACTTCGCATCCGCCTGAATGTTTGTTTGTCTTCTCCCCTGTCTCTACCACTGTCCCCTCTCCCTGTCTCCCCCTCCTTGTCTTTTAGATTGTAAGCCACAGGCAGGGACCACGTTTGTTTCTATGTTCTGTACAGCGCCAGGTACATAACCGGCGCTATATAAATGTTTATAATAATAATAATAATAATTCAAGAATTGGGAGACATGGAAAAGCATGAGAGGAAAATAATCTTTGCACCTGCATTTTAGATGGGCAAAGAGGAATGAGATGTAAGTTGTTCAGGCAAGATTCTGAAAGTGGGATCAAGGGAAAAAGGCAAAACCAACACATTTAGCTATGGTCCCGTGTCCCCCCCACCCCACCCCCACCCCCACCCCCATGAGAGGATTTTTCGAGAACCTGGCTATGGGCAGTGCAGCCTGTCTGGTCTCATAATGAACTGCGTGTTAATTGATTTGAATTATGCTTCCATCAGATATAACGTTTCAGCAGCATGGCTCTAAAGTTTGCTTTCAAAGCTAATTTACACAAGGAAATGTCTCATATCAATATTCCTTAAAAAAAACCCAACTCTCCAACAAATAAATATAGTGCAGGTTATTTCCATATCTTAAAGAAATCTTTATAGCATTTAATTTTTTTTTTTAAACTCACAATATAGCTAAAGGAAAAGATGCAGGTGGTCTTTTTATTGTTTAAGTGTTATGTGCACTGTAATCTTGCTTTTAAATAACACTCTGTGTTTAACCTGTGATCTTGTTCCTTACAGAAACAGATTCATGAGTGGAATTTTACAGCTTCCTCCATTAGAGGAATAAGGTTGGTATGCTTGAAAACAGCTAATTTTGGTTTCATATTATATGTTCGGCTCCTTCAAATGATTGTGCCTTAGGTCACGAGATAATGAAATCTGCTTTTCATTCCCTGTTCTAAATCTTCCTTTTGCCTGCACTGTTTTAAAGCATAGAGGCAAGAGAGTGTCTGTTTAAGTGAAACAGAATAGTGTAGTCCTTCTTCTGCCATAAATAATCAAACCCTAAAATGAGAGTCGTCTATTTAGAAAGTCAGTATTTTGAATACTGAATCCTTCCCTGTTCATATATAGCTGAACTTGACCTTGACTTGGGTAGATCCTGCATCAATAGTTGTGTATTGTCTGTCTCTTTATTGGGACATGGATTATTACCCATGAAATAGGATATGTATATTTACAAAACTTCAGCAGTCTAATAAGGAAGTTATCTCATAACATGTGAACACTAAATGCTGTTAAGAGTTGCCTATGACTTGTCTCTGTCACAGATCACTTGAAGATATCATTTACAGTACAACGTTTGTGTGTTGAGGGTTTGATTCCTTTTCTCCCAGTTCTTTGATGGTCCCTCAGAACAAAGCCTATTTACTTAAGCTTTGAACAGAGAGGAAGAACGAACTGTGAAAGCCCTATGACTTGTCCTCAGTATTAGAAAGAATGTAGCTATTATTTCCTTCTCAGATTTATTGCAAAGGTATAAAATGTAAACATTTATCAACTTAAACAAAAAACAGGGAATCAAAATTGAAGTTAAATAAATTTAGATTATATATTGTAAGGTCCCATGCATCTCGAACTCTCATCACCAGGGTTCTGGAGCACTGCTTCTGCCTTTGGCATCACTGGGTATTTTCAGACGTTACGAGATCACAGTGAACCACGGTGAATACCCACCTGTGGTCAATGTGTCTCGAACGTCTGTTTGGCGGCACGTCTGTTACGGCGTGACGCGGTGACCCCGGCGGGGAATGAATGGGGTGATTTCGGTACGGGGCCAATGGGCCCCGTAACGTCTGAAATCACCCACTGTCGATGCCTGACGTCAGCCCTGTTTGTCCTCCCAATGGTTCCCTCAGTGTTTCTCCAGCCCTTGCCTGAACCATGGCCTATCCAGGTGTTTTCCATGTACTTCAGCCCTGCATCCCAACTTTCTGATTGGGTACCAGCTAGGAGAAAAGACATGCTGGTACCAGAAGGAAGTTGGGCAGAGCAGCTCCTACTCTTTCCCTGCTGTTTGCTCCCTTCCACTCCGCTTCTCGCTGTGTTCCTGACCCCTTGGATCTCTGTGCCTTGTCTCCTCTTTTGTCTCCTGGCTCCTTGCTCCCTTGTTGCCTAGCCCCCTTGCTCTAGCCCAGGAATTCTCAACCTGGTGCTCAGGAGCACCAAAGTGCTCAGGCAGTGGGTGAAAGTGCTCCCCAAGCTTATTCATGCAAATTATGCAGTGCTCCCAAATAGTCATGTCACTCGAGTGCTCATGACTGGAAAAAGGTTGAGAACCCCTGCTCTAGCCCATAGCTCTCTTGTGCCCAGCCTCTTAAGGCCTTTTCACACGGACTCCCCAACCTCCCACTGCACACGTGTACGGTGGGGCGGCATCCATGCGAATGCCGCCTGCGGTGGGTATGTGGTGGGGGGTATCCATACGGTGCCTGCGGTGGGTGGGTGTGTCCACACTCCTGTGCTCCACCCTTGACCCACGCATGGAGCAACGGGCTTCAATTTCGGTTGCTCCGTGGGTGGTGGTGGGTGGGGATGGGTGTGTGCCCGTGAGAACAGGTAAACACCTACCTCCACCCACCGCAGTCGCACACCCATCCCCCCACACACCGTGGCCCGTTTTAAATGGGCCTCTTTCTATCCCTTTTGCCTGTGGTCCTAGCCCCGTGTTCCCCGATTTTATGCCTCCTAACCCCTGGGCTTCCTAATTCCTTGTTTCCTGGTTCCGTTGTTTCCTGGTTTCTTGTACTCTTTGGGTGTTTTCTGTATGAATTTTGATGATGAGCTGTATTCTCTCCCTGAGAGCGTAGATCTATGAGGGGGTTTGCTAGCCATAACCTGGGAGAATGGTTGAGAGGTTTTCCTCCCTTAGTTTGTTTCTAGTCCCCTTGCTGGCCTCCAGACCCCTCCCTTCACTCTGGACCTTTTCCCTAACTTTCCCCTATCTGCAACCTTGGGGTTCTCTAGTTCCCTGTCTCCTGCTCTCCTAGTTCAACTACGTCCCGGATGCCCCTCACTCAGGCCCTTGACACACAAATTACATTTTGCACACACCATCAAATACCACCAAACCAAAAATTCAATGATATAGAAGGCATATGTAAACTTTAATATGAATGTACAGCTAATTTTTTTCCATTTGTAAGTTAATTAATTGTGTTCCTGAGAGGGGAAAAAGACTGTTGAATGTGCATAATTCCCAAGAAAGATTTTGAACTCTTCCATCCATAATACTTATGAGTATCTAGGAAAAGGGTGGGATATAAGTTTCAATATATAAATATCTAGAGTAAAACTCTTTTTAATGGACATTTTACAGCATATCCAAGTTTGATGAAAGATGTTGTTTTCTTTATGTCCATGACAACTCTGATGACTTTCAAATCTACTTTTCTACAGAGGGCCAGTGCAGTAGGTGAGTTTGGTTAATGTTTGCTGTTAACAAAACTTAAAATAGGATATGACTGGCTTATATCAGACTGTCAGTTTTTCACATAAATTTGGTTTGTGTATTTATTTTCTTGAAATCAGGGTATGGTCCAGATTATGGTGGGGGAAGTATGTATAATCCTATTGATTTGACTTTGATAAATCTATGCATGCCTAAATTAAATCTTTGCACCCTCCCTTCATACCTTCAAATCTCTCCTTAAAACTCACCTCTTTCGCTCTGCTCTGTCTGACTCTTTATCCTGCTGACCCACTATTTCCTATACCTATGGTCTGTTTACCCTTATCCTTGCAACATGGACCTGCCTGCTGTCATTCTCATCGTAACCAAGCCAAGTACGTGCACTTGAGACCTCGCATCTTCATGAATGTTAGACCCCTTGTCTCTCCCTCTGTTCCCCTTCCTAAGTCTCTCCCCCAGCTCCTGTCTCTCAGATTGTAAGCCCTAGGGGCAGGGACCGTGTCTATTTTATTACTTTGTAAAGTGCCAGGTACACTGCTGGCGCTATATAAATGTTTGTTAATAATAATAATAATAATAATAATAATAATAATAATAAATATTTTCAGCATTGAGGCCTAAGAAACGTAGCCTTAATTTCAAAGGTGATGTGTGAGGTGTTCTGAGCTGGACTTCCTTGTACCCCAGTGAATTTTTGTGTGTGTAATTGACATGTTCAAAATACAAAGAAGTTGTAAGTTAACGCTCCTGTATATTTCCCCCTCATTTTCCTCCAGCTCCTGTGCATGCAAACTGTATTTTTTTCATTCCTTTGAAGTGGGTCTAGGTACTATTACAAAGCTCTGAAGCAGAGTCTAGCTTATATCCCCTCACATACCACTTTTGAATTCTGCTCTGTATGTCTGAATGTTCCACACAAATAAAATATTTCACATCTAACCAGTAGTACAATAAGTGAAAACCAGAGCTAATTTATTTTCTATGGAGTTTTACCTTGGTTGCCATAACTTTTTTAAAGTTGCTTTCCCTCTTCTTTCTTATGCTGACTTCCATAATGATTATCTCTGTTGCATACTTGCATACACTTTCTAATATTCAGAGCTGTGTCTTTCCATCTAGTTTTAAATAAAGAAAACATTGCCAGCAAAAACTTTTAATGTTAAAGACAAATTCTTTCCATTCTACAACAGAACTCAGGTGTTGTTTTTTTTAAGGAGAAGCTGCTTGATCATCATTTCATTAACTCTTTGGTCAAGATTTTCCAGTGTCTAGTGATATAGGTACCCAATTTGGAACAGTTTGAAGTATATGATTTTTAAAGGCTAGGAATTTAATGCTTTTTAAAAATTAGTTCCCTCTGTTTTGTCTTAAGTCATGCACCCAAAAGCTAAGGTCACGGCCAGCCTTGATCCCCATTGCCCCACCCGGCCTCCATAGCAATACCCCTTTAACAATTGGTAGTCTGGTGTTTGCTTACAAAAACAAGACTTTTGCCATTGTTACAAAAACAATCTCTGCCCTGGGAGGGTACTTTCCTGAAGGTAGGAGGGCATGCTGTGTACCACTCCCAAAGGCAGCTCTCAGTCCCATGGCAGGTGCTGTGGGGCTGATACTCCTGCAAGGGAAGGGTGGATAAGACCCCACAGGAAGCAGCCACCCCAGGGGTTTAGTGTCATGGGTAGGGAGAGTGTCCCACAGAAATAGCCCATCCTGGGCCTCAGGAGCATGGTCTTGAGGCTACCAGGACTGGCCTCCCTACAGGGCCCCCTCTAACTGTGGGGCCATGACCCCTACTAGCCCTGCTTACGGCCAGGTCTGGCTAAAGTATGCCCAGTCCCTACTCATTTTGGTCACAATCCTGAAGCTAATTTTGTATTGGTAGAAGAATTCAGACAAGTGGTTTCAGCACTGCACCCTTTAAAGTGTTTGGTTCTTCATGTTTTTGTAACTAAATTAAATATCAGGACTTTTCTCCATAAGAAAAATTCCAAAATGTTTAATAAATTTAGGAAATTGAAATGTAACATTTGAATTTCAAACGCAATGGTTATATTATGGTTTATACTGTGCTTCATGGGAGTTGTAGTTCCTGGTTTTTTAACCCCAGTGAACTATATTTTCCTAAGTGCAGTCACTTGTATTGTATTGTATTGTATTGTATTGTATAAATAAGTATCTATTGTATTGTCAGACCTGAAAGAGAAATTCTGAATTTTGACAGGCAGGGATGATGGGGAGTCTGTTGGGTGGGTTGAGATAGGATTGTGAGGGGGATGGAGTGGGACTTGGGGAGGTGGTGTTGGGTGGTTTTGTGGGGGGCAGTGGGATAGTTGGGGGTTTTTGTGGGGGTTTGTATTTTATTTTAATGGATTTTTATGTTTTTATATATGTTGGTAGCTACCCGGAGCCTTTAGGGAAGGGTGGGATAAAAATTTAAATAAATAAATAGGAAAACTAACTGAACTGCTGTATTTCAATTTATTTATTTTTTTCAAATGGAAAATTTCAGTATTATTTTTCTGCAAGAAATTTTGATTTTCATTTGACTTGAAGGTTTTTTTTATTTTTAAAATTCCATTTAGTTTCACTTATTATTTTTTCTTTTTAAGCAAGTTTAATTTTTCATCAGTCTTCAGTTAAATAAAACACAGCCTAGATATAAATTTATCATCCATCTTCAAATAAATTATTATTATTTTTATTATTATTAGCAAGAACTTCTATAGTGAAAGCAATGTACCTGGTGCTTTACAAAGTAATGGAATAGACACTGTCCCTGCCCTAGGGCTTACAATCTGAGAGAGAGAGGTTGGGGGGGGGGGGCGGGAGGGGG
>QEPC01001478.1:3878709-3888983 GCA_003113815.1 Sphenodon punctatus | reverse complement strand
GGACCTTCCCCCGGCTAACCCGGGAAGCGTGGTTCAAACGAACCCCATGTGGGGATTGACCGTGGCCAACATCTGGCGCGCCGCGAACAGACGTACGGGACACGGTGACCACAGGTGGGTATTCACCGTGGTTCACCGTGTTCACGTAACGTCTGAAATCACCCAGAGATTGTTGAAAAAAAATCTGCCACAGGTAGAGACTGGGACCAACCAGAACACACTGATGCTCCAAATGAGCTATTTATGTGTCCATTTTTAAAGGTACAAATGCCAGTTAGTCACCAGACTTCAGCTGAAACTCAGTGGGAGTTGAGCATCTTAACTGCTATTTGGACCTTTTGAAAATCGCCTTCTTGAACTGTTGAAAACTTGATAGATAATTGAGATCCTAATCTGAATCTCTTAGACATCAAGCAGGCATTTGACGTCTCTCACATGAAAAAGCCGGCTAGAAATCTTTCCCTTTAGCTTTTTTAACCAGCTGCAGGATGCTGCCATCTCTTTAAATAAACTCAGTTGCCAGGTTATATCTTTGATGATACTGTGAACTGGTCTCACTGTAATGTAAACACTAATCTATTAGCAAGGATAGTTCAAGTGTGACAGTTATGTGTGTATACAGTATAATCGTGTTTGGTTTACTGCAACCAGGGAAAGTCTAGGAAAACATCACTAAAAGACTGATGACATTTTTATTTATGACTAACTAAAGCTCAACAATTAGTCCAGCTGTCTTTTATAAAATGATTGTTTTTTGTTACCCAACTAAAGGGCACAGATTCTTCCTGCACACACTTATCCCATCAATCACTTGTGTCAGCTAGACAAATCCCTAGCAATAATTTAGTTATATTTATGATTGGAATAAGGTTTTTTAATAGTAAGCCCACTGTACCACTTTAGGCTTTAAACAGGAACTGGGGAAAAGTTGTAATGTCCATGTTTTTCTAGATGATAAGTTTTCATAACAAACTTTGTGCATACTGGTCTCGGATTTCTCTCATCCTGACAGTGTACCAGTGCCTCAGTTTTGAGTGTCTGTTTAGGCCGAGCTAAACAGCTCATATCTGTGGTCTCAGCAGTTACTGTAGAGAAAACAGGATTAGGGAAGCAGTATTTTGCTTTGCTCAGAGGTATGGTTTTGGATTTTACTTTGGATATTTGTGTACTTAGCTAATAGCAGAAAAACATTCTAACAGTGCAGTCTATTAGACTGTGGAATAGCCTCTCAAAGAAAGGGATTGTCTCACCATCGCTAAAATCTTTAAAAAACTGATCGGATAAAGCATTTGAGAACAGCATGCAGGGAACTATTCTACATTGGTAGGTAGCATATATAGATAAGATGGCCAAATACATTTTTCTTTGATATTTTAAAAATTCTTTGATTGTATAGATCACCCTGCTATTTTTTCACAAAAACTTATTTGAGTTGCTCTGTTGATCAATAAAGTGTCAGAATTAAAGGTAGGAGAGGAAGACATCACCACTGTTTTTTACTTGAAATTTAGAACTGACAATTGTGCATTAAAATGTCTAAAGGATAAAATAAGTTTAATCTTGGGCATCTCACTTAGGCCCTTTTTGAATGGATGCCCCCTCCCCCCGCACACGTGCGCAGGTGTGGTGGGGGCGTCAATGTAATGCCGTGGCACGTGTAGGGGGATGGATGGGTATCCGTGGGAACACTGTGGATGGGGGTGCATGTGTGGTCCCACACTACACCCACCTCCACCCATCACCCATGCACGGAGCAACAGGCGCCAATGCCAGATGCTCTGTGCGTAGAGTTGGGTGGGTGTCCGTGGGAATGCATGCACCACCCACCCATCCCATCCCCCCACACCTATTAGAAAAGGACCGTAGGAGCAGACATGTCATGGAGCTTTTCCTGCTACAAGGAGGACTGTATGAAGACTGCTCAGAAATGTTAGTCTTTATGCTCATTGGCTGGCAAAATGAAGAGGTGAAATAGTGTGTATTTGGTAGGCTTGATGAGCATATAGGGTGGAAAGTATCATATGGAAATCATAGTGAAACTAACATGAAAAGGAATTTGTGGGTAGGGAAGATTAAATGCCCCTTATTCAGGGAAAGCAGTGTTTTGGGTTGGGTAATGTGCTGCATCCTAGAGATCAGTGGGTATTTTCAGACATTACGAGATCACGCTCAACCACAGTCAATTCCCTGTGGTGGGGAATGGTCCCGTAACGTCTGCTGGGGAACCGGAAGTTCCCCCCCAGATGTTACCCATGCTCAATCCCCGCCGGGAATCACATTCACCACGCGATCGACTGAACCCACGGGGNAAACTCCATTGACACCTTGTGTGCGCTTGCACCCTGGCACTTTTTTGGTCATTGGAGACAAACGATAAGAGAGATCTGGCTGAAATTTGAGTATGTTATGGCCAGAGGTACCAGTGACAATGTGCTGCAAGCTCAAAGTTGTAGACCCAATACTTAGTATATTTTCATGGTTTTTTTCAGCCATGATACAAAGGCACACAATAATAGCAGTGAGGGAGTTAATTTTCATTGCTGCTGCCAGTCTGAAGTGGCCTTGAGTTCCATGTCCCCTCACTATCGGAATGGTCCTTGAAAACTGTTTATTTTGGTTTAATTTAAAGCTGGGGTCCATTTGATCCCTATTGAAATGTATTGGCTTGGGGTTCATTTGACCCCAATAGGCAAACTCTATGGAAACCTCTGGGGTCTGTTTGAAAAATGCCACTTTTTTGTTTATAGGAGACAAACGGCAAGAGGTATTAGGCTGAAATTTTAGTATGTTATGTCCAGAGATGCCGGTGACAATGTCCTAAAAGCTCAAACTTGAAGAGCTACTAATTAACATATTTTAATGTTTTTTGTGCTCGGTGGGGTCAGTCTGACCCCAAGATCTAAGGTAAAGGTTGATTCACTACACACTATCTCTATCTATCTCTATAAGTAAGCTAACTCCTACAACTATCTATCTATAGTATCTATCTAATCTCTCTCTCTCCCCCCCACACACACACAGAGGGATGGGGGGGGGACACAGACAGCTCACAACAAACAACACAGTGAGGGGTACAAAACTGAAATGAAACCTAAATCAATCTAATCCTACTCTAAATAAATCCAAAATCAGGGGAAGGGAATCAGGGATAGAATATATAGTGGGAGGAGGGAAGGATTCAATGGAGGGTAGGGAGAAAGAACACAGGGAGGAGTAAAAAATAAAAATAACACCTAAATCTAGTCTAAATAAATGAAACTATGGAGGTAAATGTGTGGAAATGGGTGAAATAGGAGAAGGATGGCAATGGATTGGGAAGAACACAAACTGCTGGGAGAGGGAGAGTTCTGAAAACGCCTGCTGTCAGGATCAGTGGCTAGCTCAGAACGAATTGGAAGAGGGGGAGGGCAATTACTTTTGTTACTTGCTGCGCCTGCCTTACCACAAGCCCCACTGGCTCTGTGCAGCCTAGCCCGTGGCCAGTTGCAGACTGCCAAGACAGTGGTCTGAGGAAAAGAGAGGGATGGTGATTGGGCAGGCTGGCTGCAATCAAAGCCTCTCCACTCCTCCTCAGATGACCCCCCCCACCCCTCCCTGGGCCTTTCAGCCAGGTTTTTCCTGCCCGAATGCCACCTGAACTCATCTAAACTTGGCCAAACTGTTGGGGGTTTCAGCGTTCGGTTTGGGCTTTCGGTTCGGCCGTCCGAACTGGCTGAGTTTGGTCCGCACATCCAAACTGCATTCGCCCATGCCTACTCATTAGCTTCTTTGTGAAGGAAATAAATGTTAGGGGGAGGAGTTAAATAATAGGGGAAGGAGGCTCACTAGCTTTTTTGTGAAGGAGATAAACGTTATGGGATGGAAATAAATGTTAGGCGAAGGAGAGGCTAGCATCTTTGTGAAGGAGATAAACATAGGGGTGTGTATGTCATTATCGTTATTACAATAACGATAACAAAAAATGTCATTTTCATTATTGCAATAACGAAAATGACGCCCGAGAATAATGACAACGATAATAAAAATGACAACCGAGATTACCAAAATGACAACCAAGATTACTGATATCAATACCAAAAACAATACCAAAAACAATAACAAAAATGATAATAAAAAGGATTACGAGAAACAAAAACAACAATGTCGTTATCATTGTCATTATTATTAGTGCTGTGGCAGTTGGGTTTTGGAGGGAAAATGTAGAGAGGGGAAGAGGGAACAGACATCTCGGAGTCTTAACAGAGTTGAACTTTTGAACTGTACCTGTGTTGGGAGGGACGAGCAGCTCAGCAGTATCTGATGGATGTATCCCTGGCCAATGAGTAGTACAAGCAGGACCCAGCAGTCTCATCGGACTCTGTGATTGCTCAATGCCTGCTGCCTCCCCCAACCAATCAGAGGGGCTTTGGGAGAGGGCACTGCAACCCTTTATAATGGGACGGCCAGGTGTTTTTCTCTCCATTGTGTGAGAGCTCTGCTTGTCAGGTTGCGTTTACAGAATTGTGGTGCTTGCACATAAAAAATCCTCCCTAGCCCTCATTGTATTATTTATTTATTTATTAGGTATTCCCACCAATACCTTTCCTTCCTCATACCCTACATTTTACCTTCTCCCTTCTCCCGCCCTTCTCCCCCCTGTACATTATAGTGGGTATTTTCAGACGTTACGAGATCACGCTCAACCACAGTCAATTCCCTGAGGTGGGGAATGCCCTCATAACGTCTGTTGGGGAACCGGAAGTTCCCCCCCAGATGTTACCCACGCTCAATCCCCACCTGGAGTCACATTCACGACGCGATCGGCTGAACCTGCGAGGCCGGCGCCGGTCGCGTGGTGTATGAGATTCCCGGCGGGGATGAAGGGGCCTGCCACGTCTGGACGGCAATCATGGCCTGGAATCCCCGCTGGGATTCCGGGCCGTGATCATTTCGGGCGGGCGCTGCGGCACCCGCCTGTCTCCCCAGAGGGTAGGCGGTGGGGGAGCGTGGGGGGGCGGGGGCATGCGGCCACACATTGCGGCGGGGATGAAGGGGTCTGCCACGTCTGGACGGCAATCATGGCCTGGAATCCCCGCTGGGATTCTGGGCCGTGGTCATTTCGGGCGGGCGCTGCGGCACCTGCCCGTCTCCCCAGAGGGCGGGCGGTGGGGGGGGGCGGGGCCGTGCAGATGCATGTTGCGCCGCGCGGCAGCGCCCCCTCCCCGATTCCCCGCCGGGATACCCTGGCACGTCTGTTGGCCGTGCCAGAGTGATCCTGGCGGGGAATCCAAGGGTTGCTTCCGTGACGGGGTGAATGCCATCCCATCACGTCTGAAAATACCCGTTGTGGCATTTAAAGATAACTGCAAACTAGTTTTTTTTGTTTTGTTGTTGTTTTAAAAAAGGCCATGGTTAGTAGAGATTTAAATAAGGACACAAGCCTATCTGGATATTCTTTGACCCAAGTGGGATTTAGTTATGATATGGTATCTACAAGTCTCCATATTTAGGAGCTGTTTTGAATCCCAAAGGGAATATCTTCTGGTCTTGACAACATCATGCTAAGCACCTTGAACAAGATCATTTAGCTCTAGAAAGAATGTGTTGTTGCTGTGTTGGTCCCAAAAATAATAGATAGAGGCAAAGTAGTTCTAATAATATATTTTATTGGACCAGCTTCTGTTGGTGAGGGTATGCAAGCTTTCTGACCACACAGGACCCTTCCTCAGGCTGGTAACAAGTTAGAACTGTGAGCTGATTTATTTCAAGATGAAGTATAAATGCTTTGAAACAATACTAGGAAGGATGCTTGCATTTCAAATACAAAGAAACAAACTATAGACAAATGTAAATGTAACCTCTGATGGAAGCAAAATTGCTAACATTAGGAGGTGGCTGTAGGAGAAGAGTACAGTTGGCATGGCTGTTAGCATTTCAAAACAAAGTAGGGAACTGTACAGCAGTAAGGTGTGGATAGTGAAAGCAATGACTTTGGCCCTTTTTACATGGGCAGCACCCATGCATTAACACCCAGAAATCTGGGTGTTCATGTGTGGGTGAGTCTCATGTAAATCCCGCAGCAAGTGGGTGGGGGGTGGGTGGGTGCGTGTGTGTGCGCTCCTGCGAACACACACACACACCCACCTCCACCCATCACCCATGCACAGAGCAGCTGGCGAAAACGGCAGTTGCTCCATGCATGGAGGTGGGTGTAGATCAGTGTGCGCCCATCCACACCCTCCCCACTGCACACGGACCACCGTGCACACCAACCCCCCCTGTGCTGAGACCCATCTAAAAAGGGCCTTTGTTTTCATGGCTAACATGGGGAAAGAGTCAAGATCACTTAGGAGTTCAGTCCTGATATTTTTATTGCTGATAACTGAAACTGAAATTTTAGTTGAAATTTAGATTTTTCTGCAGTGGCAAGCTAGTATGGGCTTATGTTAACTTGAATTAGGCACAGGTTGTCAAACTCCATTTAAACAGCAGCAAGGAGAATGTACATCTTAATATATTTCACATAAACTAGGAAGCATGCAAAGAAACCCAGGATCCTGCAGACTGAATAGAATGAGTGTAGGGCTAACTTGTTAGAAACCTGCATACAATCTTCAAGCTGTCTTGCAACTGCTCTGTTCCCTGTGTACTGTGTGCCGATCTGGTAGCTGTGAAACCTAGATGTGCTACTGGCAAACAACCTGACAAGTTTTACTTGTGACGTTTTGGGTCAATTATGTATATCGTATGTCAGGACAGTGTGATGAACAGTGAAATGCTGAAACGTGGAAATTGAAACTTTGTTAAGACTGCACTTAGTCAAGTTCACATAAGCTAGGCAGCAGGTCATGTTGTTAGGGTAAACAGCAGCAGACTTCCTTAGTGCCTTCTGTACAGTAACACAAAGCTTGGCAATCATTTCAAAGTGGAAATATGAAGAATTTCAAGGTCACTTAAGCGAACAACGGGGAGACACTTGAAGCTTGCTCCCAAGTAGCATGCAGCAGTGGTTCCCAACTGTTGTTCCTCAATAGGTTGTCAGTGGTGCCCTGAAAATTTAGGCAATTGGTGAATGAACCATGGCCCTTCAGGGCCAAGCTGCAGCTGTTATTGTTGTTGTTATTATTTTATTTATTTGTGTATATAGATAGATAAATATTTTATTTGCACTAGCCATCGGCCATGACAACGCACCTATAACAAACACTTATCAAACAATTCAATACAATATAAATAAAGCATAAAACAATTAAAAGAATATCAACGAAGACATTGCTTCAAACATTCCAGCTTACACAGATTGTAACCTACTCAACAAAACCTGAGTAAAATATAATCCCCTTTCTAAATAAACTGGAAGGGTAACTATTAACTTAACTATACACGAAAAGGGAATAGTGATGTCTTGTCCCTAAACAATAAAATCCAATCCCTGTATTCCATTAGCTCGACCCTGTTTTATCCTCCTAAGTCTACGGACTGCAGTACAAACCTTTGCCACTTGGGTAGTAATCGCTGAATCAGTATCTCGGAGGAGGCTAAATAAAACCTCCTGCTGATTCCTCTCCCTATTTGTGTATATAATACGTAGTTTATCTTATATTTATTAGTACCAGGTTACACTAATACTTATATTATTAGTGAAATTGATAATTTACTAGTCTAGCTACTACCTACTTCATTTTGTCTTCAGTTACGTGTAAAAAAGATTTTCTATTCGGTTTAAGTGCGTGGCTATGTGGTGTATATTGCCTTGTAAGCACAGGCCTGCTATGAAGCCATTGTTGAAGTGTAGACGTGCCCAAGCACAAAAAAGGTTGGGAACCCCTCTGGCACACATTACCACAGGAAAAGGTTACAGGTTTGCTATCATGAGAGATCAGTTGGCAGTCATTACCACACTAATAAAATAAAATCCAAGTGGCAAACGTATGTTTGCCTACTGATGGGCAACCCAGAGATTGTTATATCAGCATACAAAACATTTTTGGATTGGGGAGGAGAAACTTTGCCTAGCCCTCATAATTTGTCCTTGAACTTACAAAACTTCCTACCTCACTTTAAAAATTAAAAAAAAAGCCCTCTTCCAAAATGGCCTATGTCAATTCCTCCCTCTTAAATGTCCATAATGAATAAAGCACACACTGTTTAACTGATTTCCTGATAACAATGTTCATTTAGTACCAATGATGTTCAGTGATTTTGCTCCATGCATCAGTAGGCCTTTTGTCTTCCAGGATCTTTGCAACAGAAATTCTCTGCAGTGAAGTCATATCCTCAGTTGCTGTAAATGGGTGTAGTCTCACTGTGGTATATGAAGCTGCTCTGATTTGTTTTACTGAGGATCCAACCCAATGTGCTCCAGCAGAAATCCAAGCAGCCTCATTGATTTGTGTTTGTATTTCCTCTTATCAGATTGGCTTTGTTTTGTTTGTTTATTTATTTGTTTGGAGTAGGTCCCAAGGAGGAGAAACCATCAAAATTAATTTGGTTAATGGGTTACACAATGGAGCTACAAATTAAGTATACCTCTCTTAAAATGAGGCCTGTGATTTTCTGCATTTCTGCTACTACATTTAGGACTAAAAATATAGTGTAATTATAATCTTGAGTAATCTTTTGTGAAGCATAATTACCAATAATGCTTTGAAAACATGTTGAAGGTACATTTTTTAAAACCTAAAAAAAGTACTCACCCTATATGCTAAGGTTAAGCCTTTATAAAATGTTTAATAAACAATTGTACTGAGTAGTATGTGGTAGAGAAGGGTTATGAGCACACCAGTATGAAGTGTTCTTTTGGTTCTGCACTCTCGTTCAGGCAACCTGTTCAACCATTGGACAACTAACAATCAGTAATGACTGACTATCGATTGAAAAATAAAGAAATCTACTAATAATTTATTTACTCTTTCATGTGCTAATTTTATTTTTAATACAAAAAGTGATCGGATAATAAATGACCCTTGAGAGTTTTAAAAAAGTTTATGCAAAACTAGTATGGAACCTTCAGAATTGGCACCTTCTTTGAATCTAGAAGGAGGCTTCTTTTGGCGCAATTTATGTACCAGTCTTTCTTTTCTGCTTTCAGTATGAATATGACTATGATGAGAATGGAGACAGAGTGGTGCTAGGGAAAGGTACTTATGGAATAGTCTATGCTGGAAGAGATCTCAGCAATCAGGTTCGAATAGCCATCAAGGAAATACCTGAGAGAGACAGCAGGCAAGTTTTAACGTATCATTATCCTTGCAGCATGCAGATCAGTGCTGATGAGCCTTTTCTTTTCTTTTCTTTTTTTTAAAAAAAAAAAAGTTATTTGGGGATGGGGAATAATATTGTACCAACACACTGTTACTGAAGTATTTTGTAAAATCTATTTATTTATTTATTTAGACTTAAATCCTGCCCTATCCCCTGAGGGTCAGGGTGGCTCACAATAAATAAATAAAACAAATACAAATATAAAATACATAATTAAAACCCATAAAAACTAAAAACACTCCCCTCGCCCTCTAAAAAGCTATCCTTGCCCATTAAATGCCTGACCAAATAAAAAGGTCTTATGCTGCCTCTGGAAGACATTCAAACTAGGGCTCAGGTGAACCTCCAAGGGAAGGGAGTTCCAAAGCTGTGGAGCAGCCACCAAGAATGCCTCTCTGCGAGCCTGAGCCGTATAAAACTGGGCCAGTGATGAAGCCTGCAACTGGGGATTCTCAACAGATCTTAAGGACCATGAAGAGACATAAAGAGATAAGAGGTCCTTTAGATATGTAGGGCCCAAGCCATTTAGGGCTTTATAGGTCAATAACTAGCATCTTGAATTGTGCCCAGTAGGGGCGGGAAACCGGTAAAATCCGGTATCCGATAATGCCGGTACCGGGCGTACCGGCATTATCGGATTCGACCCGGTAATCCGGACCGGGTACCGGATTCTGGGGTACCGGATTTTTTTTTCCATTGCAGCCATTTAAAAATGGCTGCAATGTAAAAAAAACTTAAAGCCCCAGCAAAGAAGTTTTTTTTTAAAAAAAACCTCCCCGAGTCCAGGCTGCGCTGGTGGAAGGGGGGACACCCCCCACCCACCCTGCCCAGCCTGGATTTTTGTTTTAAAAAAGAGTAGACCCAGAGGCGAGCCCACCCCCCAGCACCAGCGGCCGCAGCATCCCCGCAGCCGCCGGTAAGTATGACCCGATCCCTGGGGGGGGGGTGTTTAACACACACACACACACCAGGCATCACCCCTACTAAAGTTCAGTGCGCTTACCTTTGGGAGCTCCGGCGGCGGCGGGCGG
>QEPC01001478.1:3835835-3874657 GCA_003113815.1 Sphenodon punctatus | reverse complement strand
AACCCATTCGTTCCCCGCCGGGGTCACCCCGTCACGCCATATCAGACGTTACTTTTTTTTGGTCCCTGCCGGGGGTCTGTTTGACCACACTTCCCAGGACATTCCCCCGGCTAGCCCGGGAAGCGTGGTTAAAATTGACCCCTTGTGCAGATTGACCGTGGCGAACATCTGGCGGCCGCCAAACAGTCGTTTGAGGCACAGTGACCACAGGTGGGTATTCACCGTGGTTCACTGTGATCTCGTAACGTCTGAAAATACCCATTGTCTCCATTGCTTCTTGACCTCGGTTCCATTGCTAGTAGTGCCTTGCTGCCTAGCATAGTTGTATATCCTTGGGCTTAATGAATTCCACTATCTGTAATATAATATGGGTGTTTTTAGACAAGCGTGTCCCCACCCATTACCCACCCATCATGCACGTTGCAGGACCACATTGGTGCCCTATACAACCCTGTAACATGCATGATGGGTGGATAATGGGTGGGGATGCACTTGCCTAAAAACACCCTATGGGTATATTCAGATGTGGCGAGCTTTTGGCCACCATGCCTAAACCCAGCCCGGGATGAGATCCCTCACCCTGGAGTGGGGTAAGCCCTGCCGCTGAACAAACATTCAGGGGGCTGGGAGAGGGCGGGGGATGTGCGGATGTGGGTCCACATGGCCCTGGGTTCTCACAGCCCCCCCGCGCTCCCCATCTTACTCTACCACGGTCCGGGGTCACCACGGAATGTGCGCTGGCCAGGAGCCCAGCGCATCCCATGGTAGACCTGCTTCAGTCCAGGGTAACATCTGCCCCAGCCTGTGGTGTACATCTGGTGGGGCCGGATCAGACGTGACACCCTGACCCGTGGTCATGCTGGCGTAAGCGTGACCATGAGCCGGGGTGTCATGTCTGAAAACACCCTATGTCTGGACAGTGTAAGCTATCCACTTTTCTTGCCATACACAATGAATAGCTGTTAGTAGTAAGAAATGTATGAACTAGCATTTATACTTTCTTATGACCAGTAAATCTAAAATGAACAGCCATTTTCAAATGTAGGCTTCCATCCAGGGAAAACTACTGGTATACCTTCAAAAATGTTCTCAATTAAAATTGTGTGAACCCATTGCAGATCCGATAGTAATTTCTTTGCCTGGCTTATTATCATAAGCAGAAGATAGAAGTGTTGCTATTTTCTTTTTTAAAAATTTTGTCTCATGATCAAGAACCCTGCCCTTCCAGAGAAAATGAAATGTGTTTCACTGACCTCTCTCTTTGAGAGCTCATTAGAAGAGAGAACTGCAGCCATCTCTCAGACTATATGAGATTTTCAGAGCTTCATTGCCTTCAGGAAAACATTAACAAGTGAAATAAGGGTTTTCAACTGTTTGGCTGTAAGTGTAGACCAAGTACTCTCAGCCTAAACCACATTTGCCATATTTAGTGTGGCTGGTAATACCACAGCACTCACCCAGTTTTATACTACTCACAGAAAGTCTGTCACCCTGGACAGTGAGGGGATTAAAGAGAAGCAAGACGTGTTTCATTTTTGCTGTACAAATCTTTGCACACTATTTGTTTAATAGTGGATGGATGTCAGCATGGTCGTCACTCCTGATAATGTCTATGCCTTGTCCCTAATCAGGTGTACAGAAAGGAGTGGGGGGTAGGTAGAGCCTTGGTTCTGCCCCTCTACAACCCACCCATCAGCAGAGCTGAGCCAGGATAAGTGGAGGTGAGGGGGAGAATAGTCAAGAGCTGTAATATGTTTTCTCTAGAAGGTAGAATTGGACTCCTTTTAGAGTGGTACAGCTGCAGATCATCCTAAACTCAGAACACTGGCATGAGACTCAGCCTAGTCTAAATTTATAAGTAGTGATCTCCCAAAGTTTGACTTTGTGACTGGTGATGTTATAGTAGTGATATTAAAGTTTGGACAGGCTATTCTGACATATTCATCTCTGTCTAACCCAGGAAGTCTCTCTGTACTCCTAAGATCAAAGTGGGGTCCAATGAAAGAACCCACAATAAAATTTTACACTAAGCAGATCTTGGAAGGTTTGAAATATCTCCATGAGAACCAAATTGTACACAGAGATATAAAGGTGAGTTTCCTCCATTTGCATCCTGTATGAACTTTTTTTTTATCTCGCCACCTCATGCATTATTGTTGTTGTTACTCCAGCAATGTTACTGGTGCTGAACAGTCAGTATTAGAGGCAGTTCCCTTTACTGAAGGGTTTACAATAAAAATGGACACAGAAGGGGAGACAAGGGAAGGGGCACATAGGGAGAGACAAGGATACATTCATCAAGCCAAGTCAGATGCATATACTTAGCTTAGTTACAAGGGTAGGGGTGGAGGGGGGGATCCTGAAGGATGAGAGAGAATAAGGAGAAGCATAGAAGAGCAGTTTATAGAGATGAGGAGCTAGGGAAAGCCTGATGAAAGAGGTGAGGTTTTAGGAGGGATTTGAAGCTCAGGAGTGAGGGAGCAGAGTGTATGTTTTTTTAGGGAGGGCGTTCTGGGCATTGGGGACAGAATAAGAGAAGAATATTGAATATTATTTATTATGCCATAAACACCAGTAGCACGCTCAGTAAGATGTCTTCAGTTGATCTTGTTAAAACTTCCTTGGAGCTGTAAAAAATGTTGAAAACAAAGGCTATTTTTAAACGGACACAGCTGAGGGGTGGGTCTGTGGGAGATGGGTGGAGTAACCACACACCGACCACCCACAACGGGTGAGTGGGGAGGGATTCAAACGGACACCAGTCAGGTAGGTCACGGCACCCATGCACCCAATGCCCCGGCCCTCTCATCCCATCGCACGCTTATCATTTACACGAACAGCCGGTCCACTGGTTCAAGGAAAGACACGTTCATCCCCTGCATGACATGGCAAACTAAGGACAAGTGAAGCCACAGCCGCCGTCACTGCCCATCCCGTCAGATTCTGTACAGGCAGGGAATGAGGGACACTGAAAGGCACCGGAGCGAGAGAGACATGCAGCCCCAGGCCATGACACAGAAAACATGGGTAATAGCTCAAAGAACAAAAAAGGGCATTTATTGAAACATGGAGACCAATGTGACAGCAGCAGTGAAGGTCCAATGCACAGACACCCCCCAGACTGACAGTACTGTCCCAAACACACACCCCCCACAGCACAGGGAAAACAGTGGTGGATCAGGGGTCCCGTACAAGGGGGATCGAGACTGCCGGGGTGGGCGATATGCACCCCGTGCTGCAAGCTGGGGGACACTCACAGGCAGCTCAAACCATGATGCCGGGGGAGTGCCAGCAGAGGAGCCGGGACGGCTCGGAACAAGGGCAAAGTCAAGCAGGCAGAGCTTGAGTCACAGGAATGCAGAACACAGAGCGGCCATTAGTCTCCAAGCAGTGCTCTAAGCCTGGGTCACGACTGCTGCAGAGCCCGAGTGGAGAACCCCACACCCTGCGCATACCCCACCCTTGCAAACATCCTTCTCTGGTACCCTCTTCCTGCATATGCTGATCTACCATGAAGTTCGGGTCAGTGGGATGCCCACTGGCCAGAGTGTGCTACACATCCGCCCGGCTTCAAACCTCAATAGGACGGCAATCTCCACTGCATCAGGCACCACGGTCAGATAGGAACCCTCAGCCGGGGGCACAAGCAACCCCAGCTCTCACATGCGCTCCCTGCACTCTCCACGTTTCCTCTGATAACCCCGAGCATGCAGCAGGATGCTCGCAAAGGTGATGAGCAGAGATGGGCCACAATCCATAAAGTACAACCAATATTTTGGGTGGGCACAGATGTCATGCAAAGCAGCACTCTTACTCGCCTCCCACGGTAACAGCATTCCCACCGGAGGCCCCAGTACAACAGGCATGGTCACAGAACCCCAACTCGCTAGCCCTCAGCTGACAGTCACGGCTGCACACATGCTGTCCCACAAACCACAGGGTGTGCGACAACACATCATAACCATCTCACATGGAAAATGGATTACCAGGCGGCTACTGAATGTCAGGACGGAGCCACAGTTCAGCCAATCAGAAGTGTTCCACCGACATCGCACACCATGGGACCCCACGTTGTAGGTGTTTGGACCCGGCTAGCGCCTGCCTTTCCACAGCAACAGGAACAGAGACTGGCCGGTTCCAAGAGCAGGCAAATAGGAGCGCAATAGACCCATGCACATAAGTGTCCCGAAGATGCAGGGGTCAGCACACAGGAATGCCTGCAGGCAACTCTCCAGAGCCATTATCACATACAGCAACCATGGCCCCTCGTTGACATAGGAAAAGCTACACAAGAATTAAGGAAGGAATAGAGGCAGGTCATGGCAACTCCCCATATAGTTAAACCCTTCTGCCGAGGATAGAGCCTTCCCCATAGCAAGAATTATAGGATGGACAGCACAAGTCAGAGAATCACTAGGAAAACAGTCATTACATCAATAGTAGTCAGAAACATTAGAGATGCCTCCCACAAACCCTGCTCCAGTGAGTGTTATGGGGCCAGGAGAGGGCCTAGTGGTGTCACTGCCTTGTTCCTAGGAGATTCTCCCTGATCTCCTGCCCCTCAAGGGACCACTCCCATATGAGCGATAGAAGAGTGAAAGCGAGGGGGTACAGGAGATCAACAGGAAGCATGCCCCCCCGCCCCCCAGCACATATCTTCTAAAGAGCACTGTGGCATAGGGTTGTGGGGTTTGGAAAGCATGTGGGGTGTGTGTGTGGTTATTCATGGGACTCCCTTTAAGTCCGGTTCCTGTGGCTGCCTCTCCTGTCCTTGTTCCCTGAGCCCAACATCCAAGCAGGTGCTCCTGTTACACCTTGGGTAGCGATACACTGGCAAAACTCCATGGGTGTCTTGGAAAGATGCACATGGAGTCAAAAAAGATCCAATAAACATATACTATTTATTACAAAAGGGGAGGACAGTACAGGGGGAAAGAGTCAATCAGACGGCCCCTTCCCTTTCCCCCTTCCACCACCATGCAATGGCCTCTGATCCCTCTTCATGGCAGCTGCTCTCCAGGGCTTTTTTCGACTGGGTCCTGCCACATCCTCATCCAGCCGCTCATCCTCTGGGGCTAGGTGGTCCTGAGGTTCCTGTGGAGATATGTGGGATATGCCATTAGTTATGACTTTGTCCAGAGGCTACCTTTTGTGCTCACCATCTGTTGTTCCTGACTGGGGCTTATCCAGCACGTCTTTCATAAAATATGTTTTGCCGGGTCTCGGGTATGCCCAGGAAGTCATGACCCCTCCACCAATAGCTTGTCAGCGGAGGGAACCAAACCTCCGTCTCTTGCTAACACCCCAATCACTTGATCATCCTGCCACTGTACAGCTCTATAGGAAACACTAGTCACTAGTTCTTGTCGTTTCATCCAGTACAGGGAGCAGGGCAGAAACCAAATAAACCATCCTGGGTTTACTTTCCACCCCTGAAATGGCCACTATTGTCCTTACCCTGTTCTTCCACATATCCATTGGTACACTCCTATGTGTAATGTATCCTGCGGCTCTGCACCCCATAAAGTTGACTGAAGGGGCTGAGCCCTGCCAAGCCCACCCAGTTAAGTCCAGAGACTCATCCCGTTAGCCATGGTTGATGGTGCCATTGCCTGTGTGAGAGGTCTCCTGTAGCACTCCCTCTCTCCCCATTCCCACCATGAAGCATGTCACCCATACCTACTTCCAGAGGCTAGGCTGGCTGTTGGGGCTGTTCTTCCGGCTGCTGGGGAGAAAGGAGTGCTCCATCTCCTGTGATTGCTCTATCATCTGGAGCATGCGAGCTCTCACAATCTTCATCACACTGCGGGAAAGTTGATGCTTGCGGTGGTAGCCAGAGGCGCCTCTCCCACAGGTGCTCATTTTGAAAGGAATAAATGAGGTGGCTTGCCTCAATTTACCCAAACGGGATCGAAGGTTGCAATTAACAAGCCAAAATATAGAGGTACAACTCAGTTTTATTGAATAGACACTTAACATCTGGACATGGCAGTGTTCTCAGTTACAAACCCCAGTAACCCATGATATCTTACGTGTCAGAGGCACAGTCCGAGACGCAGGCTGGTTCAGAGGAGAAGGGGAGAGGGCCCAGCAGATGGCTGGCCCGGGGGTCTCTGGATCTTTTGAGAGCGACGGTAAGGATCAAAGACCCACGCGGCTCACTGCAATGCTAGTGGCCGTTAGCGTCAATGACAAGGGGCAAGGGGCTGAACTTTCCCTTTTATAGCTTCATTTATTAGGGATACATGTTGCAGGGTCCCCTTTGCCAGGTGCAGAGAATAAGCTGGCTATTCATAATGCTATCACTTGGAGCACGGCCACCAAGCTATTTTGGAGTTCTCAGGGAGTTTTAGGGAGTTACTGTTTATTCGTAGGGGAGGGCACCTCGCTTTCTTACAAACTCCCTTTGTTTCTCTTAGGCCTATTTCTGTGTTCTCAGAGATAGTGGCTGTCTAGGGTTTTCTATTGTGGCCTTGGAAATACATTTTCTGCTTAGAAAGTGATTTTGACAACTTTATTCTCATGGGCCTAGTTGGATAGTGTCAGCCTGAGACCTGTGGCTGAAGAACCTGAACTGAGTTGTCCAAACCTGATCCTGCTTGTGTCTCTGATCATGGCCAATATTGCCTAATTGATACATAACAATTTCTAACCTGTGGGAGAGAATGGCCCGTTGCAGTCGTACTTTGTGGGCCTTGTGAGCCAATGCCGTCTCCTTTTGTGACCTCCTGATCTCGTCCCTCATCTCAACTGCTGTGCGCCTGGTTTCCTCCAGCAGTTCCTGCACCCTAGATCCTCCCTTCTGTGCCAGTTTGTGCCTGTAGCTTCCTGTTCCTCCTCACACTCCCTGTGATCTCCCAAAGGGGTTTTAGGCTGCCTGGGCTGTTGCTCAGCACCTGCAGAAGGGACAGGAGACATTGATTGACATCACCTGTTCTGCTTCCTTGCGTGTGTGTGTGTGTGTGTGTGTGCCCATAGCAGTATGGACACACCTGACTGACCCAACTCCTGTGAATGGCAAGCGAAGAATGTAGCAAACCGCCTTGCACTGTGGTTGTTTGCATGTTATGGTTGCATCCCTCATGGACTCATGCATGTGGCGTCCTTTACAATGCTATCCTTGGTGATGTCTGCATGGGTGTCCCATCCCGTGATGTCGGTGGTTGGCTCCCCACTTTGGAATTGTCTGGTGTGCCCACTGCAGCCCTGTGCTGCTACACATCCCACTGTGTCTTGTTTGTCCTCCCCACCACCTCTTTGTATGGGACCTTTCCTGTCCCAAGATAACAGTTTGCTTCCATCTGGATTTGTGCCCCATTTCTCCACCCCACCCCCGTCTCCTTGTCGTGTGTGTGTCTTGCTGCACCGCTTCTCGCCTGTTGTCCCAGTTCCCTGTGCACCTACCATCCCCTTCTGGGTTGAAGGGCTCCTGGGTGACCTCCACTTCTTCATTCTCTACCACGTCCTCCTCAACCTCCATGCTGAGTACAGCTGTGAATGGGAATTGGGGGTTCGTTAGTTCCATTAGCCTTGTTTCTGGGGGGAGAGGGGCTTTTTCTGCCACCTTCCCCCTTCTGTGTTTCCTCCTCACTTCTTTCTGGGGTGTTGTGTCCTACTTAGATCCATTGGTTCCTCCTCTTGGGGGGTGTCCCTGGCATCATCCTCGTGCACCCCTGTTCCCTGGCCAGGCTGTGTCTGGTGTCGCACTTGGAGAGTCACGATGTTGTTCTGTGGGTTCAGGTATGCCGCCTCAACCTGTTAGGATGGGGGTGGTGTTGCCCCCTGCCAGGCGGAGTGGCCTCCCCTTCCCCATTGGGGTTGGGGAGCAGTGCATTTTCCTCCACTTTCTTCCTCCGCCTGGTGAAGGCACTGCCCCAGGTGTGGGAGGCCACAATATCCACATCCATACAGAGGAACCAATCCAGCTCTTCAGTGTAGGGGGATGTGTGCCAGGCCGGACTGGGAGTTGTTCTTGTGGATATTTTTATATTTAGCTCTCAAGTCCTTTGCCTGCTACCTGCACTGGGACATGTCCCTATTGTACCCCAGCTGCCTCCTGTCTTGTGAAATCCATTCGTATATCCACTCATTGCGGTAGCAATTCACAAGATTGTACTGCATGATCGTGTCCTCTCACAGATGAATGAAGGCCCTGGTCTCTTCTGGGGATCAGGACATGCTCTTTGGGGTCGGGTCTGTGGGGGTGGCAGCTTTGGCAGCTGGGGCTCATCCGGGGGAATGTGGAAGGGGTGGCTGCATAGCTGGTGCTCATCTGTGAAGGAAAGGCAAGGCATACCCATCAGTTGTCATCGTGTTCTCCCTCTGCGGCTGCTCTCTACGGCACCGTCTCCTGTCCCTCCCCAGGGTCCCACTGCAGGTTTACCTGGCTGGTGGACAGGACCGTGTCTGTTGCCCACCTGGTTCTTCTGGTGGTGGTGTTGGAGGCAGCCTCCACTCCCACCAGCTCCACCCCCACTCCACGTCAGCTGTGCCTTTATGCCCGCTGTCTCCTATCGGCTGTCATGTTGCTCCCCCTCAGCGGCGCCTTGGGGCAGTGTCCCCTGCCTGGGGTGCTGTGCGCTTATCTAGCTGTCAGTGGCGTCCGTGGCACTGGCTCCCTTCATTTTTTTGGTGCCATGGTGATGTGGGAGCCAGCATTCCCATCTCTTCACGCCCATGTCCTTTAAAGGCTCCTGGCCTGGCTGGGAACGAATTGCAAGGGTGGGGGGGTGTTGGTTGCTGTGTGGGCATTGTACCTGTCTATCCCTCATGTGGCCTTTTCTCCATGGTTCTGGTGGACCTGTCCCACAGGTGGGTGGGCTGCCCTGTGCATACGGGCTAGTGAGGAGTCAACACCCATCTCCACCCACGTAGCTTTTTTTCAGTTGCTCCATGCGGGGAGGCAGGTGGGAGTGCGTGTGTCACAGGAGCGTGTGCCCACCCGCTGCCTCTCTTACGCAGACGTTTTCACATCACATGCGGGGGATGAGTGGACCTGTAGTGTCTCGTGTATAAACGGCCAAAGGTAACTATAGCAAACTTGCTGCAATCTTGTTGACATAGTTGTTAATCTTTACCTGTTTCTTTATTTCTTCAGGGAGACAATGTTCTGGTGAACACATACAGTGGGGTAGTAAAAATTTCTGATTTTGGAACTTCCAAACGCCTCGCAGGAGTCAATCCATGTACTGAGACATTTACAGGTAGGAGGAACTGAATAGAATTTCATGCTTGTTGTTTTGGTACTTTAAGTAGTATTCTTTTTAGTTTTGAATTCAGTGCGACTCCAGAGGTCCTTTTTAAAGTGAATAGGTTCCCTGCAAAGTTCCTGTAAGGTTCCTGTTAGCATAAGAACCTATGGGTAGAGTTTACCAGAATGTGAATCTTTCTTATTTGAAGGAAACAGAAGAAAAAAGGTTGGCGTGGATCACATAGAATGGAGGTGGGGAACCTTTTTTGCTCTGGGGGTGCATTCGCAATTTAAAAATGGTCCAAGGACCACATTGAAAATAATTAAATAATATTTTAAAGCTTAATACATACCAGGGCATGACATTTCAGACTGAACTCTGGGAGCCAAATTTTAAAAAGGTAAAAAATAAAAATCAGTTGCCAGGCTTTATCCTGATATTAAACCATTCTTGCACCTCTACACCCCTGAACCAGTTGGCAGCCTCACTTTTCTGGGCACCAATGGCTTCCAAGCATTTGCACGTTTCACTCCCTGCATACACTTAACATTTCCCATTGCCTTAAAACAGATTTTAACCCTCTTTTGTCCTCTCCCCATTGCTCAGAGAAACCAGGAATCCTGGATCCCTTCCCAAAGCCTCTTTACCTTAACCATTCGCTTCCCTTCCTCTCAAAGAACCCATGAGTCCTAGATTCCTGCCCAAAGCCCCTTTCCCTTGACCCTCCACTGCCTCTCCCCCAAACAACCCAGGAGTCCTGCTCCCCTGCCCTGACCAAAGCCCTGTTCCGTAAAGCCAGGGCAAAAAAGTCCCTTCCTCCTCTTACCAGAGTGGTGAGGGAGGCTGGTCTGGGTAGGAATCAGCAGGGCCAGTGGCTGGGCCAGGCAGGCACCGTGGTGAGGGAGAAGGAGACTGGATCAGAGGGGTGTCGAGGCTTGGACTGTCCCAGGAGTTGGGGACTCAAGCAGGATGAAGGCAGTGTGGCAACACAAGCCTGATCCCATGCAGGCTCACTAGACCCCGGTTCAAGTTTCGCCTTATCCGGAAACTCACTGGGTGACGTTGGCCCAGGCACACTATTCTCTCAGTTGAACCTACCTCACAGCGTTGTTGTGAGGATTAAAAGTTGTGTTATATGTAAGGCGCTCCTAGTACCATGGCAAGGGGCCACTGTATAAATAAAAATAAAGGCTTCTGAGAGAGACCTAGCCAGCAGCAGAGCATTTGGGCACACATATGGGAATTGTCCAAAAGAGGTGGGGCTGCCTCCTTACAAGTGGAGGCCCCGTCCCATCTCCTCCCGACCTCCCAAGAGTGTGTGGGGTGGCATTGTTTGCCTGGAAGGCTGAGTGGGAGGAGGGTTCAGCAGGAGGATTTATGAGCCGCAGAGCAGCAGCACTGAGGAACAAAGCAGCATATATGACACTCCAGGTGCGCTGCACCTCACTCCACTTCCACCAGCCCTTCTGGTGCATGGGGCACTTCTCTCTGGACCATGGTGTTTCCTCCAGGGCTTCCTTCAGTGTGGTCCTCTGGTGAGATTACAGACTATGTAATCAAGGAAGGTGGGCCACATTGAATGGGAGCAAGAAGGAAGTACCACGGGCCAGTGAGAAGAGCCCCTGGGGCCAGAAGTGGATCGCAGGCTGGAGATTCCCCACCTTTCACATGCAGCTCTGTAGCTCTACAGGGAATTGTAGCTGCACAGGGAATTTAGCCTGGGTATAGTAGTCCTCGTATGCAGATGTCCGTGCAGTGAGCAAACATTTCAGGCTCATCAATGTAGCAGGTTAACATGTTCTAAAAGGGTACAAAGCTACCATGCATTTAAACATAGGTTAGCTAGCACTGTGTGGGTATATGGCTTACCTCAGCTAGTCAACACATGTTTAAAACATGTTTACACATGTAGCCAGTCTACATGACCTTTTTATTATAGGTAACATGAATATTGTCTAATGTGTTACCATTGCTTCCATGGTATATGCTGCATAAAGGAAGTTCTTGGAAGTGTAAGCTGTAGAATAGGTTTCTTTAATTTCACTTTAATGCCGTCTTTTGTAAGAAAATCTGAGGAGTAGTGGAATGACTGCCAGAGTGAGGTGGTGCTAAGGCAACTTTATTCCTGTGCCTGAATCCTCCTACTCTGAGCCATGACTATGCTCGATCTCCAGTGTTTGTTGCCAAGGCCTCTGTCCATACCAATTTTTCAAAGCTTAAAATAATTTCATGCCAGTATATACACTGATTTAAGATTTTGTGTGTATGTATGTTAAAATGTCATGCAGCCTTGTGTGACCAAAGAACAGTGTGTTTGGCTTATTTTCCTTGTCCTGTCTGTAGTTTCATTGTTACACAGCAAGTTTCCTTCCCTCTGGACTCTGTGGTCTTTTTACTGCCTTTGTTGTATATAAATTCTTTTTGACTTATGCAAATCGGAAGCTAGCCTTAGATTTCTGCACAACAGGACCACTTGTTTGTTACAAGAAATACTCAGTCATTGGTTCTGTCATTTGTATTTTACATCTCTAACTAAAGCATTGCACATAAAGACTAATGTTTAATTTATTGCATTTTCAAACTAATCTTGGAAAAGTATTAGGAAAGTATGCATCAATGAACTTCAGAGTGAACAGAAGTTCTTTTTAAAACCAGAACTTTCTAGTTTTCATTAAACATTACCAGAAATTTCTTTTGCAAGAAGGCCAATTATTACTTGATGTAAATGACTGGAATACTGGAGGAAACAGTAACACCACTTTGCATTTTCAGAAAATAAATGTATGAAAATGAAGAAGAACAAACAATAGTTATACTCTTTGTTTAAAATAATGTCTAGATTCCTGCTAAAATGTTGTTTTCATACAAATGCAAAAACCAACTCTTTGTTGTTTCCATGTAGAACTGAAATGTTAAGTTCCATTATTCCAAAATAGATAATCTATTTTATCCTAAAATATGAGGCATATGAACTTATTTTAGCTGAATTATTTATTGATTTAATTTTTTACACCATTCTTCCCCTAAGACTCAGGGTGGCTTAGAATATTAAAACCACAAAATACATTAAAATCCCTTTTAAAAAAAACCATCCTTGCCCCTGAAACCACCAACCCCAATCCCTATCCCCATCTGCCAAGCACTTTGCCAAAAACATTTTTACACTGCCTCTGGAACATGCTTGTAGTCTGGTAGACCTCTGGGGAAGGGAGTTCCACAATACTGGGTCAGGAACTCGGAGGAACACTTCTCTCCAAGCCCATGTCACATGAACAAGATTGGCAGGCGGTAACCTCAAGAGGGCACTCCTTGCCGACCACATGGGTCATGGTGGAGCATAGTAGGAAAGGCCAGATACGCGGGGACCAAGCTGTTTAGGACTTTAAAGGTCAATCCAGCACCTTGAATTGTGCCTGGCAGCTATAGTTAGCCAGTGTAGATTGTAAAACACAAGTGTAACATGCTCATGGGGACCTATGCCTGAAAGGAGCTGGGTGGCCACGTTCTCCACCAGCTGCAGCTTCTACAGTCATCAAGGGCAGTCCCATGTATATTACATTACAGTAATATAACCTTGGGGTAATGAAGGCATGGGTGATGGTGGCTGAGTTAGATCTGAATTAGAAAGAAAGGGCTGCAGCTTCCTCACCAGATGGAGTTGGTGAAAAACTCTCCTGGCCACTACTTCAGCTTGATGTTCCAGGCACAGCAAGGGCTCCAGAAGCACCCCAAGACTTCAAACCTGGGTAACCAGAGGGGGCCAGGCCCCATCAGTGACAGGAGTCCAAATCCCCTACAAGACACAAGGTCAGCCAACCATCATTACTTCAGTCTTGTCTGAATTTAACTTAACTCGGCTCATCCTCATCCAATTGCCAACAGCAGCTAGACATTGGGTAAGCACTGTGACTTCAAGACCTGGGTCACATGAAAAAGAGAGGTAAAACTGGGTGTCGTCACATACTGATGGCACTTCACTCCAAACCTCTGAATGATCTCAGCCAGCAGCCTCAGATACACATTGAACAAGAGGGAACAAGACAAGATGAAAACCTACGGGACACCACAGGAGTGGTCCCAAGGGAACAAAGAGCAATCTCTTATCACCACCCACTGGGACCTCACCAAGGAATGAGTGAACCATTCAAGAATAGTCTCATGCGCTTCGACTAGGTGCCATAGTCATGTCAATAACACCTCATGTGATCAACTGTATCAAAGGCTGCTGAAAGTCTAACAAGATGAACAGGGCACAGTTCCCTTTGTCAATCTCCGAGTGTAGATCATTGACCAAGGCCACAAGCACAGCTTCCATTCTATACCCTGGATGCAAATCTGACCGAAATGGGTACCGGAATTCGATAGTGTCAAGATGAGCCGGAAGCTGCTGAACAACCACCTAGAGACAGGGTGATAGCTGGCCGGGGAGTCAGTGTCCAAACATAGTTTCTTGAGCAGGTGCCAGACAACTGCAGTTTTAAGGGTGTCCAACAACCTACCCTCCCGAAGTGAGGCATTGACATCCCCAGCCAGCAACGGTCCCAATGTCTCCTAGCTGTCATTCCCCAGCCAGGACGGGCAAGGATCTAATTCACAACTGGTTGCCCGCATTGCTCCAAGCACATCCTCATCAGTGGGTGAAATTTATTGAAACTGACCAAACAAACAGGCTTAGTTTTCACAACCCCAAACTCTGACTCTACAGTCGAAGTAGCAGCATCCAAATTGTGATGAATATGAGGAATTTTGTCTGCAAAGTAATTAATAAAAATGTCACAGTGGGCAATGACTCTAGTTCACAGTAAAGACAGACCAAATGAACCAGGCCATTCACCACACAGAACAGCTCTGCAGGACAAGACTTTGCAGATACTATGATAGCGGAGAAAAAAAACTTTCTTCACTGCCATCACAGCCATGGCATAGTCCTTCAAAAATGATACATGCTGTAATTGGTCGGCTTCAGCATGAGTCGAGTGCCACCTGCGTTCTAACCACTTACCCTCCCACTTCAACCGCCTCAGGTCCCCTGTATACCAGGAGGACCTGTGCTGTCGCAGTGGTGGGCATGGATGTCTGGGTGGAACCATGTCAGTGGCCATGACCAAGATGTCATTGCACAAGGCAACCAGGTCATCAACAGAGTAGCCATCATGGTCAGTGGGTAAATCCTCCAGAGAGTTCTGGAAACAAATTGGATCCATTAGTCTCTGAGGATGGACCAGCCTAACTGGTCCACCACCCTGATGAAGGCATACGATGGCAGGGATCTGGATTTTCAAAAGGTGATGGTCTGACCATGACAACAGAGTTGTAACACCACCCCTGTAACAGGGCACGGTTCACCAGGGGTAAGTCACTGCAGGATTTGGTTTCCAAAGGGAATTAGCTCTCAGAGTTCAGTTTAGTTTATACAGTATCAGCATTAGTTCCCACATAAGTATACAGTCTCCACCATTATACAGTCTCAGTTACAGCCCCTGCTCGGGTACGAAGTCCCCACCGTGAGCAGAGTTACACATACACAAGTTTACTTTCTCTATGGCTGGGAAACAGCCCTCCAGCAACCCTGGCCCTACCTAGCCTGGCTCCGTTAGGCTACAGTTCTCTGGCTGACTTTCTTACAGTTCTGGTAGTCAGCAGTCTAGTCACACATAGCTCCAGTCCCTGGGCCTCTTTAGGCAGCCCAGTACTCCCGGCCATTCTTGGTTATCCCCAGTACTCCCTGCCGTCCTTGGTTATCCCTCCAGCCCTCTCACCAGCACAACTTTTCAGGACCATGGAGAAGGTTTCTGCGGCGCGCCTGCTTGCTCTGCGGCCAGATCCAAACTGAAGCCTCTTGAGGCTTGGCCTCCTCTTATAAAGCTCAGATGGGCATGACTACCCTTCAGGCCTTAAAGGGTCTGTGCCCTGCCACTCTCCCTACTGTCTCTCTGCTGGGTTTTTACTTTCTCTTGCGGAGCTGGCCTCGCCAAGCCCTTACCCCACTGTCCGGTTCAGTTCCCAGTCACTGCACAGCCTGCCCGGTCCCCAGGCTTGTGCTTGTTGCCCTCTTTAAAAGGGCAGCAGCCCCGTCATGCTACTCCCTGCCACAACCTCCAGCAATCAGAAGTCCTGCTTCTAGGCTGGTGCAAAATATCAAATCCAATGTGTGTTCCACCTCATGTGTCAGGCCAGATATTATTTGGGATAGACCAATCGTTGTCATGGAAGCCATGAAGTCCCTCTCTGTCCCCAAAAGGTTAGTCTCTGTGAGCTTGTTGAATTCACCCAAAGCTAGAAGTCTGGGTAACCTCTAAGACTACCTTTAAGTTAACGTCAGCCAGCTCGGTCAGGAGTCAGCTGTGCAACAGGGTGGTCAGTATACCACAGAATCCCCAATTTATCCCCAGCCTCTTAACACAAGGTGAACACACTCCAAGCTGGATGATATGTTTTGAAGGTGCCTTTACAGATTGAGATCCTAGCCACCAGACCCCTGACTCTAGGCCGATGCTGCACTGAGCACCCACCTAGAACCAACTGAGATGATATATTTATTTAGTTATTTTATTTATATTAAAATTTATATGTCACCCCATCCTGCCATCTCAGGGCGGCTAACAACATTAAAAAACATATTAAAACATAACAATAAAGCTAAAATTAAAAACAACCTAAAATCCCCAAACAAAAAACCCATACCCACCCTAACCCAACCCACCCACCCCATCTCCCTCAGTAAAGGCCCGGCGGAACAGCCAGGTCTTACACTGTCTGCGGAAAGAGGGGAGGTTGGTGGTCAAGTGGACCTCCCAACGGGAGGGAATTCCACAGCCGCGGCGCAGCCACAGAGAACACCCTCCTCATGGTTGACACCCAGGGAACCCTGAGGAGGGCATCCCCGGCTGACCGCAGGGGCTGATCCAGGACTCGGAGGGCGAGGCGGTCCTGATATAGGCCCAGATATCACAGCCAGCCAGGTCTCTGTAATGCATATGATGTTAGCGGCCTCATCCTGAATAAGATCAAAGATGGTTGATGATTTATTCACTACTGACCTTGCATTAAGCAGCATCAGTGTCAGATCAGGGGTCCCACTGAGCTTAACCTCCAAATATCCCGAGATGGAGGGGGGGAGCAGGACATGGGAACAGACACTAAGTGCTCTCCCACTATTGCTGCTGATCTTTCTTCCTCCCCTCTGCCATACCTCTCCATGCCCAAAACAACCCTAATTGGCTCAGTAGCTACACTGCTTCCCCCAAACAGGCCCCCTCTCCAGCCCCAGATTTTCCATCCCCACCCCCTAGAGGTGATAAACCTCAAAGGTCCAGCAGGGCCCCAGGGGGTGGGTGGCCAGAGAGTACCTTCCCCGAACCTGGCATCCCTGGAGAATGGTTGGCAAAGGAGGTTGGTGGGGAAACCCCCACATGCCCCACCCAGTCCCGGCCTTCCCAGGTAGAGACTCCTCCCATCCTCCCCCAACTCATACCAACCACCCCCATGACAATAGGGCCACCACCTTTCACCTCTTATGCACATATGCCTTTGAAGCAGAGACCTGGCATAAACCCCACTTCTCTTCGCCTGTGCCTGTACTCCCTCCTTTCATGGGGGGACAGAACAGAAACCCAACCTTACCCCAGACCCCAGCATGCCCCTCTTTTGCCCATACACCTCTCTCTCACCAAGGGGTCATGGCACAGATTCTACCCAACTCCCCCCATTGCCTACACTGCTCCCCATCATGCACCTAGTTTCTGTAACTGGGTAGATAATTAACAGATTTTCATAAGCATATAAACATTTGGTAAAAAATCTAAAATAAATATTTGAAATTTCCCCCATTATATACTCAGCTCTGTTATTGCACAAAATTATGGGGATCTGAACAACATGCCTCACATGCTATCATTTTAAATAGATATGACTTTAATCATTTTTAGTAGTGCCTTTCATGTGCTTTTTGTGGTAAAGACTCTTAGACCACGATTCAGCTAGTCCGCTATGCAGGGAAAAGCTGCACCAGCAGCTACAGCACTAAATCCACCTCCAGTCCCTACACCATGCAGGGGGCAGATGGAGGAGGTGGAGTAAGGGCACCAAGCATCAGGAAGGGGGGCAGGCGGGGCTGCCTTGGCCCTCAGGAGCTGCTGTACGCCCGCCCAGCCAGCCCTCGACCCCCACAGTACTCAGCCTAGAGCGTGAGAGCCCTAGGAAGTGCCCTTCCTGTACCTCTCTGGTACTGCAGTGCTAGGACAAGAGCAGAGACCCACAGGGAACCATCCAGGGCTCTCATGCTCTAGGGTTCGGGGGCTGTCTGGGTGGGAGTGCAGTGGCTCCTGAGGGTAAAGGTGGCCACTGCCTGTAGCCACACGGCTGCACATGCCTTACTCTGCTCTGAGCAGGAGTAAGTCAGTGCTGGCGCATCAGCTGTGTTTGCTGCAAGGAGGTGGGCTGGTGGGCTTGCCCACGGAGGGGTACTCCATTGGGATGCCCACAGCCCTGGTGGGACTCTCCCAGCAGCTTGGGAACCCCCTTCAGTGGACTGTGCCCCCTTCTCTACTGCCAGCAGAGGGTGCGTGGCCAATCATGTCATCAGACAGGGTGTGGCCATCTGGCCAACGGAGCTCTGCTTCTGTCTGCGCCTGCACCCCGCCACTCCCGACCGCTTGCTGTTCCTCGGCCCTCACCAGCACACAACCCCTTGTGCTAGTGGTGGGGCCGAGCTGGATTGCAGTCTTAGGCATTAAATCATATGCACAAATATCCTGAAGGACCTTCGTAAATGTATTGTGTATGTAAAGAGCTGTTCATCTGTGGATAAGGTGTTCTCTATATATTAACCGACAATCCAGTAGTTATAAAGTATACTACAATGTTTGACTTACGAGGAGGCACAAGACATGTACAATACCCTAATATAAGGTTGTAGGTATAAAACGGCAGTAAGAGAGATAACTTGCCTTAGATTGTTTTTCTATGTATTTCACTATTTTCTTTAGATAGTCAGTCTGTTTCTGCAGTCCTGCAGTCTTAGGTCCTTTTGTTGAAAAGTGGAGTTGTATAGGCAGATTGATGGTAATGTCCTTCATAACGACATGGGGTGTCTCTGCATATATCCTGCTGGGGACTGAGGCCCTATTTTGTAAATGTGTAGTCACTGGCAGTTTTTACATTTGAAATACAGTGTTCAAAATATCAGAAATCATTTAAAATTATTCTGTAGTTGGGTGAACTACCAGTCTTGCTGCTACAGTCAGCTATGGCGGAAACAACTACAGCCATTCTCTTCCAGGCAGTGGGGGCACAGCGCAGTATGGGGGTAGGTGCAGTTGGGATATAATTAGTTTTTCCTATGACTTTGACCCTTTTCATTTAATATGTTATGTCTTGTCAAGTATTTTGCTCATTTCATTTCCTAAGATTTTAGTTTGTTAGGGAATTCTTGTTGTATTATATTACCTTTTTTGCCTGCTACTCACATAGTTCTTCTGGGGCTGGCTCCAAGAAGAACAGTCTGCAAGTGCAGACTGTGTCACTTCACAGAACCCAGAGCATGTATTTGGCCTTGGAGGAACCCCCAATACATTCCGTATATTTATTAAATCTCCAGATTACTCTGAGATAAATACAGTTTGCAATTTTTACATGCTATGTGCTTTGCATTGAGAATATGAATGCACTGAGAATATGAGTGCACTGCAGAACCTGCCAGGAAGAGGAGCTGGAGGCCTTGGCAGCTGGGAAGAAGGTAGCTGAGGCAGGTAACTGTGAGACTGGCATATTCGCTGGAGGTTCTTACTAGAGCTGTCAATGAGGTCATCAGGAGGTCCAGAAATAAGCTTGAAATGACAACATGAATGTGAGAAACACTGATATAAAATATGGACCCACAGAGCCTCTGACGTGAAGAACCCCCCTCATTGGAGGACCTATGGTGATTCAGGAGGGGCCTGCCAACATATGGACCTACGAGTAAATTAGAAATAACATCTGTGTAACGTATAAGTTCACAGGGCCCATAATGCTGGGGAGCCCTGGTCCCTGAAGGGGTTGTTATGTTATGGTAACATTTTCCTTTACCTAATGGGCGAGTCAGTGTGTCCATCTTGGGTTGGGAAGGAACCAATGCCACTATTTTGTGCAGGGCCCCAACCTGGATCCAGCACTGAGTTCTTGTGTGCATTGTTCAGGTGTCTAGTCCTGCTGTAGCTATGAGACCATTACTTTTGTGCTGATGGATGTTGTTTTTCCACCTATTAGCAAACTGATCCCTGATTAAGTTCCTGTAATACGTATTTGTTGCAAAAATGCTTCAGTGTGTGTAATTACTTGAGCATGATAAGCTGCAAATGTCTGTTACTTTATTGATATTACATAATTTTATAAACCTGTTCCTTTTTAAATTAATTTTGGATTAGATAGAGTTAGCATTCCAGACTAAGTCTTAGTTCTTGGAACTGAAAGGAAATTGTATAACATAGGAGTTCCTCTTTTCTTCAGAGTTCATAGATTTCTTCATAAAATTTTGCCCACTTAGTGTTACACATCTATTTCTTACACAAGGGCGCGAACTGCTTTTAACGTGGTCAGATACCGATGTTAGAGTTTAGTGGGTTCCACTTCCCTATGAAGTCAGTGGAAATTCGCCTCTCCCCAGACCTTCCTTCCTTCTGTAAACAATGTAAGACCTGACTCTTTCACCAGGCATTTGGTGAGGGGGATGGGTAGTGGGTGCGGGGTTTGGTTTAATTTTATGGGTATAGTTTGTTTAATCTTTGGGCCTCTTTTGTAGTTTTGCGGTGGCTTTAATGTACTTTTTAATATGATATATATTTTATATTTTATATTATGTTTTATATATATGTTGTACACTGCCCTGAGCTGCCATCTGGCAGGAGGGGGTGGTACAGAAGTATTATTACAAATAAATAAATTTACTTGAGAATGAAATATCAGTAAGCAAGTGAGAATATGTCTATACTTTCATATGGGCCTGGGAATTGTCAGTCTCTTTCACAATGGCAAAAAGAATAAGCCCACCTAAAAAGCTGATCTTCCTTTGGACTGTCTGACACCTGATATTTGGACTATCTCATGTCTGATCACTAAAGTTTTTGTTGTATAAATCAGAGATAAAAGTATGTCTCACTCTGCCGATGAGCTGGTCCAGCATTGGAACAGCTTGCTGGAGGAGGCCATCGACAGGGTGGCTCCAAGATGCCCTCTGCCTCTGTCTCGTCACCGCAGGGCCCCTTGGTTTACTGAGGGACTGCGGTGTATGAAGCGAGTAGGCAGGAGGCTGGAGCGACACTGGTGTAGAACTCGATCTGACTCCGACCGACTTCTCCATAGGGCCCATTTGCGGTCCTATGTTGAGGCTGTGAGGACAGCAAGGAACTCCTTCCTTGGTGTCCTCATGGTATCTGCGAAGTCTCGCCCAGCGGAGCTGTTTTGGGTGGTGCGGGGACTGGTCAGTCCGGCCTCCCTCCACCTGGACGGGGACTTGTCCCAGGCCCACTGTGAGGAGTTTGTCAGCTAATTTGCAGACAAGATTGCTCGGATTCGGAGCGATTTCGACACTGGATTAGGGGTAGTAGGTGGAGAGCATGAGGTCACGGAGGCCCCGTCTGGTCCAACTTTGTGGGGGGAGTTTCAGGAAGTGATGCCAGCCGATGAAGTGGATGTCTTGGGGTCTGTGAGAGCCACCTGTTGTGAACTGGATCCGTGCCCGTCCTGGTTAGTGAAAGCTTCCAGGGAGATGTTGGGGACGGTGCTGGCGAGGGTGGTTAATGCGTCCTTGCAGCAGGGGAGGTTGTTGCCTAGCCTCAAGGAGGCTGTGGTGCGCCCCCTGCTGAAGAAACCATAATTGGATGTGGACACACTCGCCAGCTACCAACCTGTCTGTAACCCTCCCTCTTTAGGGAAGGTTATTGAGCGGGTGGTGGCGATCCAGCTCCAGGCACATCTAGATGGCATTGGTTTCCTGGACCCTTTCAGTCTGGGTTCCACCCCGGCTATGGCACTGAGACAGCGTTGGTGGCCTTGGTCGACGATCTCCGCCAGGAGATGGATGCAGGTTGTTCGACGTTTCTCATCCTGCCAGATCTCTCGGCTGCTTTTGACACCGTGGACCATGGGCTGCTCTTGAGACGGCTGCGTGACCTGGGGGGTCTGAACAGGACTGTTCTTGAACTGTCTCTTATACACATCTAGATGTGTATAAGAGACAGCACCCCGGCTATGGCACTGAGACAGCGTTGGTGGCCTTGGTCGACGATCTCCGCCAGGAGATGGATGCAGGTTGTTCGACGTTTCTCATCCTGCCAGATCTCTCGGCTGCTTTTGACACCGTGGACCATGGGCTGCTCTTGAGACGGCTGCGTGATCTGGGGGGTCTGAACAGGACTGTTCTTGAATGGTCCCGTTCATTCCTCTTGGAGAGAAGCCAGCGGGTAGTGTTGGGAGCTGAGACATCTTGCCCCCGCGCTTTATCCTGTGGCGTTCCGCAGGGTTCTATTCTGTCTCCATTGTTATTTAATGTATATATGCAGCCCTTAGGGGAGGTCGTGAGAGGGTTTGGGGTGCGATGTCTGTCTCTTATACACATCTAGATGTGTATAAGAGACAGGCCTTCGTCACCTCAAGGCTGGACTACTGCAACGCGCTCTACATGGGGCTGCCCTTGTTCCTGGTTCGGAGGCTGCAGCTAGTGCAGAATGCGGTGGCCCGGCTCCTTTCGGGGATGGGCCATCGAGAACACATAACACATTGCCTCCCGGAGGAAGCTCGTAAAATAAATTTTATGTTATTACTGGAGGGTGAATCGTAAATAAAATTACTGCAGCAACCTTTAACTTTAAAAAGGGAGATGATGGAATGAGGAAGCTAGTTAGAAGGAAACGAAAAGGAACAGTTGTGAGGGTTAAATGTTTGCAAGAGTTGTGGAGACTATTTAAAACACCATCTTGGAAGCCCAGATTAAATGTATTCCACAATTTTAAAAAGGTAGCAAGAAGACCAAATGTCTGCCAGTGTGGCTAAATGCTGAGGTGAAGGAAGCTATTAGAGCCAAAAATGCATCCTTTAAAAACAGGAAAGCTAGTCCTAATAAGTAAATAGGAAAGAGCACAAGCACTGACAAATTAAATGTAATACATTAATAAGGTAGGCAAAGAGAGAATTTGAAGAGAGACTTGCTAAAGAGGCAAAAAGTAGTAATAAAAACTTTTTCAAGTACTTCAGAAGCTGCTATCTTTGTAAGCTGCCCGGCGTCCTGAGCCTCTGGGGAAGGGACTAGGGAGGGGTAAAAATGCTTAAGAAATAAACAAACAAACAAACAAACAGAGAGAGAGTCAGTTGGGCCATTAGATGACCAGATGCTAAAAGGGGCGCTCAGGGAGGATAAGGCCATTGCAGACAAGCTGAATGAATTCTTTGCTTCAGCCTTCACAGCAGGGGATGTTGGGGAGATACCCACACCAGAACTGTTCTTTGTAGGTTATGAATCAGAAGAGCTGTCACAAATCAGCATAACTCTGGAACAGATGGTATTCACTCCAGAGTTCTGAAGGAACTCAAATATGCAATTGCAGACATACTACTGGTAATTTGTAGCCTGTTGCTAAAATTTGCCACTGTACCTGAAGACCGGAGGGTAGCGAATGTAACACTGAAAGGGCTCCAAAGGCAATCCTAGAAACTACAGACTGAAGAGCCTGATGTCTAAGCTGCAAAAAATGGTGGAAACTACTATTAAGAACAGAATTGGAACATGGCTTAATGGGAAGAGTTAACATGGATTTAGCAGAGGAAAGTCGTACCTCCGTAATCTGTTGGAATTTCTGAGGGTGTAAATAAACATGTGGCTAGGGGTGAGCCTGTCAATGTAGTGTATCTGCATTTTCAGAAAGCATTTGATAAGGTCCCTCATGAGAGACTCTTGAGGAAATTAAAAAGTCATGGGATAGGAGGAAATATCTTATTGTGGATTGGTAATGTTTTAAAGGATAGGAAACAAAGAGTAGGACTAAATGGTCAGTTTTCACCATGGAGAGGGGTAAATAGTGGAGTGCCCCAGGGATGTGTACTGGAGTGGTGGTGTTTATTGTATTAATTAACGATCTGGAAAAGGGAGTAAAGGAGTGAGGTGATCAACTTTGCAGATGACACAAAGTTATTCAAAGTAGTTAAAACATGAGCAGACTGTGAAGAACTGCAACAGGATCTTACGAGACTGGGTGCCTGGGCATCTGACTGGCAGATTAAATTTAATGTAGACAAGTGCAAAATGATGCACATAGGGAAAAAATAATCCAAACTATATATACACAATGCCGGGTTCTAAATGAGGAGCTACGACTCAAGTAAAGGACCTTAGAGTCATTGTGGACAATACATTGAAATCCTCAGCTCAGTGTGTGGCGGTGGTCAAAGAAGCAAACAAAGTTAGGAATTATTCATAAAGGGATAAGAGAATAAAACTGATATGATAATAACGCCTCTATATAAATCTATGGTGCGACTGCACCTTGTGTATTACGTGCAGTTCTGATCGCCCCTTCTCAAAAAAGATAAAGTAGAAATAGAAAAGGTATGGAGAAGAGCAACAAAACATTATTATTATTATTATTATTATTATTTTATTAGCAAGCATTTATATAGCGCAGGCAATATACCTGGTGCTTTACAAAGTAATGGAATAGACATGGTCCCTGCCTTAGGGCTTACAGAATTTCACTCAACACACAAAATTAAGTTTTAGAATTTGTTGCCAGACGTTGTGGTCAAGGCCAGTAATATAGCTGGGTTTTTAAAAGGATTAGATAAGTTTCTGGAGGATAAGTCCATTAGCAGCTTATTAGCCAGGTAGGTTTTGGGGAACGTAACCTCTTGCTGTCCAGAGCTGGGAGTGAACAACAGGGACTGGATTGCCCCATTGTGGCCTGTTGGGTACTTCTTCCAAGCAACTGATATTGGCCACTGTCAGAGACAGGTGCTGGACTTGATGGACTATTGGCCTAACTCAGTATGGCACTACTTGTGTTCTTATGTTCTTACGCTGCATCTGACATGACAGTTTGCAAAGCACAATTGTTGGGTGTCCTGGAATATTGCAGGATGGATGGCAAAATCAAAGGACCCCGAATTAAGACAATATTTATATCAATATGACGTAGTCTGTCTTCAGGAGACTTGGTGTGAGTGGGATGTTACAGCAATTGAGGGCTTCTCTATTTGGTCCTCTCCCACTCACTGGGTGGCAGTGAGAGGTCGCCCTAGGGGGTGGGTCTAATGATTATGTTGACTCAGGAAGCTGACATTCATGGGGAACTCCTGGAGGGACTTGGCAATAATTGAATGGCCATATGGTTAATTTCTCCAGTGTGGCACCTTGCACTGCTTGTGATTAATGCCTATAATCCTCCTGCCAACCAAGTGCCGTCTTTTTGGCCAACATCAGGCAAATTCCTCCAACGATGGACTATTGATTGTGGGAGATTTAAATGCCCAAATTGGGGCAAATGCCTCCGTTATCTTAGATAGTATGGGTTTAGACCTTACGGAAGATCCCTGGAGTGCTCTTAATAGGGATAGAACTTCACAGGATCAGAAAATTAATCAGGCTGGACATGAATTATATAATTTGACTCAGGACATGGCACTGCAGATACTCAACGGCAATGGCACAGGAGACGAGAAAGGGAATTTGACTCGTGGGTAGGGTTGAGGGTAGTGTATTGGACTATGCTATTATATCTCCATCTTTGATGAATTATTTGAAGACCTTTAAGGTGGGAGATTTGGCTCTAAGTGACCATTTCCCCCTACAGACGTGTCTGAATTTTGCTTCTTCTGATGTAGTGTATGCAGGTAACAATAATCTTCCTGAACAGAAGGAGCAGACCATTGCGGTGCGTAATGTCCGCTGGTCTAATCAGACAGAGGTAGCTGTTTGTGATATCCTCTCCCGAGACGATGCAATGAGACTGGATGCCCAGTTAGCATCTGCCACGGATCTGGATATGGCTTTAGCCGTGTGGTCTCAGTTTCTTGATTTGCTGAGCCCAAGTTTTATGTGTCTGCTTGCTATGAGGCCTCGGGGTTTAATAAATAGGAGTCCCTGGTGGGACGGAGACTGTCGAGTTGCTAGAGCACTCCTAAGGTCTGTAACTGGTAAAATCCAGCAAGCTGATAGAGCGCCCTTTTTGGATAGCTATAGGATATGTAGGACTCTGTATAAGCAGCTGATACTAAGGAAGAGGGAGGATTATGTCAAACATCAATGGGCGGTTTTGCAGGGGGCGGTAGATAGCAAGGATTCTCGAGCCTTTTGGAAATTGGTCAATAACTCTGTAAGGCAGAGTCCAGTGGATAGAGTTGTTAGGATCCCCACTTCTGCCTGGGTTGATCATTTTTCTAAACTATTTGCAGATTCTGTCTTGGAGTATGGGCGTGAGTTTGTCTGGAACAGTACTTTGCTGCATTGGGATCTGGTCGAACCTGATGAGGTGGTGAATGCCATAAAGAAGTTGAAAAGGGGCAAAGCGGCTGGCCCCGACTGTATTCCTGGGGAATTATTTAAAATACTCCCGGACTGGGGGATCTGCGCAATCGCCCACCTCTTCTCATTAATTAACAAGGCTGCTGTAATACCGAATATCTGGAGATCCAGTACAGTGGTGCCAATCTTTAAGAAGGGGTCCAGAGTAGAACCCAAAAAATATAGGCCAATTAGTTTGCTGGGCATCATTTCTAAAATCTATGCCAGCTTGCTTTTAATCCGGTTACAGTCTTGGTGCGATGAAAAGGGCATTTTGACTGAGGAGCAAGCAGGCTTTAGCCCTAAACGCTCCACTATTGGTCATGTCTTTGTCCTTTATCACCTATTTAACAAGTACCAGCGGCTCGGACGCAAGCTATTCCTGGCATTTATAGATTTGTCATCAGCTTTTGACACGATCTCCAGAGCAAGTCTGTGTTCTGAGTTAGACCATTTACAAATGGATAAGCGTCTATTAACACTGATTAGGTCCCTATACTCAGGAACATTTTTGAGGGTTAGAATGCCCCCTCATGGTACTTTGTCAGAGCTGGTGCAGACCTTTTGTGGCATCCGCCAGGGTTGCATTTTGGCCCCGACTTTATTTAATATATATGTTAATTCCCTGATATTAGATCATAAGGACCCAGGGAATTATCACCCGCCTAGTGTTGAGAATAGGAAAATCTTTCTGCGTATGTATGCAGATGACACGGTGCTGGTCTCTTAGTAGACGTGAACTAGAAAGATCTCTGACAGACTTTGGTATTAGATGTCAAGGAAAAAACCTATCCATCAATTATGATAAAACCAAAATAGTGATCGTGGCAAAACGCTATAGGAAGTATAGCTGGCAACTTCAGGGCCATAGTTTAGATCAAGTTAGAGTGTACAGATATTTGGGCATCCCTTTGGCTGATAATGGGGCCTGGCACGCCCATACCTTGGCTATCAAGGCTAAGGCGCAAATAGAATCTTTAGCTACACAGCGCTTTTTTATCGGTCTGGGTAACGCTGTGTCAGGGCAGCCCTAAAAGTTATGGAGACTAAGGTGATGCCAAGTATGTTGTACGGGGCGCAAATCTGGGGATATGACCAGAAGGCTGTAGACAGATTGTGCCCTGTAATCAACCAATTCTGGCGACAAATCCTCAGGCTTCCCCCGTCAACTGACTCCGCAATGATAGCGCTGGAATTGGGTACTTATTCTCTGAGGGCCATTGCCAAAAGGCAGTTAACTTGAACTATTGGGCCAAGACAAGGGATGCTCCCAGCACTTCATTAGTAACATCAGTAATGAAGGAGAAACAAATAGACTTGGTTGGCGGCTGGGATGTTTGGTGGGCCGAAGTCAATTCACGTCTAGCTTTGCTGGGCTTTACGGAGTTATGTTTGCGGGACCTTACAAGTACACAGATAATAAGGTTGTTGGAACAACACATAGGTGATATAGACAGACAAAAACAAAGAGCCTTAGCCGGTGGGAAGAACATCGCCCCTTTTTATAAGTATTTGCTACCTCCGAGAGGAGGGGCTCCATATATTTTTTTTCTTACTGACCCTGGGTTAAGGCAAGCCTTTAGTAGACTAAGATCCATGCAAATGGCTGTCCTGCTGGGGAGATTCCAGGGGATGCTGTATATAGAACAGATATGTCCTTGTGGATATGGGATCGAGGATTTGGCACATTACTTACTTATATGCCTCCTCTATGATTTTCATCGCTGCCAACTCCAAGTCGTTGTCGGGTGGGACACATCACGACCTAAAATTCAGCAGATGATATATCTTTTGGGAGGAAAGGATCCCCCAAGAACCAAGGCAGTGGCGATTTTTGCAACAAGAATTGAAAAGATTCGAAGGGGGTATGTCTCCCCTTGTTGGTCCCAGGGTGCGGTATAGTATTAGGTCAGACCAACCTGCCTTGGTTTGGAATTAGGGCGGATGTCTATTCCCCCTGTGTCTCCTATGGTTACCATCACTGTTTTATAACTTCAAATTTCTTCTATCTTCAATCTTCCATTATCTTTAGATAGTTGGCATTAAGCTGACCGTATGTCTGTTTTACATCTTGGACTTTGTAGTCTGTATTCCTTTTTTGTGTTTTGTGTGTTCTTACTTTTAATTTTATTTGTGATAGCCACGCAGCTAACAATAAAATTTTTTACTTACTTACACTGTTGTTGGGTTTTAATAAAGTGCTGTATCTCTTCAGTTAGAAAACAAACATATGATATGTTGCTCTTTTTTTCCCTTGTTTTGATTCAGGCACTCTGCAGTATATGGCACCAGAGATTATTGATAAAGGGCCTCGAGGATATGGGGCTCCGGCTGATATCTGGTCACTGGGTTGCACTATCATTGAAATGGCAACAGGCAAGCCTCCTTTTCATGAGCTTGGAGAACCCCAAGCAGCTATGTTTAAAGTAAGATTTAATTATTTTTATTTGTCAAAGAGTTTGCATGAAACCTGAAAATATTAGTTGAATTGTGCTATTGATAATATCCCATGCCATTTAAATATTCTGTGACTCTTAATCTATGCTAATTATTTCAGTTAGGTATAGTTACATGGGATGCACTGCACAAACACACTTTTATGATGTCATTAAAAGCAGTTTTTGTTAAATTTGTTTCATAATCCAGATAAAAATTGTCACCTTTGGTAAAATGTGTGATCCAGATTTGGGTTCAGTTCCAAGCTCTTGTACCAGGAGTTTAGTATGTGGTGTGGGGCAAACTACTTGCTCTTCCCCTGTCTGGGTTTCCTCCACTCCCCCGTAGCTGTTAAGAAATTTGACACTACTCTCAAAGTGAGATCTCATTTGTTAGACAGCAGGTTTTTTACCAGCGTAGAGCCACTTACACAGAGGTTCTGTACTGGCCACCTAACGGTGTAAGTTGCAACACAGAGGAGTCTGCTGCGAGTGTATGTTCACCCATTCCACTTAGCCCTAGTGCCTTCCATTTCTACATGTGGCAACTACGGGGTATGGATTAATCCGTAACTGCCCAGGACAGGCTGTTGGGGAGTAACCCGTACCAGTCCGCAACAGCAGCCTGCAATATTACGGATCCGCTGTTACAAAGCTGGGTTTCCCATCCCCCGGGGCCCTGGTATAGTACTTACTGGCCTCCGGGTAGGCTTGATTGAAGTTCTGGTGGGCTGCTGCTTGATCGAAGGTCCGGGGTGGCTGTGGGTGTTTCCTCACCATGGCATGCTGTGGAGGTTCCTACTCCACAGTGCACGGGCGCAAAATGGCCACTGGGTGTGCGGGGATCGAGCCCTCCGTAGCTCATGTGGAGGCACCTAGGTGACCTACCCAAGGTGACGGTGCGTTTGTGGTGGAGGTATGCTTCATGGGTACTTTTGACACAACTGGAAATACAAGTCCTGCTTTGTAAAACATAGATTTGAGTGTGTGAGAAGACATGGAAAGTTAATACAGCAGCATTTCATACCCTGCCCTCTAATTCTAATACTGGTTCTGCTGTTCAGCATTTTTGTATCCACCAGGACAGAGAGCAGATTTTATTGGATCTCAAAAGATTATTGCTATTGAAAGTGTATAATAGGGCCACAGTGTGTTGATGCACTTATATAATATGATAACACAGACAACGCTTTATTTTATCAAGCTGCTGGCACTTGATTAACCACTTAACTGCTATCTGCTCTATGGCTAGCATCAATTGCAGGCCTCTTTTGCTTACTCTCCAAAGACAATAATATTTGTCCAAAGACAAGTTCATACATATTTTAAGGCTGAGTGATGAGCATAGTTTTGCAGATTGTGCAAAACATCTGGTACAAATCTGACATCAAAATACTTATGCAAAGTTACCATTGCAGACTGATAATTAGCCAGTTGATGCAGCCAGAGGGTAGTTCAGTAAGTCATTGTACATACAGCACGTTGAAATAAAAATATATAATCGCATCACCTAACTGCATGTGGGTAATGTTAACCCTTCAAGCAGATAACTGAAAGGCTTAGAAGGACATTTGCTGTGAACACTTGATGGTGTTGCTATGGCCAGATTTTGCAGTTTGGTAAAATGTGTAAAATGTGCAAAACGGCTGCTAGGCAGTTTGGTACCTGCAAGCCAGGATAGGTCCAGGCTTATCAGAGAGGGAAAGATGTAGCTGGGGACTGACAATTAAGCTTGGAAGTTGGTTTTGATATAGGGGGAGAAGTGCAGTGAAAACTTTCAGCAATTAGGAGGGGTTGGGGGGGGTGATGGCTGAAAGTTTGCAGTAGAGGGATAGGTAGAGGGATGAGGAAATAGTCTTGATTTGGAGATGTTTAGGCCCTGGGGTTTCATGAGACTTAAGCAGCTGGATGTGTTCATCTCTTGGCACTTAACCTTGTATGTGTTTACCACCCTAGATGCACATCTTAACTACTCTTGTTCTAAAAGACATTTGCATTACACATATGTCCAGATCCTTAGCTACTGTAAGTTAGTGTGCATATATTGATTTCAGCCTTGCACTCTTTAGAGCAATGTCAAATTAGTTTAATTGATTCCAGGTCCTTTTGCAAATCAGCATTTGAGATTTTGTTAAAATAATGTCCATTCGCATTTGGCTTAATCCACAGGTTGGAATGTTTAAAATTCATCCTGAAATCCCAGAATCCTTATCTGCTGAAGCAAGAGCCTTTATATTGCTCTGCTTTGAGCCTGATCCCAATAAGCGTGCTACAGCATCTGACTTGCTTAAAGACCCCTTCTTGAAACAGGTGACCAAGGGCAAGAAAAACAGAATTGCATTCAAGCCTTCAGGTAAGGAACTATCAGCCAAGGACAAGTCTGTCATCAACATTATTAAGTGTTGAATACAAAGATTTGAATCATTTCACCATTCTTTTCTGTTAATCAGGACATTGGATGTGCCAAGAAATCAACTGGGGTCAAAATTTGGAAAGTACCATGTGAGCCACAGCACAAAAGGGGGTCGGTGTGCGCCGCGGTCCATGTGTGGTGGGTGGGGGGAGGGTGTAGACAGGCGCACACCCACCTCCACCCATCTACACGCATGGAGCAACTGCTGTTTTTGCCAGTTGTTCGTGCATGGGGGATGGGTGGAGGTGAGTGTGCATGTGTGTTTGTGAGAGCGTGCATAGACACACACACACACACACACACACACACACACACACACACCTACCATGGATTTTACACAGGACTCACTCACACATGAACACCCAGATTGTGGGTGTTCGTGCATGGGTGCCGCCCATGTATAAAGGGCCTTAGTCTCACTTTAGATATAACAAATTCCACCAAAAAATATTGTTGTGGCTTGTTGAAATCCTCACAGAATGAGTGCCTTGCTTTTACAAAAGAAAAGCACTTTCAACAGAGATTTTCAAAAGCAACCTGCATTTTTGGGAGCTTTTATGGGATTTTATCAAAGGCTCTGTTGCCAAGTCCTGTCGCTTTGCTCTCCATAACACTGCTCGGATCCGCCCCTTTCTCTCTGTCTCCCCAGCCAAAACCCTTGTTCACACCATGGTCATCTCTTGCCTTGACTACTGCAACCTCCTCCTTGCTGGCCTCCCCTGCTCTCACCTGTCCCCCCTTATCTCCATCCAAAACTCCGCTGCTAGGGTCATCCACTCAGCCCGTCGCTTCCACCATGTGCAGCCTCTCCTTTCTTCACTTCACTGGCTCCCCCTTCCCTAACTCATCCTTCACAAACTCCTGGTATTCACTTACAAAACCCTTCACAACCTGGCTCCCCCTTACCTCTCAGCCCTAGTCTCCTTACACACTCCTGCACGCACTCTCCGCTCCTCCTCTGTCCCCTCCCTCGCTCTCCCTCGTCTCCCCTGTTCCCCTAACTGCCTTCATCCCTTCTCCCTTGCTGCCCCCTATGCCTGGAACTCCCTTCCTGCCTACATTCGCCTTACCGCCTCCCTCCGCACCTTCAGATCCCGCCTCAAAACGTATCTCTTCCTCGCCGTCTTTCCCGATGCCTGTTAGAACTTTCCTCTCAATATTTACTGCCCTCCCCGCAGACTCCTGCCTTACTGCAACCAAGCCTTAATTACTTCTCATGTGGACTGAGCCAGTTTCAGATTGGTTGCTCTATAGTGCTTTTGCCACGAGCCCTCGGCAGAAAATATCACTCCAAGATATCTATAGCTCTGGAACAAGTACAGACGACTCGAGTCCAGATGCCAAGAGTAAGAGGCCTGTCTCTTACCAAATACAATGACTTTAGTTGTGTCATAATTAATGGTTAAGTAATTTGCCTTACAGTAATTACTCAATGATTGTAAGAGATGCCTCATTCCAATCTGGGATGAGGACAGAAGGAGTGACAGCTGTCTTCCCCTCAAATACAGTGGATGGAACCTAGGACCAGATAAAACATTCACTAAGTCATTTATTTAAAAAAGTAAACAAAAATGGGGCTAAAACACAACCTTGCTTCACCCCATTACTAGTAGGAATAGAATCCGATAAGTGGCCATCATTAGATAGTCTAACTCTCATTTGTGTGTTTTGATACAGATTCCTCACTAAGATCTGCAGTCTCCTATCAAGATCGGAGATAATTTATCGCCATAATTTATTTCTATTTATAGAATCAAATGCCTGTTTCAAGTCGACAAAGGTGGCAAACAATCTAGATTTCCTAATATGAACACATTTATCAATGAGATGGGCTAGAACAAAACAGTGGTTGATTGTAGAACGACCTTTCCTAAATCCCGCCTGTTCCTCTGTAAAATGCTTGCCCTCTTCAGCCCACTTTTCCAACCTTAGTAATAGAGTTTTCGCATGTAATGTTAGACTAATAGGTCTGTGGTTAGTTGGAATGCTTCTATCACTCTTTTTAAATATAGGGACCACTATAATGATGTTCCATGACTGGGGGATTATCCCAAAGGATTAATGTGGTCAGATATTTTAAACAACACTGGCATCCACCAGCTTCAAAAAATCTCCTGCCACTCCATTTTCCCCTGGGGCCTTGCCAGCTGGTAATTGCATAATCAACTCACTTCTAGTCTCACTCTGTATAGGTTGCCAGGAAGGCAAAAAAAGCAACTCTGTGTCATCTAAAAAATCTTCATTGATAAATGACTTATTGAAAATAGACAGAAAATGATGTTGCCACTCGGGGCCTGTAATTTCAGGACGTGAAGGGGAATAATTTCCCGGAGTATCCCTATTCACTAATTGCCAGAACTTCTTGGTATCCTTCTGATTTATCACCTCACTCAGACAATTCCATAAAAAGTTCCGGTAGCCTAATTTCTTCCTTTAAACCAAGGCTTTAAAGTTTCTCTTTTCCTTTCAGTATTCTTCAAGCGTTTTATCTTCGTTTGTTTTTTTAACTACCTTCAGTGCCCTGTTCAGCTGGATTTTGGTCACTTGACATTCAGTATCAAACCAAGGCAATCATTTTTTTCCCCCCTTTCTCAGCACTATACCAGGCTGGGATAAAAGTTCAGCCTTTATCTTATCCTTTAGCGGAGAGTACAATATTAACATATTCGTGTCCAAGGAATCAGAGACTAAAAACTTTTGTCTGTAAGACAATAGATCTGGAGAACTGAAAAAACCCTGACTCTTGTTAGCTAACTCTGGACCCCATTTCAACGTTTTACCACTGGTAGTTTGAATAGCTCCCAAAATGGGATTTCAATTGAAAACAACGAGGTTTTCACTGGCTGGCAGTATGTCACCTTCAAAGGCTGATGATCACTGGACCCATGAGTTAGGACCTCAAAGTTCTCAAACTGAATTACCTTATCCGAGGGGATACATATATATAGTCCACTATGTTCGATCCTCTACTAGAAAGGAAGGTCCAGCTCCCACAGTTATCAGTTAAGAATTTTCTAAATGGAAAATTATGGAAAAATGGAACACTAAATGGTGTTCGCCAGTTCACTTTATACAAAACTATTTGAGAATTGCAGCTCATTCTCATTAACTATAGGGTCCATAGACTCTCTATCAAGGTTAAAAAATCATCCTCAATATCCACACCCATAAGTTGGGCAAGTTGTAAATCCTGATTGCCAATTCTTGCATTTAAATCACCCAAAATTACTATACAGGCACTGGGGGAGTCAGCTTCGAGCTGGCTTATAATGTACCCAAAAACTAGCTCTATCCTGAAAATCCAGCCATGGAGATAAATAGATATTAATCATAATTAAACTCCCCTCCTTCGAAGGCGATTTTCACTGCCCGTGTATTTTCTGGTATATTTGAAATCTTTGGACATACTGCTTTACATGCCCAATTGACTCAGAGCACATTCCCACATACAGCAAATCAGCACATGTTTCTTTCCCCCGCATAATTTAATGCTGTGGGAAAGTCTCCATGCGCTTGATTTGCTGTACTTGCGTTTGTTAAACAAACGCATTAGAGGGCAGCGAAAACCTACCTTTGTGGAAGTGCATGTCCAGAGACCCGCATGGCTTCAGCTGTCAGAACGCTGTTCCTCTTGCGCATAGCCGGAAGTCCTCTCTTCGCTTGCGGGTTCCCCGCCGCCGCTTATGGAGCCACCGCCGCTGCCTCCATCCCCACGGGCTTTGTGGGCTTCAGGCTGTCATCCAGCTGGTGTCTCAGAGCGTCCAATGCAGCAGCCCAGGAGCTGCAGCAGTCAAAGATACAGGAGCGGTCTGGCAGGCAGCAACCCAGGGCTCCCAGTGGCGGCGGCTGGGCGGGAACACAGAGTGCACAGGAGAGGAGAGCGCAGCAGGGCTGGAGAGGAGGAAGCATCGGTTCCCCGCATAAATCATCAGGTTAGTAAGAATGTCACTAGCGCATTCTTTAAAGTAGTTTGAATGCGCTAGTGACATGCTGGTGTGAATGAATGTAGGCGCATTTTTTAATTGCCTGCATTCACAAACACCAGCATGTTTATGTATGTGGGAATGCACTCTAAGATTGCTAGGACCACCGGCAGGTCTTCCTGTCCTATGTACTTTCCTAGCAGGAAGTGCCTATGACTTAAATCCTGGGAACCAAATGTCTGTAATTTCTACTTTCCACGTTTTCTGAAGTGTACAGTAACCACTAGAGCCATTTTTACATGGAGGCCCCCCCTCCCCCCCCCGCGCTTGATGTTTGGGCAGGTGTTCCGCCGGTGGGGGCATCCGTGTACGTGACCAGCGATGGGTGGGGGGATGGATGGATGGGGGGTCGGTGTTTGCCTGTGTGAACACCGCAGGCGATTGCGGGGGGAGGGCGCACTCCCGGGCAACACCCGCCTCCATCCGTTACCCACCTATCTCCACCCATGGAGCCTTCTGGAAAACTGGAGGAAGCCCCGTGTGTGTGTGTGTGTGTGTGTGTGTAAAGGGGGACACACCCACCGTGCCAGAACACCCATACCCCCACCCACCCCCTGTCAGTGTAAAAACAGCCTAGGAGATAAAAGGGAGACTATGCTTGTGCTCAGGGAAGAGCAATTGAACAGACTAGCCTGCAGAGTCCACTTTCTCTTGAGTTGTCTGGAGATATGTTTAGGGAGTGTCCCAGCAAACCCTGATGTGCCTCCACTAGAGTTCATTTTAATCATCTCAAAGTCCAATAGTGCCACTTAGTCTTTGGCTGCGTTCCCATCTGCGGCGGCGGTGGCGGCACCGGGAGGGAAGATGTCAGGGCAGGATTTTGTGCCCTGACATGCGCGGCAGAAGTTGCGGCAGATCCCCTTTCGCACTGGCTCTTTTTCTGTCTGGCGGCTCCTCCGTGCTGCCATGTCTTCCCTCGCCGCTCTCGCTGTCGCCGCCACCACTACAGATGGGAACGCAGCCTGTCTTTCCTAGATCAATGCTCACTGTCCTGCACAAGTGAGAATATAGTTCTTTTGTATATTGGATGTTGGTATTAATGTATTGTTGTTGGAACTATTTCCTAGCAACTTTGTTGTGTCTTGGGTTTTAAATACAATTGGTCAATTTATACTTTTTTTTAAAAAAAGTGCAAGAATTTGATGCTACATCACGGGATGAAAATATTAGGCAAAGACATGCAAATACATTATAGCTCCAATGACAAGCAGAAGTATCATTTTCAAACACCTTAGCCAGTAAGGGCTTTATGTCAGCATATGGTCAGTGGTTTTAAAAGCTTGCTACCCTTTCATAGCTACTTGTTTTATTTGCTCTAATGGTGGGGGGATTTGCTTGTTTTCCCTCTCTAGATTATAATCGTAGTGCATCCCTCCCTCTGCCGGTCCACGGGGAGCAGGCTGGCAGCAGCAGCAGTGAGCATGGCTCGGTCTCGCCAGATTCTGATATGCAGCATGACATGTTTTTTGAAAAGACAAAGCGATCCATTTCAGAAGTTCAGACAAAGCATCCCATTTCCCACTTAGTAAGGTAATGTTGTTTTGTTGCTTCCAGCCTGGCCTCGTCAAATTGTATGCAAATTAGATTCACACTAAAATGTATCCAGAGCAATTTGCGCTCATAACAGAGGGCCAAATGCCTTCAACAGTTATACCTCTTACTAAATTAGAATATGGGTTAGTTTAAGTATTGGTTATATTTCACTGTAATTCATAAGAATTGTCCCAGCAATATTTCCCAGTATTATGTAGGTTTATTATAATAGGTAAATTATTAGGACACTGTGACCTCAGCAGGGCCAATAGAAGTCAGCAGAAACCTTTCTCATGGCCCTCCACAGTAACAGCAAACATTTCTGGTCAATAAGAGTTTGGGACAGGGGCCAGAAATAATTCCTGATCGAGGAAGACAATGTAACATGACATCATTAGATGACTTTGTCACAGCATGGGGTCAGAATGAATTAAATTACCCTGGTTATTCTGTTTAGTTTCTGTAGATGCCAAGCTTGGAATTGATTGACTTAGGCCCCTTTCAAATGGGCCGGAAGGAGATGCAGTGCAGGGCGGATGGGTGTGCGTCGCAGCAGGTGTGTGACGCGTGTGAAGCCTGTCACACGGACGCACGCCCATCTCCATGCACGGAGGCATCTCCGTTTTGTCCAATGCCTCAGTGCATGGGGAATCGGGTGTGTCGCAGTAGGTGTGTGGCATGGGTGATGCCTGTCACACGGACGCACACCCATCTCCATGATCTCAACGCACGGCGGCATCTCCGTTTTGTGCAATGCCTCAGTGCATGGGGAATTGGTGGAGATGGGTGGAGCACGAGAGGGCGCACGCACGCACCCACCCCCACCGGTTGTCACACAAACGCCACCCACCCAGTTGCACACATGGTCAGGAGGGGGGCATCTCGTGTGGAAAGGGCCTTAGTGAAGAATACAAGATCTGATCTTCAGTTTGTGTAAATTGGTGTATCTCCATTGACTTCAAGACAGGGATCCTGTAAATCAGATAACTGGTTTACACCAGGGGAAGATCAAGTCCAGTCTTCAACAATTATTCTAAAAGTTCAGTAACAATGAAGTAAACAAGTAGTTTCATGTAGCAAACACAAGAACTAATGAAGCTGGCTTCCTAATGTGGGAGGGTAACAATGCAGAATGTAAGTCAGTGAGTTCGGCTAGAAAGGGGCCATAGCTCCCTTCCAGGTGCACCTTTCATTATGAAATTTTGGGTTCCTACTTACTGTTGTGTTTTCTGTCCCTCTACCAAATTTGGTTGAAATCAGCTTGTGGGATCAGAAGTTATTAAGGGACACATGTGTTCATGCTTTGATTCTGCAAGCTTTTCTGTAGGAAAGCAGACTAAAAGTGAATTATTATTTTATTCATCTATTGAAATACACCTGCCCGTCCCAGTGCTTTGTTATTTCTAATGCATAATGATGTCTTCTCTACCTGGGCCAGTGTTCCTGATGATAGTACTGCCTCAGACGATAGGAGCGCTTCTCCTTCCCTTGAAGACAGGGATTCTGGTCTCTTCCTACTAAGGAAAGACAGTGAACGCCGGGCAATTCTCTATAAGATCCTTAAAGAGGAACAGAATAAAGTTGCCTCCAACTTGCAGGAGTGTGTAGCACAGGTAATATACTAGTCCCTATTTTCATGTTTTAAAAAGGGAAATAAAAAACATATAGTGTTTAGCATAACTTGTTTTACTGGCAGAGTAATGAGAAGCAGAGACCTAAGCAGGAAGGAAACACTCCATAACCTTCTGGCATTTCAGCTTCCTGGCTTACAATGCAGGCAAGCTGGAAAGCACTCACAGATTGGTGGGAACCAGGAGTGCTTGCTTGCCCACATTGCAAATCTGGCTGACCCTTACCATTATAACAGGGTTAGTCCTAAGTGGGAATTCATACTAGCAGGGTATGTTGCCCTGAAACAGTCCCTGAGGTAGAGAACATTTTAGGCAGGTGTTTTCGGTAGTGAAATTCACCTATATGTACATGTTCATGTTAAAGCTTGCCTATTGACTGTTTTTAGTGCTCCTCCAGTTTAATGTACATTTATTTCTTTAAGAATAGTTTTACCTCAGAATATAATTCTTCCAATGAAAACAGATCTTCTGTCATAACTTAACTAGTTCAGTGAAACTGTTGCAAGGTTGTGTGCAGACAAGTCTGCGGTTACATTGCCTTGTTTGAAATTTTCATCTATGCCTAAACAATCTTTTTCTTTAGTGGTTTGTCCTGCTTCAGACTACATTAGGTTTAAGCAGTAAGGCCCATATTTTAGAGTCTTTGAGTGTAATCCTGTCATTATTAAAGTCAATGTCTCAGCTCACAGTGACTTTAATGGATGAGGACAGTGCCCTTTGTCTTGGAAAAAAATCGTCCTTATTTTCCTTCCCACAGACTCGCACTGCAGGAAATGTGTTTTGCTTCCAGCCATGAGTGAATTGTTAACCATACGTTGTGGAGAACAAACAATCTAGAAAATATTTCAACCCTGTCAATGTATATGATGAGGGTTTGTTCAGATGAAATCTTTTATTGGACAAACTGCTGTTGGATGAGAGTATGCAAGCTTTCAGACCACATCAACAGTAGTTTGTTTGCCCAGTAAAAGATATCATCCTACCTACTTTGTCTCCATCTCTTACATTTAGGAACATCATGGTAACCACATTCTGTCTTATGAGTTTCCTGGCAAAAACATTAGCAATTGAAAGTTTGGGGGGTTTTAGAGCAGAGTTTCAGAAAAAA